>VSWD01000011.1:22392513-22733534 GCA_033119305.1 Pinctada imbricata | reverse complement strand
TGAACTTCACAGGAAGCAAGTACTGACTGCTCTCTACCAAGTTGTGTTTCGAGCTGATCAGAAATCCAAGATGGCCGCCACAGGCTCTGATTGGCTGACACATTTTCGACTTCTACTCTGAAACCGCTGCACAGAATTTCATGAAACTTCACAGAAGCAAGTACTCAATGCCCTCTACCAAGTTTGTGTTTTTCGAGCCAATCGGAAATCCAAGATGGCCGCCACAGGCTCTGATTGGCTGACACATTTTCGACTTCTCCTCTCAAACGCTGCATAGAATTCATGAAACTTCACAGGAAGCAAGTACTGATTGCTCTACCAAGTTTGTGTTTTCGAGCTGATCGGAAATCCAAGATGGCGCCACAGGCTCTGATTGGCTGACACATTTTCGACTTCTCTCTGAAACCATGCACAGAATTTCATGAAACTTCACAGGAAGCAGGTACTCAATGCCCTCTACCAAGTTTTTGTTTTTCGAGCCAATCGGAAATCCAAGATGGCTGCCACAGGCTCTGATTGGCTGACACATTTTCGACTTCTCTCTAAACGGCTGCATAGAATTCATGAAACTTCACAGGAAGCAAGTACTGATTGCTCTCTACCAAGTTTGTGTTTCTCGAGCTGATCAGAAATCCAAGATGGCCGCCACAGGCTCTGATTGGCTGACACATTTTCGACTTCTCCTCTGAAACCGCTGCACAGAATTTCATGAAACTTCACGGGAAGCAAGTACTCATACCCTCTATCAAGTTTGCGTTTTTTGAGCCTATCGGAAATCCAAGATGGCCACCACAAGCTCTGATTGGCTGACACATTTTCAACTTCTCCTCTGAAACTGCTTCACAGAATTTCTTGAAACTTCAGAGGACGCAAGTACTCATTGCTCTCTACTAAGTTTGTGTTTTCGAGCCGATTTGAAATCCAAGATGCCCTCTATTGGCTCTATTTGAATGACACATTTTTGACTTATCCTCTTAAACTACGGCACAGAATGTCACCAAACTTTACAGGAAGAAAGTTGTACACCTTGTCCTTCTCAAATCTTCACTAAAAGCGATTTCCTTCAGGTCTTGACTTTGATTGAAAACATACATACAGTCTCCTCAGATGAGCGATGTGGCCCCCTTGGGCCTCTTGTTTTGAACTTCACTTCGCTTTCCAAGGTTATTTCCTTCACACGTTTCAGGCTGAAACAACGGACTCGCTTCTCAAGACAGAAGACCAATGAGATTACATGTCACGAAAGTATTTGTAAACAATCACAGCTCGTCAGTTATCGTCACTGTATCATATCATAATAATTTTTCAGCCGCCTTATCTGATATTTTCAATTTAACGGAATTTATTGATAGCTTGCACGTAATTAGTCCCCTACCGGCAACGCCGAAGGGGACTCTTAGTTTCCTCTCGGTCTGTCTGTCCGTCTGCACGTCCATCTGTCCGTCCGTCCGAATTTCAGTTTTCCGGACTTTTTTCTGCAACGGATGGAGATATTCAGATGAAATATGATACACAGATTGGCCTTGGATAGTTACAGAGCAAGTTTGACTTTCGTCACGCTTGACCTATTTTTCGAGGAGTTATGCCCCTTGATGACTTGCACAATTTAGTTTTTGTCAGTTTTTCGGACTTTTTTCTGCAACAAATAGAGATATTCATGTGAAATTTGATACAGAGCTTGGTCTTGGATAGTTGCAGAGCAAGTTCGACTTTCGTCACGCTTGACCTATTTTTCGAGGAGTTATGCCCCTTGATGACTTGGAAAATTCATTTTTTGTCAGTTTTACGGACTTTTTTTCTGCAATAAATATAGATGTTTACGTGAATTTTGATACACAACTAACTCTTGGATAGTTACAGAGGAAGTTCAATTTTCGTCACGCTTGACCTATTTTTCGAGGAGTTATGCCCCTTGATGACTTGCACAATTTAGTTTTTGTCAGTTTTCCAGACTTTCTTCTGCAACAAATACAGATATTCAGGTTAAAATTGATACTCAGCTTAGTCTTGGATAGTTACAGAGCAAGTTCAAATTTCGTCACGCTTGACCTCTTTTTCGAATTGTAAAGCAGATAAAACCTCAGAACTGAGCTGCACGGGCAGTAAGTTTAATTAAAACTCATGTTTAATTAAAGAGTAATTAATAGGCAGAGTTGCAGGACATAAATACATGCCGCCGGTAGGGGACTTATATCGCTCAGCGATCATATTATTTTTGTGTCGCCTGCGAAGCATAGCGACACTTAGGGATCACTTTGTCCGTTGTCCGTCTGTCCGTCTGTCCGTCCGTCCGTCCGTCCGTCAGTCTGTCTGTCTGTCACACTTTGGGTGTCACAGACCATAACTTTTGAATGGTAAGTGATAGGGCTTTGATATTTCACATGTGTATTCCTTGTGACAAGACCTTTCTACACATACCATAACTTTTGACCTAATGACCTTGACCTACATATTTGACCTACTTTTTGAAAAAAAAAGATTGATTATATCTTTTGATTGGTAAGGGATAGGGCTTTGATATTTCACACATGTATTCCTTGTGACTAGACCTTTGTAATCATACCATAATTTTTTTTTACCTTGTGACCTTGACCTAGATATTTGACCTACTTTTCAAAAAAAAATTAAAATTTGCTATATCTTTTGAGTGGTTAGTGATAGGGCTTTGAAATTTCACTTGTGTATTGGTTGTAACAAGACCTTTCTACACATACCATAATTTTTGACCTAGTGACCCTGACCTACATATTTGACCTACTTTTAAAAAAATTAAGATTGTATATATCTTTTGATTGGTAAGGGATAGGGCTTTGAAATTTCACTTGTGTATTCCTTATAACAATACCTTTCTGCACATACAATAATATTTGACCTTGTGACCTTGACCTAGATATTTGACCTTCTTTTTCAAAAAAGTTGGGATTCGCTACATCTTTTGATAGGTGAGTGATGGGGCTTTGATATTTCACATGTGTATTCTTTGTGACAAGACCTTTCTAAACATACCATAATTTTTGACCTAGTGACCTTGACCTAGATATTTGACCTTTTTGTCTAAGAATTGCGGATATCTTTTGATTGCTAAGTGATATGGCTTTAATATTTCACACATATATTTCATATGATGTGACCTTTGTTTTGTTACCAAAATATTTACGTAGTGACCTTGACCTAGTTGATTGACACTATTTTCTGAAATTTGAGATTGACCATATCTTTAAATTGGTAAGTAAGAAGTCTGATATTTCACATATGAATTTCATTAGACTTTTATAGTGATACCAGTAACCATGTGATCCACCTCCTAGAATAAGCCGCTTCGCAGGCGATACAAGCATTCCTTGGATTGCTATTTTTTCTATATATAAGTGGTATACCCCGCTTGTTTTTTTTTTTCAAAGTATAACCCGTGATGTTATTTGAAAGTTGTGAAGGTAATGGCGCCCGCAAGATTATCTTCCTCGTGATATTATTGTAAAAATTGTGAAGGTAATAACGCAGCGAGATTATCTTCACGTAACCCATATTTTGCCTCGGACTAGTTCGAACGAATCAAAGTGCGTAAATCGCGTCAGTTGCACGCCGTTTAAATGTCTGTAGACCTTCTGCAATTCCAACATTGCCGTATAAATGAATTCGCATGTAAATTAAGTCACATGAAACGACAACAAAAACGGAGAATTTGGTCCTCGACAAAATAAAACAGTTATTAAGTTTGTTACTGACTATCCACAGAGATTTGTCGGGTTGATCACGCCCATAGAAGGTTCGGCTTCGCCTCGCCTTCTGTGGGCTTTATTAACCAGACAAATCTCTGTAGACGATCAGTAAAGCAGGGCTTCCACTGTCGCGAATGTAGAGGAGAATGAGCTACGATCAGAGGTGTAAAAATAGTCGTGTCGCATTCTTGTCTGTTCTCATGAAGTATTTCCTGGCGCGATAGTGATGCGAGTGTGATAAGAATAGAGAAGAATGCAACACGAATGTAGGAGATTTTGACACGACTTTAACCCGACAGCGCTGCGATCATAACACGAATGTGACAAAAACAAAACCAAAATAAATTGACATATCCAGGAGCATCGATATCCTTGGATGACCTCTTTCCAAGTTGTTTTCTCTTTAAAGGCATTGTCAAAGTTTTTGAAATATTGATCAGCGCAGTTCTACATCAACTCTGCGAGAATAATTTATGTCACCGTCGTGTGAGTATGTAGTACTATCGTGGCAACACCGTGTCGGGCTGATACGCGTTGGTTTTTCATTCACGTCACATTCTTGGCGCGATCGTATCACATTTTTGTCAGATTCTTTCTTGTCGGAGGTATATCGTGGCTCACTCTCCTCCACATTGGGAACAAGAATGCACGCGAATGTGATGAGAACGCGCTGTGAATGGAGGAAAATACAACGTGAATGCGCTGCGCATGTGCCGCGAGTGTGAGGCGAATCAGAATAAAGACGCGAATGTTTTTAAAACAGTTTGAAACATTCGTGTCGGTGCCGCGAACAGAATGCAGGAGAATATGACGCGATCATGACACGAAGAGACAAGAATGCCCGCGATTGAGAGGAGAATACGCTACGATTAAACAATATCACTTAATCGTAGCTCTATTGCCTCTGCATTCGCGACAGTGGAGGCCAACTTAGTGTAAGTTATGAAGATTATAACGCCCGCGAGATTATCTTCACGTAACCTGTGATATTATTATGAAAATCTGAAGGTACCGTAATAACGCCCGCGAGATTATCTTCACGTAGAGAGGATAAAGTTAACTATTCACCAAGGAAGAAGGACTTTGAAGAAAACTGTTAATATTGAAATATATTACCTGACAGAGTTTGCTCGAACGCCATGTGCTGCCAATTCTGAAAAGACGACATTCAGTTGAAACAATGAGTAAAACTATTGATGCCAGAAATGAATATGACATTCTTAAGATACAGATAGAACTTTACTCACCTATTGAAAGACATTGGGTAAACATATTCAGTGCTGCTTTTGATATGCAATATGCCGCAAGACCAAGAGTCTGTAAGGTAAAACAACACTGTTATGATGAAATCTTGCCGATGATATAAATGTTTCTACACACTGGAATGTGTACAGATAAATGGGAACAGCTACCAAATATTGGTTTTGATGATAGAAATAAATAGGAGAAAAATGACCATATTTTCGAATTGTTTTTATTGAAATATAATAAATTTATGTACCACTCTTTCTGCAGCTATACTTGATATGTTGATTATGTTTCCTGAAAAAAAAGATTCTTTATTTTGGATACCATTGAATATACATTATTGGATGACAAGTAATAATTAAAAACAATCTTGATGATATAGGAAAAATACATTAATATTCGATGTAATTCACATAAAAATGAAACATCAAACCGAATAAATTTGTGATTCAACAATTCAAACAGCAATTATATTGAACTTTCAATCTAATACAAGAAATGCGAACTTTGTTTTCAATTCTTCTTAAATTTCAATTTGACGACTTGTTCATCACCGTAGCGTATCACGTGATATGCAAATAATCTCTTGCATGGGAATCCCCTTCGATTAAACAAGGTAAATACTGTCTAAATCTACATTATATGAATTTATTCTAGGCCTATCATACGATCATCATTATAGATTATATGATTGTTTTCTATTCTGGTCAAGAATATAGGTATGCCCAAAGAACACTTGAGCGGAAAGTTTTGTTTATTTACGTGCACCATATCATAACATGTCAATAAAATAGAAAATTTTCTGTTTAAGTGTTCTCTAAATATTCCTCTATTCTTGACAAGAAAAGATTACTATCATATTCATAATAATGATGCTCATATGATAGGCATAAACTAGTTTCATATAAAGTAGATTTAGACAGTATTTACCTTGTTTAATCGAAGGGGATTCCCTTGTAAGAGATCATTTACACATCACGTTATACGCCACGGTGTTCATGGCGATTGCTCTTTCTTCGAAAAGCAATGTAAGAAAACAATTCAAGGTCGCTGTTATATACCCCTGCGTTTAGATGCAGAAAAGATAGGTTTCTGGTGCACATTATTTTGTTATAATTATCCAGAGGGTTGTTTCCCTCTCAGAGGATTTTTGGTACTTGGTGTTTCTTTAGGTGTACACTAGTATTTAGGAGAAGTCTTACTACGACACGTGAAGCTCTACGAAATGTGAAGCTATCAGTAACTGAAAGTCAAACACAAAACCCAAATTCATAATAAAAAAATATTGTCAATGGGCATAAAAACATAACAAAATAAACGGAGACGTCAAGGTCACATTATAGAGACACATTGTCGATATGAGCAAGCTCCACAGAGTTCAATGTTAAACCGATATAACCATAGGTGGTGCCACTCACTCAAACGAAAACACCAACTGAATGTCAAAATAAGTTTAAAGAAAGAAGACCTCCAATATATACACTGCCATTCATAAATAACTATACAAACAAAAAATTAATCATTCTAAGTTCTTTATATATTTATCCTAATTTTTCAATTCTGAATTTTAAATTATGAATTATTATATCATCGCTTAAGTGCAAATGGTAATGTTCACGGGAAGGTGAGGACAGACGTGTATGTGCCATATGAAAAATTTAGTACATCTCATTTGTTTTAAGACTACTCTCTTGTGCACTTAGCATATACGAGGAATGGATAAGTTTACCTCTTAAGGTCTCAACACTTGTACATTCATGTATATTTGATTTAGTCCCACTCCTAAACAGACATTTCTTTTAAGAGCTGGGATTAACATAAATGTGATTGGATGTACAAGTTTTAAGACCTTAAGCAAAACAAGTATTAGCTTTCCAAAAAAAAAAAGCTTGGTCGATATCAACATTTATTTAATCTCGCAGTAATTTTTCTTCTTCGTCGAAATAGGTTAAAAAGTTTACTCTTAGAATAAAGAGTAAAAAGAGGTACTAAGAAAGCTCTGCATGAAATTCATAACAAAACTGGATACACAATAGAAACTATGTGTTGATCATTCTGAAAAGTTAGAAAATAGGTACATTTGTAAACACTAGACAACTCCAGATGCAATACTCATCATAGTCATTAATAAATTCCTTGGCCTGGGCCGTAGGAAAATTCCATTATAACTCAAATTAACATGAGCAATCGAAAGCCTTACTGTATATATTCGCGGGAAAAGCGCAATAAGAATTTTTGGGGAAATTAGGGGAAACTTCTAAAAAGTTCCAAGTAACTTTTGTGACTACGCACAGGCTGCTTATCGATTTTTTTACCGCATGAATTTCTTTGTCGCTTTTTTTTTTTATCAATATGTCTTTGGTAAGAACAAACAAAATGGTATATCCTCAACGAAACAACTTAGCTCGGCTGGACGGTGAGAAACTTTTTGCCGATTGGTTCCTTGATTTAGAATTGATGTACCAAAGCTTAACGGCATAACCTATATTTGTGAAGTGGACAAAGTTCGAGAACATCGGAATGCCGGTCTCTGGTCACGTGTTTTTCACTAGTCACAAAAATGTTTCTTTCTATCGGATAATTGCCCCTATTGCAATGTTGAATCTGATGAATAAATTCGGAACTTGACAGCCTATACAAATCTAATAGCCATGCCTAAATAAGAGAGTCGTCTTGAAATAAATGAGATGTATAAGATATGTATCAAATTTGTAATATAGCAACTTTTTTGCGCTCATACACGTCTGCGCTCACCTTCCCATGAACTTTACCGTTTACACTGTCTATATATATGACTTCAGGGTAGTATTTTGCCCAATTTTTCTCTGTGCAATCTATGCCATATTGTCTATCTGTTAATCCATCGCGTGGATAAATGTATGGACTTCGTCCAGACACCACCATCTATGCGTTTAGAATATTAGTTCGATATCTAATAGCCATATTCTCGGCTTTGTGTGATTACAGTTGTCTGGTCAGAGGAAACTCGGAAGCTAGTGTAGCATTGATTGCTCAGAGGGGCATTCGTTCTGATGACGGTGCAACTGGGCGTCCAAATGGACTGTCCAGAGGTTTTTGGCCTTTCCTTTAGGATCAGTGGTTGTTTTTACCCCGAGTACTTATGTTTTCCCCATCGAAACAACTGGACCACTGACATTCTAGCGGACGCATTAATTTGATGTCTAGGTGAATGTATTGCCCGCCTCGTGGTCTGGCTTACATTTGTCCAACTTGTACATATTCGCACACCTTTTTTGTGATTGGTTTTCCTTTTTATGGTGATGTCCACCGTTATCAGCCTAGCTGAGAGGTTACACAGGGTTTGGGACGCGGTGGCGGTACCTTGGTAGTAGGGCAGTAATCTACATTAATCCCTTCTGGAAATGCTAAGGACCCTACTACCCTATTTCTATAGGGATTTTCCTTACAGGAGAGACTTACTGCATACAAACATATGTCTACCTTTATTTTTTATGAGATGTGGTATAGCGAGTTGTGTGAGTAGGAATGGTATATTCTGATTGGTCTCGATCACACGGCGGTAATCATCCTCACTCGTATCAGCACATACCCCAACAGTAGTGATTCCAGCATTGTTTACCTAAATTGAATCACAAATACGAATACATTCATTTCAAAACTGGAGGAATATACATAGAATTTGAAAGTTAAATGTATTATTGAAACATAATTTTACAGTATTTATAAATAATACCATTAAGTATCTGATACAAATAAAAGTTAATTATCTCATTATATCTGCAAATAAGATGAAATCAACAACCCCCAGACTCCACCCCAATAGAAAAGAAACCTCGGTAAAAAAACAGAAAAAATATTTGTGTATATATATACCAAAACGTCAATCTTCCCAAACGTAGATAGAGTGTTATCAATGAGAGACTTTCTGACAGCACCATCCATTAAATCACCAACTACATAGGTCACCTGTTAAAGACAATGAGATTATTCTGTCATTGAAAATATGGAAATGTTATGTATCCCAGAATAAAAACGTCTATTAAACAATAATTTCGGAGTTAATATATGTAAGTAATATATAGATGCTCAAATGGTGGTATTAAACTATTTTACCGTTAAACTTCGTTATCGATAGTTTAATCCCCGTGTGTATAAGTAACTTTAAACGCGAAGAAATAAATACAGCAGTATCCTCACATTTTCTTTGGACAGTCCCCTCTTTACGCAATTTGCTACTACATTTTCCAGATTTGTCTGATTTCTATCAACCAATGATAACTTGGATCCATGTGACGCGAAGTGATATGCTATGCCCTCGCCAATCCCTGAACTTGCTCCTATATTGAAAAATATCATAATTCAATGTTTAATCATATTACAAAGTAAGTAAAGACTAATATCATCACTGATGAAACATGTTTAAGAATTTGAACAGTTCTAGATTGGGAGGGGTATTTTCTATGATAGAGAATATTCCTTCTTCAATTCCATACAGTTTGATTCTGGTTCCCTAAAACAAGTGAAAGTCAAACCAAGGGGGAATGTTTTCTATTGTACTGGTAATAAAGGGGAAGGTTCTTTATATAGAAAAGACTTCCCCCGGGGGAAGCATCTCTATTATAGAAAACCTTCCGAGGAAAAAGTCTCCATGGGGGAAGCTTTACTATATGACATCGGCACGAATGTACAAGTATTCCAGGGATAGACTGTCTATGCCTGACTCTAATCGATCGGCAATAATATTTTACCTTGTTAAACTTAACTATTTATGATTTATGATACGACCGGAATTATTTGCCTCCGCTTCTTCTTTTCGAATTCAAGCGCCATGTTGTAAGTTTACATTCATGTTTCAGGTCAGGCACGTGCCACCTCGTATACCATACATATGGAGGTTGCTTTGGAAACAATCTCGAGATGTCACGTATTTGACTTGAAGCATGAAAGTGGAATTCTGGCCGTATCATTGATAGGAAAGCTTGACAAGGAGAGAGAGAGAGAGAGAGAGAGAGAGCGAGAGAGAGAGAGAGAGAGAGAGAACAAACATCAAAAAGAGAGAGAACAATATAAAACAGAGAGAGAACAACATCAACAAGAGAGAGAACAATATGAAAAATTAACAAGAGAGACAACAACCATCAACAAGAGAACAAGAGAAAGAGCAACATCAAAAAGTGAAAGAATATAAAAAAGTGAGAGAACAACATCAACAAGAGAGAGAACAATATGAAAAATTAACAAGAGAGACAACAACCATCAACAAGAGAACAAGAGAAAGAGCAACATCAAAAAGTGAAAGAATATAAAAAAGTGAGAGAACAACATCAACAAGAGAGAGAACAATATAAACAATTAACAAGAGAGAAAACAAACATCAATAATAGAAAGAGCAACATCAAAAAGCGAGAGAAAAACATCAACAAGAGAGAGAACAACATCATTAAGAGAGAGAGAGAGAGAGAGAGAGAGAACAACATCAACAAGAGAAATTACAACAATATCAACAATAGAGAGAACAACATAAACAAGAGAAAGAACAACATCAACAAGAGAGGGAACAACATCAACAAGAGAGGGAACAACATCAACAAGAGAAAGAACAACATCAACAAGAGAAAGACCAACATCAACAAGAGAGGGAACAACATCAACAAGAGAGGGAACAACATCAACAAGAGAGGGAACAACATCAACAAGAGAGAGAACAACAATATAAACGATAGAGAGAGCAACATCAACAAGAGAAAGAACAACATCAACAAGAGAGAAAACAACAGTATCAACAATAGAGAGAAAAAACTCAACAAGAGAAAGAACAACATCAACAAGAGAGGGAACAACAACATCAACAAGAGAGAGAACAACATTAACGAGAGAAACAACAACATCAACAAGAGAGAGAACAACAATATCAACAATAGAGAGAGCAATATCAACAAGAGAAAGAACAACATCGAGGGAACAACATCAATAAGAGTGAGCACAACATCAACAAGAGAAAGAACAACATCAACAAGAGAGAGAACAACATCAACAAGAGAGAGAACAACAACATCAACAAGAGAGAGAACAACATCAACGAGAGAAACAACAACATCAACAAAAGAGAGAACAACATCAACAAGAGAGAGAACAACATCAACAAGAGAAAGAACAACATCAACAAGAGAAAGACCAATATGAACAAGACAAACAAACCAAACAAAGACAATATTTACATGAATGACAACAAATAGAAGGAGGTAGATTCGGCCATATGTTTAGATAAATGCTGTTATCCAGCTGTAAACATATAAAATATCTTAAATATGTAATCTCTTAACGCTGATGTATCATCTTGTCTACTAGCCTTTTGGTTTCACCATTATTAGAGTGAATTAATAACAAAATTATCCAATATACGGAGCATGAGTCTTGCTTTCCGTCGCCTAACTTATATAGATAGTTCCTTTGTATTATCTCTTTCAACAACATTGGTATGGACCTTCGTCTGAATAATGAAGATACGTCAAGGATTTAGATAGCACACACTTGTAATATCTTTCTGGAAATTTTACAATCACTATTCTGAACTTCTTTCAAAATTTGGGACAACGCCATCATCAGAGTATGCATCATTTGGGAATTTCATTTCTTTCATTTTACGGTGACCTAGTTAACAAAATCAGAAGAATCAAAGCAGATCAAACTTCAACCGCAAAAGTAAGAAAACAGTCGGTCTCCTGCTTTACCGAGGATATGATCCCAAGGGCATAAAACAAAACACTGGTCATGGCACTGAACCAATTTACAATTTGTGCCAGTGTATTTCCCAACGTTGCACACTGATCAACCGTGACGATGGGACTCCATAACGTGCCTTGTTTAAATCTCATCAGAGAAGACTGGGTTTTGATTTTCTGTCCTGTCTGAAAGTTGGTCAGACTTCTCGAGCGATTGATCTTGAATACATATTTTTATACGCATGCCATAGAATAATTAAGATCTATTTACAAAGAATTTGTGTTGCAAGAGGCCGCTGCGTTTAACTGTCTTGGATTTGGTGTCACCTTACAGTGAGAAGTTTTTTGCTTATACAACTACTGTGCGTCTATGGAGACCTCTGTATATCCGGATACATGGGAGGGTTGTGCGCACTTAATCCGGGTAACCACAACATTTGCTATTACATGCAGCAGATGGTTGTCCAAACTCGGCTACGGACGCACATTGGACTCCTGCCTCTTATGTGTTTTCATTAATGTTTGATGTTTCCATACGTCAATTTCGATTGTCGTGTATGATCTTCTAGTGATAATTGTCGTGTATTCTTTGAAAATTGTAGTTTTGTCCGATGTCATTTACATATTACTTTCTTGTGGGTTTGTTTCGCTAGGTGAGTGCAGGGTAGTCATGCTGGAGATCATCCCCTTTTCTTTTTTTTCAATAACACAAGACGAATCAGCGATTAATCAAAAATTTAAAGTAACGTAAATCAAGGATAAGTGTTGGTGCAAGTTGCCCCATCTGAAGTGGTAAGATATTCACGATGTGCACTTAGATTTTATGACATACCTGTAATGATCACAACCTTATTCTCAAGTCCCGACATCGTCATACATATAATGTTTCTTTAAGTGACTGAAAAATAAGAAAAGGGAGCTGTGGCTATTATATATACATGAAACTATCGACAATAGTAGCAAAAGAGGGAGAAGTCATTGATCTGACTAATAAACATAAAAGAAGTACTATTAGTTATATACAAAATTGGTTATCAATAAATACAATACTAGTTATTTATCATAGGTACACATAAGGAGAACTCAGTTACACAATATTTTCAATTTTTCAAACCAAATAAAATATGAAAACTGTGACTCTCTTTATCCTTGCCTGGTCAGAACAATTACTTCTTATTAGGTCAACAAGTAATACCAACATACTCATTTACTACTGACATCTTTAATACATATTTTTGTCACATCCAAGCTAATAAACCTTTCATAATAAAGAAAAAAATCCAAAAAAGACCTACTTTATAACAGCTGCCTGTACCCGCCTTAGTGTTCATCATTGTTTTAGCTGAACCCTTTTATATCATTCAGTGTTATTTTACTATTGTGATATGGTATACATGTAGGAGTGTGACTCCATCACACAGGAAGAACAACAAAGTGCATCTCAACTGAGCACTGTTAGGCACTAATCGGTATGCTTACTGACCACATATAGAAGGAAAAACTCCCTCTTAAGTACCACATCTTTAAGTGTACAGTGGATATTGCATAAGATCTATTTCATGAGACATATTTTCCGCATCCTGTACCTTGAAAAAATGCATATATGGGAGTTTTTGTGTATTATATTTTGATTTTTATTGGTGATCACTTTAAGTACGTTTCAATGATTATGAAAAGTTCTATGGTAACAATCTTTATTCCATCATTTGAAATGGTACTCGAAATCCAAATAGTAAATATGCATGTGGAGAGTGACAATCATTTGAAAATTTGAGAATCCCACCCATTTACGTCTACGTCTTTCGGTACATTTTTGGATATAATAACTTTCACACTCTTTGGTCATATTACATTGTTAAGATTAATAATACGGAAGCGTTCCAACTCTATACCTTCATGAAGAAAGTTCCAAATCAATTTTTTCTGCACCAGACACGTGTTTCGAATATTAAATTCTCATCAGTGATGCTTCCAGCGGAGCCACCAAAATTCATTTCAGTAGCGCCCACTTTCATGTTTTGAATTTAGATTTGTAAATTTACTTTAAAGAGAGTAGGCGGCTCAAAATTTCCTGTAGGGTCGATTCAGTAGCATAGCATATCCAAATAAAATAGATATTCAAAATAGAATAGGAGGGATAATGCTCAGATGTTAACTTTCTTTAATTTCGGTGATAGTTTTGAATGGAATGTCAAGTTTTCGAAATAGCAAAATAATCTCTATTGTTCCAAATCGATAAAGGGCCAAAACAAATCTTCTTTCATGCGACAGAGCTGGAAAGAAGTAATTAAATACACTTCTAAACATCAGGTCACGGTGAACGATTTTAACTGCTCCACATTGCAACATGAAATAAGTGTTTATCAAGGATCACTAACGACGTTAAGTATCCGAAAACGTGCATCTCTGGTTCATGCTGCAAAGTTATCAGTTCTTAATTATGCTATTGAATTTGAAGACGTTTAATATGATTACAACTTGGTGAGTGTCACTGCTGGTGGATCAGGAGTTCTCGAGGGCACATGTAGATAAGTTCGGTCTACTTCGGTTGACCGTTTCTCCTAAGTCGGCAGCGGTTGCCTATTGGTCTCGTTGGTTTATGTATAGTCCTTTGTGTTTGATGTTTCTGTGTTGTGCATTGACGTTCCTTGTCCCTTTTGCGTCGCTTTCTGTGCTTGTTTGCTTTGTGTTTTTGCATTGGGTGTTTTTGGGTTTTGCTGTGGGTGCTGCAATCTGGTGTTGTTGGAGACCCCCTCCTTTGTTTCAACGCATTCAAAAATTTCTGTTATCACATTTTTTTTGAATTTTCTAATACGTGGGTCGTATAGCATCTTATCCCACATATCCTGCTACGTCTTTCGGTACATTTTTGGATAATAGCTTTCACACTCTTTGGTCATATTACATTGATTAGATTAAGGAGCACTGACGAGGGTTATGTATCTGAAACGTACATGTCTGGTCCATGCTGCAAAGGAGTAGGTGCGGTAACCTGTCATTTTTGCCCTATTTTCAAAGTTGTTTATAAAGTCATAATATTCTAGTTTATAAAATGTCAAATGAATGGTGAGTCCAAATCATGAAAGCTTTTATTTTATTTCACAGTCCTATACTTAATAATACGTCGCTCAAAACGTCTAAAAACGCTGAAATCATTGAAAATATCAATAAATGAGCGATATTTTGATACAAAACTATGAAATCAAGTGGTAATCCAGACCTTGACCATAACTTTTTTTGTATCAATCGATGGATTTCTGATCGGCCTTTTAATTTGCATAAAAAAATTCGTGGGCGAGGCCTGAAGCATAGATGGATTTTGAAGATGTGTGTTTAGAATACGATGATTTTCCTGAGTTTTGCGTCATTCAGGGTAAATAACGTTAAAACATGACGTCATACATCACGCGCGTGACGTTACGAGGGCTCAAAATTAAAAAGAATTTTCTCAAACATTCAACTTTGCAAAAAGTTATAATTAATAATTCATTTATCAAAAAAATTTCTCGTCGAAATTATTGGGCCGATATGAGGGGTTAGTGCACCTAGTCCTTTATCTGTACTTAAATTATGCTATTGAATATTGAAGACGTTTTACCACTTGGTGAGTGTCACTGCTGGTGGACTAGGAGTCCCCGAGAGCAAGTGAGTCCAATGTTAAACGTCTTCAAATTCAATAGCATAATTTTAACACAGATAAATTTGCAGCATGGACCAGACATGCACGTTTCGAGTACTTAACCCTCGTCAGTGATCCTCAATCTAAACAATGTAGTATGGCCAAAAAGTGTGAAAGTAATTAGGTCAGAAAATGAACAGAAAAACGTAGCAGGATGGATGGGATGGGTGGGTCCATGCTGCAAATTTGATGCTATTGAATTTGAAGACGTTTAACATCAAGAAAAATGAAATGTTGTCGTTTTCGATCTGATCTTTCAAGTGTATATAACCTATAGTGTCTGAGGAATCCTAATTTAATGGCAATGAGCTAGCTGAGGACAGGGCTGTGCACTGAGAAAATATTCTTCTTTCTTTTATGGTAATTCCTTAAATTTAGTAAAGTAGAATTAAAAAGTATATAAGATTGCTACAGAAACACTGATACCGACAGGGACTAGGAAAAGAAAAGAATCTAGAGATGATTGTTTTGAATAATGAATCTTTATCTGAGATTCTTTCAGCCAAAAAGATTCAAAATTGCAAAATAGAATAGTGCAGCGCCCTTTCGGTTCATTGTAAAATTTCTTTTATGCAAAGATTGAGCAGGATTAATTCAGAGAAGTAATGAATTGAAAAATCTGGCGAAAACTATAGCGAGGAATAGTGAAAGGTGTTAACCTCCTGTATTTTGATAAAAATTGAAATGGTAGACTTGAATACATGGACTTTCAAATATTTCATCACATTAGTTTTTGTCAAATCAAAGTTTTTTCCTGCTCCACCGATGGAAAGTAAGTAAATGAAAAAAAAATCACTTCAGAAACTAAGTTGTTTGGACCTATGAAATTCGAAGTGTCCCAACTCGTTACCTCCTTGATTAAAAAATTCAAATCAATTTAACTTCATCAGACAATGCTACAATTTGCTTGAATTACAATTCTACATTTTAGAGATCTCCGGGACTTCCAATGCTATGTTTGCGGACGTTAATGCTGATTTTACGGTCGCAAACTGAGTTTTACTGGCGATGCGTTAGCGAAGCCAGAAAAAAAACCTCGAATGATTGCACCGAAAAATCAGCATTTACCGTCCGCAAACATAACGTCAGTATCTAATTTTTCCAATTCTAATGCATCTTCCTAAGTTGCGGTGATCGATTTCTTCTCTTCTCTTGCGAAGAGAAGAGAAGCGAATCGATCATCGCGACCCGTGAAGATAATTCTAATGCAATCTATATTTTTGTGAATATAAAGCAAAATGTGACGTCAAAGCCTAGTATTTTCTCATTTTACTGCCGTTACTAAGGAGCAAAACCAATGAATTTGCATTAGAAACTTTCTAATGCCCGATTAGAAAGCATCATTTGTCACTTAAGCAACAGAGAAAACGATGAGAATTTGATGTGTTATGGATAGTTCTTACCAGAATCATCTTTCACATTGTATACCTCGGACGCCCTGTATAGCACACATCTAAAAATCACACGAATCATGCTACATATCATGCTATCAATTAATAATGCAATTTTTGCAGATAACCTAAACACAACTAGAGGTGATGGAAGCTACAGAAAGCAGTAACTTTACTTAATATTACGATAGACCTAATATGTTTTCTTTTGACGAAAATGGTCGACTGAACACTTCAATATATGACACACGTTACGACTTCAACTTCAAAATTACAAATTTCCCTTTCCATAGTAGTAACATTTTTCGTCTCCTGCCTATGGTGCAGTCATATCGCAATTGATACGCCACTCAAAAGGAACCACAAAATACAACGACTTCTAGGGCAAGGAGACTCCCCCCCCCAAAAAAAAGACCCCCCACCCCCGAACCCCCCCCCCCCAAAAAAAAAACACGGAACCAAGAGTACATTATTTTGTGAACGACTGACTTTGTCACTGCAATAATGTTTTGGGAGATACAACGAAAATATTAAAAATAATACTATTTCGTTGTCCTCCATGTTGGAAGATCCGTCTAAAACACCGAATTTAATGATAAGGAATATGACTTTCTTTTCTCAAAGGCCTAAGTGACGTATGTTGCTAGCAAACCCGTGATGCTTATCCTCCTTGGATACATGATCTCATCTCCATTAAGGATTCACTTTAAAGGATATTGATTGTATTATTGAAAGTTGATTTATTACAAAATATAAACACAATGAACACATGCAGACTGTACACCGACATAGAGTAAGAAACATAGAAAACGCTAAATAATTTACTTTAAAGTTATGCAAGTCCACAATGGAGATTGGTAAAGGTGCCCGTTGAGACACTGATACGGTCACTTCACCCTAAAACTGTCACAAAAGTTAAACAGATCTGATTCTGGTTTGAAGGTTGAAAGTTGAAGGTTAAAGTCAAAATACTAGTACATCCCAACAAATATATAAAAAAATATGCATCATTTTGTCCTTATTTCACATAAATCACCTTTTTATGCTCGTGCTATTTTATTTACTGAATTCCAAATCAACGTGTTTTTGTTAATCTCATTGAAATAGTTTTAAAATAAATTAAGAATGACTCATGTAAGATGACAAAAAATGTGTACTAATATGTGTAATGAAATGTATACTTACACGCAGAGCTGCAGCAAAATACATTTATAGAACGCACATGTCTTGCTGTTGAGATTATCGTCAGGATCTTCTTTAACTCATTGATGAGATACAGGTTATATAACACCATGTTTTGAGGGTAGATTTAAATATTCATAAAGGATCAGACCATGTGTAACTATACTGCGTTCAACCGTCTGTTCTACTTTTTTAAAACCGTATAGGTAATAAGTAATAACCATGTATTTTTAATTTGTACAAGAAATAGATATTTTCCATTCTAAATGATTCTTTGCGTTTGATTTGAGAGTGGATGGGGAGCTTAATTTAGCTCTGAAATCACTCGCTTTTTTTGGTGTTCTGTCTTTCCATTTTGGAAACGGTTGGTTACGATAAAAATCTAAAGCATAAGAAGATTTCTACTTTGTATTTTATCAAAATAGATTTGGTGAAAGATGCTATAATTATGGGTTTAAGAGGCAAGGGCACTGATAATAGAAAAATTCAAATATCGAGCGAAAATACAAAAAAGAAAAAAAGTCAAATATTGAGCGAAAAAACACAAAAGGCGTTATTTTACATAAATTTTATGTTTACTATGCTTAGGTACTTTTCATATCAAAATTAGCTTTGAAGATAATATATAAATACAATAAATAAGGGAAGGATCTCCAGCATGACCACCCTGTACTCACCTAGCGGAACAAATCCACAAGAAAGCGACACATAAATGACATCAGACAAAACTACAAAGCACAAAAAGAAACAACAATGTGCACTAGAACATTATACAAAACAGTCGAAACAGACGTACAGAAACATCGAACATTTTTAAATGCCAACACATAAAAGGAAGGAGACCAATGTTTACCTGGCACCGACTTTGGACGGCCATCTGCTTTTAGCAAATGGTGTGGTTATCCGGATTACGTGCGTACAACCCTCCCACTTATCCGGATACATAGAGGTCTCCATAGACATACAATTGCTGTATAACCATAAAGCTTCTCATTGTAAGGTGACATCACAAACGATAAAGTTAAACACAGCGACCTCTTGTAACACAGATTCTATGTAAATGGGTATGAAAAATTATATGGCATGCGCATAACAGTCTGTGCTCTGCTGGCTAAAGCGAGCCAAAGATAAATCACCCGAGAAGCCTGACCAACTTTCAGACAGAAAAGAGGATCAGGACCCGGTCTTCTCTGGTGAGATTTGAACAAGGACCGTCATGGAGTCCCGTCGTCACGATTGGCCAGTGTGCAACGTTGGAAAAGACACCGGTACAAAACTGTATGTTGGTCCAGTACCATGCCCAGTGTTCTTTCGATGACTTTTGGGTCATATCCTCGGTAAAGCAGGTGACAGACTGTTTACTTCTATTTGTGGTTGTAGTTTGATCTGCCTTTAATCCTTAATTAATTAATCTTTAAAGAATGATAAATGGAACAGGCGCCATTTGATAGATTCCAACACTATATTGTAAGTCAATTGAGCACTGGATTTGTTAATTCCTTCTGTGCTGATGGTTTAGCACAATGCCAGATTTTTCTTTTCTCGTACACTGGATAGACTGATTCCCCTTTTCAGCGGTGCTAGAGAATTCGATTCGGCACCCCTGATCCGGCACTTTTGATTGTTCCCTCATGACGTCACTGACAAACTGACGTACATTATTTCACGTGCACATACATTTAGCATGACGATCAGTCATTCTGATGCGTAAACAAGAGGACTTTGAAAGTTTCAATGTGCGAGAAAAATAACCAAGCACCACATTTGAGTTCCGGATAGAAAAATATCAGTCTCGGGTGGGATGATCAACGTCCCAACCTCGTCTTACGCCTCGGTTGAGACTTGATCAATCCCATCCTCGACTGATATTTTTCTATCCGGAACTCAAAGTGGTGCTAGATTCTATTAACCCAGGGCACTTCTTTTTAAATTAGGGAATGATTTTTAACAAATCAATGATATTTTTGTTTCGTAGATTTTGCTGATCTGTCTTAGGCATGGTCCATTTGATATTCAGGGGGGGGGAGGGGGGTTTGGGTTTTTTGTCGGAGCAAGATTATTTATTTCGCCCCGGACCGGGGCATAATTATTTTTTCTTGCAAAGTTGGAGCAAGGAATTTTTTTTAACAAAGTGTTGCGCATATTAAGAATGTTTGTGTTTTATCAATAAAAATTATTTGTATTTTTACTCATAAATCTAAATATTAATATATCAGTTTATTTTTATGCAAGTATTCAATTCACTTTCAAACAGAACTAAAAGATGTTACAATACAATTGTCAATTCTCAATATTTTATATAAGGTACATATATATAACATGTATAAGAGGGTCTGAGGGGAAGGTCTCCTGGACAAATTTTTAAATGTTACTAAGAATTGTAAATTGCTGAATAACTTAAGTTTTCTTCCAGGCTTACACGAACATAGAATTCGACTCTATGGGATACATGTAACATGTATTACAATGTAATGGCAATACATAAATATTGATAATATATTTAAGCTTTTAAGGAAGCCCTTTTTCATAAACATACCTGTAAAACGTTTGATATCTTCAAATATTTGAACTTGGCTATTAGTAAATAACGTTTTGATAGAAAACTATGGCGAGCGAAGCAAACCAAAATTTTTTGATACAATTTGAAAACTGCGGCGAGCGAAGCGAGCCGAAAAATTGTCAAGAATTTTAGCGAAATTTTATGGTAATTTTTCAAATTCAGATTATTTGTAAGAGCAAGATTATTTTTTTTTTCTGTCACACCATAAGCAAATTCATTTTTTTTCATCAAAATTGAGAGCAAAATTATTTTTTTTCGAAAAAAAAAAAACCTGAGCCCCCCCCCCCCCCCCCCGAATATCAAATGGACTGTGCCTTAATGTCAGAAAACGTTGCCTACAAACAACCACAGAAAGAAACACTCTATAAATAGAATATATCAATAGTACAGTGATCATCCAAAATTCTCTAATTTCTTACGACTGAGATCATTTCCATTCCTCGAATTCTTCGACTTTAACGATACCCGGATAGTCATAGGAAGGTGCCTTCTTTAACGATTATTAGATAGAGTATGTAATCTAGTCATAGCAGTTCGTCAGAGTAAAACGTAAAAAGGGATACTAATGTCCGTATTGGCTGATGTATGACAAATATGGCAAAACCATATCCCTGTCAAGAAGTACACAATCGTTAATCGAAAAATCATCTAACCAAGGGCATACAAAACCAGGATAAAACCAGAACTAAGGCAAAAATTCTACCAATTCTTATGAAGAGAAGTGAAATTCTGAAGGGATGGCTGTTGATAATTTTATTATAATTTCCATCATAATTCACCCTACACTTAGCCTTCCTTAATCATAATTCACCCTACACTTAGTCATCCTTGATCATAATTCACCCTACACTTAGTCATCCTTAATCATTATTCACCCTACACTTTAAGCTTAGCCTTCCTTAATCATAATTCACCCTACCCTTTGCATCCTTAATCATAATTCAAATTCCTAATAGTGCGCCTCTGGTTTCACATTTGTTTTTATACACATACGAAAAAGAGACAAAAAGAAATTTGACGACTTGAAATGTTTCAACGACACCTCTAGGTATCTTGATGATATTTTGAATAATGATAACCCACATTTTGACCATTACAAAAGTAAAATTTATCCACCAGACTTTATATTGAATGAAGCAAACATAAATAATATTGCTGATTTGCTACATTAGTTTTGGATCTTGATATCGAAATCAATAACGGAGAAATTCAGACAAAGATATAAGACAAATGAGAATACTTTGGCTTCAACATAGTTAATTTTCCATGGCTTGATGGCGATATTCCAAGATTGCCATCGTACGAAATTTTCATTTCTCAGCTCATCAGATACGCTAGAGCTTGCTTCCATGTTTCCACACTGGTAAAGGGTTTGAGGACCGGTAAACAGTGTTGGGGGGAGGTTAAACGAAACTAACAGTCCCGGTTACTACATGTAACACAAATGGCGGAAATATGCAACGCAACTGGGATGCTGTAAGTTTGATTTTTGCACTTTAAATATGATAATTTGAAGAAAGAATCTTAAGCTGTCACAGAACCCGTAATATATTCACAAATTGATACAAAAAGCCCCAAATTTGCTGCATTATCGAGCAAAGTCATGCACAGCGTAGGCCTTCGACAACACATATTGCCATTAATATCGATAATACAATTATTATATATTCTATTGCAAATGATGTGTATTTATAGTATAAGGTATTCCTTATCAAAATATGTCCATTTCAAATGCACAAACAGCATACTTGACACGAAACACGTCATTTAATTTGCTTACAGGGGAGGTTAACATTCATTACTGCGAGGGGAGGTTAAATCTGACTTTCATTTTGTATCATGTTAGCTAAATAGATACTATTAAAGTGTTTTGTCTATATAAACCAGCTGGTCATATTATTACAGGTGACTTTTCAATTATCAAAGACAGGCAGCTCCGTGGTCTTCTTAAGAAAGGACCTAAGTATAGAATCCCATCCAAGATAGATTTTATTAAATGTCGCGAAGTGCTAAAGGAAGCTTTAGATACCTATACCAAACGATGGTGTAAATCGGAAGGAGTCGAATCGCATGCTCTGAATGACTGGAAAAACCTCATTTTGGATATAACCGATATTCGAATAGATAACTACCATAAAAATCCTCAACGTTTTGAAAATCCAACTTCTAAATCTGAAAGATATTTCAAATCCAAGTTACGTAATTTACATGAAAAATATGTCTTCGCAGCTGCAGACAAAGCAGCCAACAACACCATAATTATTTGAAAACGCTACTACATATCAACATTAGTTTCGGAACTTTCCTCTACTAAAACATATATCGAAAGCAACGAAAGTGTTCCCAATATTTTGAACAAACATAACAGTGAAATTTCTTCTTTTAACATCCCTTTTTCTAAATTGGATCTCCCTACAATATACTGTATACCAAAATTTCACAAGTATCATACCCCACCCTCCCTGCTACGTCTTTCGGTATACTTTTTCGACATAGTAACTTTCATACTTTTTGGCATATTACATTTTTTAGATTTAGGATCACTGATGAGGGTTAAGTACCCGAAACGTGCATGTCTGGTCCACGTTGCCAATTTATCTGTTTTTAAATGATGCTATTCAATTTGAAGACGTTTACATCCTTACAAGTTTCGATACATTGCTAATTCTAGCAACTGCTCAACAACAATTTTGTCTAGAAATCTGACGTCAGCACTCACGGCTATAAAGGAACACGTGGCAAAATACTGTGAAACTGTCATGAACATACAATTGCTGTATAACCATAAAGCTTCTCATTGTAAGGTGACATCACAAACGATAAAGTTAAACACAGCGACCTCTTGTAACACAGATTCTATGTAAATGGGTATGAAAAATTATATGGCATGCGCATAACAGTCTGTGCTCTGCTGGCTAAAGCGAGCCAAAGATAAATCACCCGAGCAGCCTGACCAACTTTCAGACAGAAAAGAGGATCAGGACCCGGTCTTCTCTGGTGAGATTTGAACAAGGACCGTCATGGAGTCCCGACGTCACGATTGGCCAGTGTGCAACGTTGGAAAAGACACCGGTACAAAACTGTACGTTGGTCCAGTACCATGCCCAGTGTTCTTTCGATGACTTTTGGGTCATATCCTCGGTAAAGCAGGTGACAAACTGTTTACTTCTATTTGTGGTTGTAGTTTGATCTGCCTTTAATCCTTAATTAATTAATCTTTAAAGAATGATAAATGGAACAGGCGCCATTTGATAGATTCCAACACTATATTATAAGTCAATTGAGCACTGGATTTGTTAATTCCTTCTGTGCTGATGGTTTAGCACAATGCCAGATTTTTCTTTTCTCGTACACTGGATAGACTGATTCCCCTTTTCAGCGGTGCTAGAGAATTCGATTCGGCACCCCTGATCCGGCACTTTTGATTGTTCCCTCATGACGTCACTGACAAACTGACGTACATTATTTCACGTGCACATACATTTAGCATGACGATCAGTCATTCTGATGCGTAAACAAGAGGACTTTGAAAGTTTCAATGTGCGAGAAAAATAACCAAGCACCACATTTGAGTTCCGGATAGAAAAATATCAGTCTCGGGTGGGATGATCAACGTCCCAACCTCGTCTTACGCCTCGGTTGAGACTTGATCAATCCCATCCTCGACTGATATTTTTCTATCCGGAACTCAAAGTGGTGCTAGATTCTATTAACCCAGGGCACTTCTTTTTAAATTAGGGAATGATTTTTAACAAATCAATGATATTTTTGTTTCGTAGATTTTGCTGATCTGTCTTAGGCATGGTCCATTTGATATTCAGGGGGGGGGGGGGGAGGGGGGGTGGGGGGTTTGGGTTTTTTGTCGGAGCAAGATTATTTATTTCGCCCCGGACCGGGGCATAATTATTTTTCTTGCAAAGTTGGAGCAAGGAATTTTTTTTAACAAAGTGTTGCGCATATTAAGAATGTTTGTGTTTTATCAATAAAAATTATTTGTATTTTTACTCATAAATCTAAATATTAATATATCAGTTTATTTTTATGCAAGTATTCAATTCACTTTCAAACAGAGATAAAAGATGTTACAATACAATTGTCAATTCTCAATATTTTATATAAGGTACATATATATAACATGTATAAGAGGGTCTGAGGGGAAGGTCTCCTGGACAAATTTTTAAATGTTACTAAGAATTGTAAATTGGTGAAGTTTTCTTCCAGGCTTACACGAACATAGAATTCGACTCTATGGGATACATGTAACATGTATTACAATGTAATGGCAATACATAAATATTGATAATATATTTAAGCTTTTAAGGAAGCCCTTTTTCATAAACATACCTGTAAAACGTTTGATATCTTCAAATATTTGAACTTGGCTATTAGTAAATAACGTTTTGATAGAAAACTATGGCGAGCGAAGCGAACCAAAATTTTTTGATACAATTTGAAAACTGCGGCGAGCGAAGCGAGCCGAAAAATTGTCAAGAATTTTAGCGAAATTTTATGGTAATTTTTCAAATTCAGATTATTTGTAAGAGCAAGATTATTTTTTTCTGTCACACCATAAGCAAATTCATTTTTTTTTCATCAAAATTGAGAGCAAAATTATTTTTTTTCTGAAGCCCCCCCCCCCCCCCCCCCCCCCCGAATATCAAATGGACTGTGCCTTAATGTCAGAAAACGTTGCCTACAAACAACCACAGAAAGAAACACTCTATAAATAGAATATATCAATAGTACAGTGATAATCCAAAATTCTCTAATTTCTTACGACTGAGATCATTTCCATTCCTCGAATTCTTCGACTTTAACGATACCCGGATAGTCATAGGAAGGTGCCTTCTTTAACGATTATTAGATAGAGTATGTAATCTAGTCATAACAGTTCGTCAGAGTAAAACGTAAAAAGGGATACTAATGTCCGTATTGGCTGATGTATGACAAATATGGCAAAACCATATCCCTATCAAGAAGTACACAATCGTTAATCGAAAAATCATCTAACCAAGGGCATACAAAACCAGGATAAAACCAGAACTAAGGCAAAAATTCTACCATATGAAGAGAAGTGAAATTCTGAAGGGATAGCTGTTGATAATTTTATTATAATTTCCATCATAATTCACCCTACACTTAGCCTTCCTTAATCATAATTCACCCTACACTTAGTCATCCTTGATCATAATTCACCCTACACTTAGTCATCCTTAATCATTATTCACCCTACACTTTAAGCTTAGCCTTCCTTAATCATAATTCACCCTACCCTTGGCATCCTTAATCATAATTCAAATTCCTAATAGTGCGCCTCTGGTTTCACATTTGTTTTTATACACATACGAAAAAGAGACAAAAAGAAATTTGACGACTTGAAATGTTTCAACGACACCTCTAGGTATCTTGATGATATTTTGAATAATGATAACCCACATTTTGACCATTACAAAAATAAAATTTATCCACCAGACTTTATATTGAATGAAGCAAACATAAATAATATTGCTGATTTGCTACATTAGTTTTGGATCTTGATATCGAAATCAATAACGGAGAAATTCAGACAAAGATATAAGACAAATGAGAATACTTTGGCTTCAACATAGTTAATTTTCCATGGCTTGATGGCGATATTCCAAGATTGCCATCGTACGAAATTTTCATTTCTCAGCTCATCAGATACGCTAGAGCTTGCTTCCATGTTTCCACACTGGTAAAGGGTTTGAGGACCGGTAAACAGTGTTGGGGGGAGGTTAAACGAAACTAACAGTCCCGGTTACTACATGTAACACAAATGGCGGAAATATGCAACGCAACTGGGATGCTGTAAGTTTGATTTTTGCACTTTAAATATGATAATTTGAAGAAAGAATCTTAAGCCGTCACAGAACCCGTAATATATTCACAAATTGATACAAAAAGCCCCAAATTTGCTGCATTATCGAGCAAAGTCGTGCACAGCGTAGGCCTCCGACAACACATATTGCCATTAATATCGATAATACAATTATTATATATTCTATTGCAAATGATGTGTATTTATAGTATAAGGTATTCCTTATCAAAATATGTCCATTTCAAATGCACAAACAGCATACTTGACACGAAACACGTCATTTAATTTGCTTACAGGGGAGGTTAACATTCATTACTGCGAGGGGAGGTTAAATCTCACTTTCATTTTGTATCATGTTAGCTAAATAAATACTATTAAAGTGTTATCTTCTTTAACTCATTTGTCTATATAAACAAGCTGGTCATATTATTACAGGTGACTTTTCAATTATCAAAGACAGGCAGCTCCGTGGTCTTCTTAAGAAAGGACCTAAGTATAGAATCCCATCCAAGATAGATTTTATTAAATGTCGCGAAGTGCTAAAGGAAGCTTTAGATACCTATACCAAACGATGGTGTAAATCGGAAGGAGTCGAATCGCATGCTCTGAATGACTGGAAAAACCTCATTTTGGATATAACCGATATTCGAATAGATATCTACCACAAAAATCCTCAACGTTTTGAAAATCCAACTTCTAAATCTGAAAGATATTTAAAATCCAAGTTACGTAATTTACATGAAAAATATGTCTTCGCACCTGCAGACAAAGCAGCCAACAACACCATAATTATTTGAAAACGCTACTACATATCAACATTAGTTTCGGAACTTTCCTCTACTAAAACATATATCGAAAGCAACGAAAGTGTTCCCAATATTTTGAACAAACATAACAGTGAAATTTCTTCTTTTAACATCCCTATTTCTAAATTGGATATCCCTACAATATACTGTATACCAAAACTTCACAAGTCTCCTTACAATTTTCGATACATTGCTAATTCTAGCAACTGCTCAACAACAATTTTGTCTAGAAATCTGACGTCAGCACTCACGGCTATAAAGGAACACGTGGCAAAATACTGTGAAACTGTCATGAACAGGAATGGCGTAAATGGTCTATCAAAAATTCAGGGGATGTGATTGACAAAATGAAATCAAGAAATTTTGAAGCAAATACGATATCTTCATACGACTTTTCTAATATGTACACCACGCTTCCTCACGACAGAATAAATGATCGACTGTCCAAACTCATTAAATGGTGTTTTGATCGAGAGGGGAAAACTTATATTTGTACTTCTGAATCGAAGGGTTTCTTTTCCGCCACAGATTACAAATCATACAAATCATGGACATGTGGTGACCTGTGTATTGCCTTGTCCTTCCTTTTGGACAATATTTATGTAAGATTTGGTGAGAAACTCTACAAGCAGGTTGTAGGGATTCCAATGGGTACTAATTGTGCGCGTCTTGTTGCAGATTTATTTTTATACACGTATGAAAAGGAATTTATCCAAAATCTTAAAAAACAAAGAAAAAAATGATGATGTGAAATGTTTCATTGGTACTTCTAGGTACCTGGATGATATTCTTGCTATCGACAATCCTGTTTTTGAGAAATATAAAAATGTTATTTATCCACAAGAATTGATTTTAAACAAGGCAAACGTTTCAAACACAGAAACACCATTTTTAGACCTAAATATCAAAATTGTTAATGGAGAAATCCATACAAGTGTGTATGACAAAAGAGATGATTTTGGATTTAACATAGTGAATTTCCCCTGGCTTGACGGTGATGTTCCTAGATTACCGTCCTATGGTATCTATATTTCACAGGTCATCCGGTATGCTAGAGCATGTACTGATGTTTTGGATTTTCATAGTAGAAATTTACAAATTACCAAGAAACTTTTAGGACAAGGTTTTCGCTCTCACAAACTAGTAAAGACTTTCTGGAAATTTTACAAAAATTATTGTCAACTTCTTCTGAAATTCGGACCAATACGGGCAACAGAGTATATTACTTTTGGTATTTCACAACCTGCATTTTATGGTGACATTATTAACAAGATAAGAAGGATCAAAGATAGACAACATCACTATCGAAAATGAATCATCAAACGCCTTTTATACCGTGGGTATGATCCTAATGTCACCAGACGGACACTAGGCTTGGTACTTGACCAATCTACAGTCTTGTACAAGCGCATTCTTAAAACTTGCACTCTGACTGACTGTGACGACGGGACTCCATGACGGGCCCTGTCCAAACCTCTTTAGAGAAGACAGGGCCCCGACCACCTGTCCTCTCTGAATGTCAGTCGGACTCCTCGGGTGATAACAGCGGCGGCAGAGCACGGATTGTATTACGTACGCCCTCTTTTTATATCCATTTACATATTCATCTGTGTTGCTTGGGCCCCTGCGTTTTGCGGTCTTGTTTGTTTGTGGTCATCTGACAGTGAGGAGGTTGTTTTACACCACACTTGTACGTTCTTCGAGACCTCTGGGTAATCGGAAAAATGGGAGGGTTGTGCGCACGTAATCAAGGATAACCACACCATCTGCTATTTCCGTGGCAGATGGCCGTCCTAAATCGGCACCGGTTGCCCAGTGGTCTCGTTGGTTTATGTGTAGTCCTTTGTGTTTGATGTTTCTGTGTTGTGCGTTGACGTTCCTTGTCCCTTATGCGTCTCTTTCTGTGCTTGTCTGCTCTGTGCTTTTGCATTGAGTGTTTTGGGGTTTTGCTGTGGATGCTGCAACCTGGTGTTGTTGGAGATCCTCTCCTTTGTTTTATTTGTTTATTGATATAGGATTTCAAATGAATTTTTATTTCATACGATGTATTATGAAACGAGTTGTTTGTTTTATTCCCCCGAGCCTTGGCGAGGGGATATAAAACGCACAACGAGTTTCATAATACATCGCATGAAATGAAAATTCATTTGAGATTCTGTTTATCACATGATTTTGCGTAAAAATGTGTATTTCTAATTTGAATTCAACGTGACTAAGAACTAGAGGCGAACCAAGCCGTGATCTAGAGGTCGTCTGCTACGCCATGAAGAGTAGTTCCCAATCGTATAGATATTCTGTGCGTAAGAGAAAAATGTTTCAAATTTGTTTAGTTTTTTAATGCAATGACAACAATTTAAATACTGAATTCATACTTTTTTTTGGCATATAACATTGTTTAGATTTAAGGATCACTGACGAGGGTTAAGTATCCGAAACGTGCATGTCTAGTCCATGCTGCCAATTTATCTTTTCTTAAATGATGCTATTCAATTTGAAGACGTTTAACATTCAACAGTTGATCGATATTTGAAAGGTCAAACTTGTCAAAGATGATGTAAATAGGTTCCAAACTTGACCAATCGCATTCAAGCAGAGCGATATGTAACCGTTACGTGTTATCATAACATTTATTTATAAAATGGCTTTATGTAACTGAAAAAAAGGTGCATCATGTGATAAAAACTTATATCTACATGTTTCACTTATACCAAGACCCTTTAATAGTATTTATCGAGCCATATCAATACACAATGAAAGTCAGTTTTAATCTCCACTGATAATATCGAATGTTAACCTGTAAGAAAATTAAATCACGTGTTTCGTGTCATGTATGCTTTTTGTGCATTTGAATTGGACTTATTTTGATAAGGAATGTCTTGTTCTATAAATGAACATCATTTGCAATAGAATATATAATTGTATTATCGATATAAATGGTAATATGTGTTGTCGAAGACAAAACGTTGCTTGACTGGCTACACTGTGCACGACTTTGCTCGATGATGCAGCAATTTAGGTGCTTGAGGATTTTTGTATCAATTTGTGAATATATTACGGGTTGCATGACGGCTTTAGAATTATTATATTTAAAGTGAAAAAATCAAACTTACAGCATCCCAGTTGTATTATCATCGCCAATTTTGTTAATAACGGGGACTGTTTGTTTCATTTAACCTCCTCCTACACTAGTAATCGGGACGCAAACCCTTTACCAGTGTTGTTTCGGACTTCCATGATGAAAATATACAAAAAAAGAGCACAGACTGTTATTCGCATGCCATAGATTTTTTATAATCTGTGTTACAAGAGGCCGCTGCGTTTGACTATCTTGTTTGTGATGTCACCTTACAGCGAGAAGATTTATGTTTATACAGCAATTGTACGTCTATGGAGACCTCTATGCATCCGGATAAGTGGTGGGGTTGTGCTCACGTAATTCGGATAACCACATCATTTGCTTATAGTAGATGATCTTACGATGGCATCGGATGCACATCTTTTCCGCCACAGATTACAAATCATACAAATCATGCATATGGACATGTGGTGACCTGTTTATTGCCTTGTCCTTCCTTTTGGACAATATTTATGTAAGATTTGGTGAGAAACTCTACAAGCAGGTTGTAGGGATTCCTATGGGTACTAATTGTGTTGCAGATTTATTTTTATACACGTATGAAAAGGAATTCATCCAAACTCTTCAAAAAGAAAGAAAAAATGATGATGTGAGATGTTTCATTGGTACTTCTAGGTACCTGGATGATATTCTTACTATCTACAATCCTGATTTTGAAAAGTATAAAAATGTTATTTATCCACTAGAATTGATTCTAAACAAGGCAAACGTTTCAAACACAGAAACACCATTTTTGGACCTAAATATCAAAATTGTTAATGGAGAGATCCATACACAAAAGAGATGATTTTGGATTTAACATAGTGAATTTCCCCTGGCTTGACGGTGATGTTCCTAGGTTATATATTTCACAGCTCATCCGGTATGCTAGAGCATGTACTGATGTGTTGGATTTTCATAGTAGAAATTTACAAATTACCAAGAACTGTTGGGACAAGGTTTTCGCTTTCACAAACTGGTAAAGACTTTCTGGAAATTTTACAAAAATTATTGTCAACTTCTTCTAAAATTCGGACCAATACAAGCAGCAGAGTATATATCTTTGGGTATTTCACAACCTGCATTTCACGGTGACATAACAAGATAAGAAGGATCAAAGATAGACAACATCATTATCGAAAATGCGTCAGAATCATCAAACGCCTTTTATACCGTGGATATGATCCTAATGTCACAAGACGGACACTAGGATTGGTACTTGACCAATTTTCAGTCTTGTACCAGCGCATTCTTAAAACTTGCACTCTGACTGACTGTGACGACGAGACTCCATGACGGGCCCTGTCCAAACCTCTTTAGAGATGACAGGGCCCCGACCACCTGTCCTCTCTGAATGTCAGTCGGACTCCTCGGGTGATAACATACATGACTCGCTACAGCCGGCAGAGCACGAACTGTATTACGTACGCCCTCTTTTAATATCCTTTTACATATTCATCTGTGTTGCTTGGGCCCCTGCGTTTTGCGGTCTTGTTTGTGTGTGGTCATCTGACAGTGAGGAGGTTGTTTTACACCACAATTGTACGTTCTTCGAGACTTTTGGATAATCGGAAAAGTTGGAGGGTTGTGCGCACGTAATCAAGGATAACCACACCTTCTGCTATTTCCGTGAAAGATGGCCGTCCTAAGTCGGCACCGGTTGCCATTGGTCTCGTTGGTTTATGTGTAGTCCTTTGTGTTTGATGTTTCTGTGTTGTGCATTGACGATCCTTGTCCCTTATTCGTCTCTTTCTGTGCTTGTCTGCTGTGTGTTTTCGCATTTGGTGTTTTGGGGTTTTGCTTTGGGTGCTGCAACCTGATGTTGTTGGAGATCCCCTCCTTTGTTTGGTCTCCTTCCGTTGATGTGTCATTAATGTTGATGTTTCTGTACCTGTGTTTCGACTGTTTTGTACAATGTTCTAGTGAATATTGTTGTGTCTTTTTGCGATTTGGAATTTTGTCTCATGTCATTTACGTGTCACTTTCTCGTGGGTTTGTTTCGCTGGGTGAGTGCATGGTGGTCATGCTGGAGATCCTTCCCTTTTCTTCACCCTACCATTGGCCTTTCTTAATCGTAATTCACCCTATACTCGGCCTTCCTTTATCATAATTCACCCTACACTTGACCTTCCATAATTATAATTCACCCTACTCTTGGCCTTGCTTAATCATAATTCCCCCTACCCTTGGCCTTCCTTAATCATAATTCACCCTATTCTTGGCTTTCCTTAATCAATATCGTTAGTCCTTACAGAAAGCTATAAAATTATCAGTGTCATATTCTTTTCTTGACCCATCTATATTTCTTTGAAGTTTAGGGCAACATTTGAAAAATAAGATAATTAATGTCACTTTGTATTATATTAATAGAGAACGGAGGGGGGGGGGGGGGTTCGGGAATTTGCCATATGTATCTATTTCATCCACTTTTACGCACATATTTTTAAAAACTATACTTGGGATCCCATGATGGGTCAGCCCCCTGGAATTATTTTCTGGATTCATGAAAATGATAAGTTTACGCCTGAAGGTAATTTTGAATAATTGTTTCGGAGATTTTAAAAATCCCCATCAATGGTGCTTCCAGCCAAAGTGATTTTTAGACACAGTCAAAATTCATTTCAGTAGCGCCCTCTGGTTCTATTTCTTTAAATTTAATTTGTGCATTTACTTTGCAGAGAGTGCGCGGCTCCAACTTTCATTAAGAGTTGATTCAGTAGCATATCCAAATAAAACATATGTTCGAAATAGCATTGGAAAGATGGTGCTAAGATGTTAACCTCCTTTAATTTCGATGATGTTTTTGAATGAAATGACAAGTTTCTGTAATAGCCAAACAATATGACGAACCGATAAAATGATATAAAGAATTATATTTATGTGCAAACATTAATCGATACATTTTTATTGAAAAGGATAGATAATACTTGTTCGCCGTGACGTCACGGATGGGTCACATGACAAATTGGATGGCAAAAGATAATCAGTAGATTTTGGAGTTAACACCCGCTGTGATGTTTACTTTAGCAATGCGATAACTGAGATAATTAATTTTTGCATATATGGGGTACTTAACGTTCAAAATTTATTATACAGGCAGCTTAAGACAAAATTTTCATTCTTCAGGGTAATTTAGAGGCAGGTACAAAACGTGTATACTTGAAACAGTCGTCTGATTTCATGTGGGACAGCGACTGTTTGTAGTATTTTATCAGTTTCTGTGTAAAGATGATTCTTTATTTCATTATTTTAATAAATATCCAAAACTTTTAAGGAAATTAAATGGGGTATATCGGCATTGAATGACTGTACAAGGTGCTCAAAGCGGGAGGGATGAATACACATTTTTCTTTTGTTTTTTTAACAAAAATAATTATTGTTCGGCATGTTCAGATCTACACGTACCTTCAATTCTGTTTTTCTTTTGTTTTTTGTTGTTGTTTTTTTTTTCAATCACTCGGTCGTTAATAAATTGCTTACCTGGATGAGGTAGGCTAAGGAGACGTGATTTACCTCCGCGACGTCTATTCAACTAGAGTGGGGAGCGGTGAGAGACATCAAAGACAAAAAAATTCATACCTACAGGTAGTCTTTAATAAGACACCCATCGGTTTGAAGCTGTCAATCAAAAATTAAGGGATAGAAATTAATAAATTAACTCGAGGAATAAAGTTGACCAATCAAAATAACTGTCATCAAGAAAAGAAATCATGGGAGGGGTGGGGGTTGATCACGCAGCATGTTTTAATGAAAGAGATCTCAGGAAAAAGTGTTCCTTATATTTCATAATTTATTTTGGACCAATTTATATGTATAATTTTGGCATTAGTTTATTGTAACATTCATATGCAATTATATGAGAAAGAAATGGGTTGGATAAGGGCGGGGGGTGGGGGGGTTGAGATCGATTATAAACTTTCAACATATTTATAGAGGTAAAAGTGGTGATCTACGCACATTTTCACTTATTCTAAGGGAGATGAATTTTTATTTTCTGAGATAGTTCATTAATTTTTGATAATCATTAATTTTTAAATATTCCTAAACTATCATGTGTATAGAAATGATTAGTCCGAAAACCTTACCTTAACCCCGCCTTTGACGGTTATTTGAAAGGTCCAAATAACCGTCATAGGCTGGAATTAGATAATTTTTTTTTTGACTGTACCACTTTTCCTTCCTTTTTTTCTATTTTCTGGGAATAATGTTGAAGAACCCAGTATTTTTTCTGTTTGTTGCGGCGGGAGTCCGGGCCCTCACACACTAAAAACATATTTTTCTGATTTCGTTATTTTCCTTTCAATTTTCCCCCGAGTTCATGTTCTTATCTCCATTTTCTTTTCTTTCCTTCTCTTTAAAAGAAACCCTTCTTTGATTCTGTCTTTCTGTCCGATTCCCCGATCTTTTTTTTACGTGAGCTTTTTTTTAATTTCATTGATAATTTCTTTTTTTGTGCATAGTTCTTTGAATCAAATTCTGAGTTCATGAATATATTAACAGATGTATCTAAAGTAAAAAGCTGAAATGAATAATTAAAGTCATTCCCGATTAAACTCGTGTGAAAAGAATGTGCAAGGAGAACCGTAGTACATGAACATAGCAGGTAGATTACAATTAGACATATTTAATTAATTATAAATACACTAAGTCTTTTTATAAAATTGAAAGTTTAAACTTCAATTTATTGTTAAAGGCCGGGTGGGGACTATAAAAGAAGACAGGTAAATTTTCTGTTATTTCCTCCCTGACCGCTGTAGGGTTAACATCTCTAATCGCAATCTGATTGGTCCGATGTTTCCTTTATAACCCTTTCAATTTTTGTTTGACAGCCTCACATAGGTAAAATTGTGATATATCTAATTGGCATGATCAAGCATACCTGTCGGTATGTCTTTGATGTCACACACCGCTTGCGTCTCTAGGAATATCAGTGGTCAGTAGACGCCGCGTGTATCACGCCTACCGAGCTAAGATCACTCAGGTGTGCATATTAATTACCACTCGGTAAAAAACCCCGGCCTTTAAAGATATTCTTATTCCCCTCCCCCTATCGTCATTTACCGCTTGGCGATATCATGCTCTAATGAGTTTCACACATTTCAGGTATTGAATATACGATCGACACCGACGTTCCCTGCATGGTTGATTGACATGTACACCTGTAATTGTCAAAACAACGATTTGTCAAAGGGGATGTTACTTTACAACAATTTGTGCATAGACTGACATCTACCATGATTTGTACAATTTAATACAAGTGAAAAGCTGGTTTTAATTTTACAAATATATGTTTAAATATGCAGCAAAAATCATTATAGCGTGTTTTACTTTCAGAAAACACATATAGATTGTAATAAATCTAATCAGAGTCGGATATTTTTTATTATATGCCACATATCAGATATATTGTTTTGGTAAGCTTAGTAGCGGCCGCGACATCTTTTGCCATCCAAAAATTATCCGTGACGTCACATTGCGATTCGCGAACAAGCCTATAGAACACACATTACAATATCATAATTCCAACCCTTTGGCTGGTACCTCTGCTCGGGAACTGTAAGTACCCGAGGGTATAGTTTGCCTAGTTTCACAACGTTTCGAAACCAGACGACTTGAATCCAAGAGGTAACCCCCTGAAAACATTGGCAATTTGCCCTGTCCTAAGCAGCATGTTCTCAGATCATGTTTATAATCGCTCTTTATATATTCGTGTTTTGGATTTCCTTCTTTGCGGCCTTGGGCTTTGTTGATGTCACATTACTTGTTGAAATGCGCATATGGTGCAATGTATATTTATAAAAAGAACATATATCTCTTAATTTTGATAATTTCAACAACAAGGTAAGTACATGTATCTTTGCTGGTAGACTGTTAGTCTCCGATGACATCGTTCGCAAAGTATCGCATTGTTTTGCACAGAAGCGGAGTGCTAAATCAAGTAGAAGCATAAAAGAAAATCTTATGACGTCATCAAATGACGTCATTTTGACGTTATTGACAAAACACGGTCAAAAATGCTCGAAGATGTGTCTTTAGTGGAGAATTTCAATGTGGTCACATGTGTCGAAAAACATAAAATTTTCAGGACGAAATGGTATAATGATTATCTTTTATTTGAAAAATTTTCATGTTTCTCGATGAATGTGACCAACGTCAATTTTAAAGAAGAATGTAGGTTTTGGGGTTATTAAAGGGCTTGAAGCTAGTGATAAATCCATTATTTACAAATCTCAACACATAATTTAGTACATAACTTAACAGAGTATCGAATCACAAGAAATATTCAATTTATTCAAATGTTAAGAAACGGGGCTGATTTAGGGGCTTCGTGGTCCTACACCTTTTTATTTTTAGATTCGACAGATAGATAATCATCGAGTATGATGATTGTCATGAAAATGCAACCCTTTTGCAAGTGTCCGAGTTTTGATTTACGATAGACAATTGGGGTCAACTAAGGACTATATGGGGAATGACATAATTTCCAAGATAACCTAATCAGAACACTATTTATCGGACACAAGGAGATATAGACTCTTTGTGTCTGATGAACAGTGTTTTGGTTAGGTTGTCTTGGAAATTATGTCATTTCCCATATACACCCATAAGGTATATTCTCAAAATAAAGCTTACATGTGTATGTAAATCTGAAAATTGTATAACAGGGAAAATGTAAATAATAAGATTTCCATTGTTATTTTCAATAAACAAAGATTCTGATTGGCTAAGAATTATTGTCGATATATCGATCAACAAAATTTTTCACGGAGGTCTATTTATAGCACTATTTTTAGAACCAGGGATATCCTCAAACACGAAAAAAATCGTTGCTGAAAATACAATTTCTTGATGTTTGCTTCAAATTTCAAGGTTACTATTTCTTTTTTACTTACGAAAAAAGTAAATGTGCATGTAGGATTTTCTCAAACTGGTCCTTATTTCAAAGATATAGAGAAGCGATTGTTCGCTGTTTGAATAATGGCGGCTGACATAACTGGTTTTCGTGTTTGGAGGCAGTTGTATCACTCCGAACTTACAACAGATATTGCGGGGATTGATAGTTATCACCCGAAAGATAGGACGGAAACTTTTTGCATCAACGCGCTACCCGCAATTTTCCGTCCGATTTTTCTTGGGATATCTGCATCAACAAAAAAAAGGTTTATTTCTTAAAAGTAAAGGACTTCAACAAGTAATTGTGGTTACTTTATATCATTTTCATATTGCATACCAAAACTACACAAGTCCCCTTACACATTTCGATTTATTGCTAATTCTAGTAACTGCTCAACTACAATTTTGTCTCGAAATCTGACGTCAGCACTTACGGCTCTTTCAAGTAAACATCGAAAAAGTACCTAACAGTTATTCAGTCTCAAAATCGAGAAGGCAAGGCCAAAATCGTGTGAATTTCCATCGGAACGGTTGCAAACCCCGGAATGAACAGCATTCAGAAGTGAGACAAGAACACGTGACTAAATATTGTAAAGCTGTTCTAAACATGAACGATGTGGATTTCTTTTGGTCTATTAAAAATTCAGGGGATGTGATTGACAAAATGGAATCTAGAAAATTCCAAGTCAATACGATTTCTTCATACGACTTCTCTAATATGTACATCACACTTCCTCATGACAAAATTATTGAGTTCATTAAAGAGTGTTTGATCGAGAGCGGAAAACTTACATTTGTACATCTGAATCAAAGGGTTTCTTTTTCTGAACAGACTACAAATCACAAAAATAATGGACATGTAGTGACCCGTGTAATGCCCTGTCATTCCTCTTGGACAACATTTATGTTAGCTTTGGTGAGGATCTATACAAGCGGGTAGTAGGAATTCCTATGGGTACTAACTGTGCGCCTCTTGTTGTAGATTTATTTTTATACACTTACGAGAAAGAATTTATCCAAAATCTTCAAAACGAAGAAAATTGTGCATGTCTGGTCCATGCTGTAAATTTATCAGGTTTTAAATGATGCTATTGAATTTAAAGACGTTTAACATTTGAACTACTTGGTTAGTGTCACTGCTGGTGGACCAGGAGTCCCCGAGGGCACACGTAGCCAAGTTCGACAAACTTTGGTTGATCGTCTGTCTCTTCAACGCATTTGAAATTTTCTGTTACAAAATTTCTTGAAATTTCTAAAACGTGGGTCCTGTAGCATCATATCCTACCCATTCTGCTACGTCTTTTGGTACTTTTTTGACATAATAATTTTCATACTTGTTGGCCATATTACATTGTTTAGACTGAGGATCACTGACGAGGGTTAGTACCCGAAACGTGCATGTCTGGTCCATGCTATAAATTTATCAGGTTTTAAATGATGCTATTGAATTTAAAGACGTTTAACATTGATTAAGAATGTTTCAATGGTACTTCTAGGTATGTGGATGATGTTCTAACTATTGGCAATCTTGCTTTTAAATTATCATAAGAATTCACCCTTAACAAGGGAAACGTTACAAACACAGAAACACCATTCTTGGACCTGAATATCAAAATTGTAAATGGAAAGATTCCTACATTTTATGACAAAATAGATTATTTTGGATTCAACTTAGTAAATTTCTCCTGGCTTGATGGTGATGTTCCAAGACTAATACGGCATTTACATATCACAGCTCATCCGATACGCTAGAGAATGTACTAATATTTTGGATTTTCACAGGTAGAAATTTATAAATTACGAAGAAACTTTTAGGATCAAGGTTTCCGCTTTCATAAACTAGTTAAGACTTTCTAAGATTTCCTACATAAAACGCAAAAAAAAAGAGAGATTCACTTAGAGAAAATTAAAAAGAAATGGAAATGCTTTTAAACTTTAAAATTATTGTATAAGCCCTATTATAATTAAAATGTGTTGGAAGCCGCGCGCTCTCTGTAATGTAAATGTAAAAATCTAACTTCAAAAAATTAAAGAGGGCGCTACTGAAATTATTTTTGGTGGCTCCGCTGAAAGCATCACTGATGAGAGTTTAATATTCGAAACACGTGTCTGGTGCATGTAAATTGGTTTGGAATTTTCTTCTAGAAGGTAGAGAGTTGGAACCCTTCGACATTGTTTTTGGTGGTGTATGAATGAGAGAATGAAAGTTGTACTTGTCTGTTGTCTGTGAAAATACTGTAAAATGGTTTTAAAAAGGGTGAATAAAAAATACTTTCTGGAAATTTTTACAAAAATTACAGTCAACTTCTTTTAAAATTCGGGTCTATACAAGCAACAGATTACATTACTTCGGGTGTTACACACTCTGCCTTTTATGGTGATATGATAAACAAAATTAGAGGGATCAGAGATAGACAGCAAAACCATCGAAAATGCGTAAGAATCATCAAACGCCTTTTATAACGTGGATATGATCCCAATGTCGCCGGACGGACACTAGGGTTGGTACATGACCAATCTACAGTCTTCAACCAGCGCATTCTTAAGACTTGCGCTCTGACTGACTGTGACGACGGGACTCCATGACCGGCCCTGTTCGGAGAAGACAGGGCCCCGACCAATTGTCCTCTCTGGATGTCAGTCGGACTCCTCGGGTGATCGCATACATGAGTTCGCTACAGCCGACAGAGCACAGACTGTATAACGTACGCCATCTTTTTATATCCATTCACATATTCATCTGTGTTGCTTGGGCCCCTGCGTTTTGCGGTCTTTTTGTTTGTGGTCATCTAACAGTGAGAATGTTGTTTTACACCACAATTGTACATTCTTCGAGACCTCTGGGTAATCGGAAATGTGAGAGGGTTATTCGCACGTAATCCAGGGTAGCCACATCATTTGCTACTTTGCTCCCACCTGGTCCCACCTCTAGCTTGCTAGGGGTCCGTCGATGCTTAATTTTGTGCTCTATTAAGAGTGCTGTTGAGATTTTCGTCAGGATAATCTTTAACTGATTTGCGGATGGCCGTACAAAGTCGGCACCGGTTGCACATTGGTCTCGTTGGTTTATGTGTAGTCTTTTGCGTTTAATGTTTCTATGTCGTATGTCTCTTTATCGTCTTTTTCTTTACTCGTCTTCTCTATGTTTTCGCATCGGGAGTTTTTGTGTTTTCTTGTTGGTACTGCAACCAGGTCTGGTTGGAGATCCCGTCCCTTTTCATCATTTATACAAACGTTTGTACGGTATATCTAAAACAGATACAGCCTATAATTTATTTTCAATCCACAAGTGAGTACGGTTTTCAGTTTGACGCTTCCTTGTATTTGTCCCCAGGTACGAGACTATCACAGTGACATTGGCGTCCTCCGTCTATCGTAAATATTTCCCCTGTAACCCATGACGCCTTTTCAGATGCCAAAAATGCGACAGCCTCAGAAATATCAACTGTAGTTCCAAGGCGTCCAAGGGGATGACGTTTTGATTCCTCTTTTTTCACCTATAAAATTAAGAATCCTTTATCAGAGTTCTAATATCTTGTCAATCAAATTAAAAGTTAAATTACATTTATTCAGTGAAATACACAGATACTCAACGACGACCGACCGGAGGACCATATTTAAAATGCACTAGATCATAAACACTGTGTTCAATCAGATACGCTAATTTTAAGAGTCTTCGAATAAAATCGAAATGTCATGTAAGCTGTTTGGATTAACTTACTTTTAAAAAATCATGAATATTTCAATTTGTGATCAGAATTTGTTTAACTGTGAATTCTGTTGTGCTTTCCTCCTCCTTTTGCTGAAATTGACGCGGGACTGGGTGTTGTTGATAATTATCAGAATTTCTTTTCAAAATAAAGACGACCGGCGATATTCACAGAAGTAATCAGATTGGTCAGTTAATTTTTCACTCGAGACAACTTCAAATGAATGGTCGTGATCACTGTATGTGTTATAACGAGAACTAAAATTAAACTAATCCGATATTTGTAGTAGCAAGTTTTTGGTCAAATGTGTTGTTATTATTATGCATTGCTTTTAGTACTAATCGGGACACGTGTTTAGTACTAATCGGGACATGAGTTTAGTACTAATCGGGATACGTGTTTAGTATTATTCGGAACACGTGTTTAGTACTAATCGGAACACGTGTTAAGTACTCATCGGAACACGTGAAAAGTGCATCAAATTGATTTGAAATATTGTTCAGGAAGGTTACGAGTTGGAACACTTAAAATTTCTCACTGATTAGATATGCAAAAGATAAAAGGTAAGTATCCAAAATATGCTTTCCAGAAGCGTATCACAATCAGGTTCACTACAAATAGAACATAATTATTTGTAGGTTCATGTACATCCATTACCTCCTTACTAAATTCTCTGTCCACCATAACCGACGGGACAACTCCTGGACTGAAAATTAAGATATGACATTTACTTCTCATCAATGAAATTATAAAACAGTCAATTCGCGAACAAAAAATATAAATATCATTGAGCATGTTCCCTTTTATTTGTCAAGCTTCTAATGTCTTAAATGGTATTCCTAATTATTTCGGGGTATGGTTAATTCGTATCATAACCAACTCGTACCTGTCACTTCGTACCTTTTCTTACTACCAACTCGTACCAAAACCATTCCGTAACATGACCAACACGTATCATAATTTCTAACAACTCGAACCACACAGAAACTCGTATCATTACCATAAACCATTTTCCAATTTGTTTCTATATTGCTTGAAAGAGTAAACTGAGGGATTTTATTCGAATTTCCGGAATTTCGATGCGGAGAGTAGAGTAAATAACCGACAATATCTCGCTTTTTACATTGATAGTCTTTTTACTTAAATTTTATTTTTCTAATGAAAGGAAAGCTTAATGATATTAGATAAACGAGGTAGAGTTATGTTTTGTCATATTTCGAAAACTCATACTTTTTCCATTTCAAAATACTAAACAAAGGAGGGGATTTCCAACAACACCAGATTGCAACACCCACAGCAAAACCCCAAAACACCAAATGCAAAAACACACAGCAGACACACACAGAAAGAAATTGAAAAGGGAAAGGAACGTCAACGCACAACACAGAAACATCAAACACAAAATACTACACATAAACCAACGAGACCAATGGGCAACCGGTGCCGACTTAGCACGTCCATCTGCCACGGAAATAGCAGAAGGTGTGGTTATCCTGAATTACGTGCGCAAAACCTTCCCACTTTTCCGACTACCAATAGGTCTCGAAGAACGTACAATTGTGGTGTAAAACAACCTCCTCACTGTCAGATGACCGCACACAAACGAGACCGCAAAACGCAGGGGCCTAAGCAACACATATGAATATGTAAATGGATATAAAAAGAGGGCGTATGTAATACAATCCGTGCTCTGCCGGCGTGAGTATACCAAAGTATAATATTACATAATTATCTGTTATTGATAGTGAATGAACCACAAATACAAAACTAAAATCCCCCCAGATACTCAATGGGCATATAAATACAATACATGAAACATAACAATTACATGGAGGAGATTCCAAACAGTGGAAACAACGGAATATTTGTGTGTGAGCAAAGAAAAATGACGGCCAAACAATTAAACACAACAGTAACACGAAAAACATCTGATAAACATTCACCAAAGTCCAGTGCAAGAACGGAATTTATTGCCTGAATCAAAATGTGACATACTACAGATATCATCTTTCTACATATCATATTCTCATCAAAAGCAAGAAAAGAAAGCATGATGTGCAATAATCAAACCTAGACCAAAGACTTTCTGAAACTGAAGCAATGTTGAAGACAGAAAGTATGTATAACGTTGTCAGGAAATTATGTAGTTTTCATTTAATATATCAATTTATCAATGTAAAAATGCTATGTACAATACCTGACCGCATTAGCTCGAACTCCATACGGCGCCAGTTCTGGAATAAAGAAATTAAAGAAACAGGTATATAGAACATGAAAAAGAAATAAAATTAGAAGACAATAATATAGCTTTCTGAATGTATCCTTGGCGACTTCTGATTCGTCATAGAAAAAAATCTTTTTTTTAGAAAAAATTTCCCATTATTGTATCTCATTGTTTTTTTCCTTTTGCGTTCATCTGACATTTTCTTTATCGTATCTTTTTATTGTGGGAAAAACATATAAAAAAATTGCACATTAGAACAGATTAATGAGTAGAAAGCAATAATCAGGGACCGTCAACATAGGAAAAAAAGGATTTTAATTTTCAGATTATCCTGAAACAATAAAGTATATCCCCAATAGTTGATGAATAAACATTACAGAAGTACCCATCAGTTATTCAGTCTCATAGTCAAGAAGGCAAGGCAAAATCATTACATTTTCCACAGGAACAGTTGCGAACCTCCGAATGAACAAAATTCCGAAGCGAAAGAATATTTTGCTTTCCAGTCACACCCATAGGTAAAATGAAATAATTATCCAAGCAGTTTTATAAATAATGGATAGAAAGTATTATCTCGTAGGTCTTTGTGGACTTTTCACGGAAATCACAATGCATCTCTTGTGAAAAGATGATTGCCCTTTAAACAATGTGAGAGCAGGACATGTTAAGTTACCTAATGCCAGCGTCTGTGTCAGCATGTTCAGGGCAGCCTTTGCCATACTATAAGCAGTAATTCCATGTGTCTTAAAAGGAATAAAGCTTTTAAATGATGACATATATAGATTATAACCATATCCTAATATACAGCACAAAATCGATAATTCAGAAAATCATAAACCGAAGACATACAAAATCAGGATAAAACAGGAACCAGAGCAAACAAACAAAAACTTCAATCACATGAAAAGAAGAGAAATCCCAATATGGGAGTAAGACGTAACACAATAAAAATCAAACATCGTAAGAAAATATGGCGAAAGAATACTAACTTCCAAAAGTGTTGGGTGATACGCTGATACAGAAATAGTAAAACGGATTTCATGCGAACAACCTTGCCACTTATTGGAAACAAAGAGGTTCCAATTACAATTATTTCATCCTTTAGCTGAATACTGAGATTGAAAATTAAACTTTACGTACCGATCGGTGTCCAGCTACACTTGAAATATTGACGATGTTACCTGGTAAAAGTAATTCCAAAGAAACATAGATTAGAATCATGTTTTAGTTCATTTTCAAAGAAAAATGTTTGATCTCAACATTCTGATGACAAATCTTTATTTAAATAAAAACTCATTTGTATGACATTAAACATTAAGAGACCTTGAATTCACATATCTATTTATACGGAAGATATCCTCTCCAAGACCGCCTTACGTTGATTGAATCTTTTGGATTTCCTTTAATCTGAGTAAATCCCGACAGTTTAGTCAAAGACTTTCAAATAAAGGGCACACCAAATTTGAATATATTATGTTACATTATATAAACGTAAATATAAATACATAGGTAAAAGAAAGTGATGGCGATTTTTAGAAAGAAGGAGATACTAAAAGTCTATATTCGTGTGTTTGTAATACCGATATGTGTTATGGTTCTGTGGAGGAATTTGTCAATAAAGTTAAGGAAAGAATATCCAGCATAACCACCCTGCATTAACCAGGCCAAAAAAAAAAACCCCACAGGAAAGCGACACATAAATGACGTCAGACAAAACTACAACCAGCAACAGAAAACAACAATATGCACTGGAACATCATACAAAACACAAAAACATTCGACACAGGAGGGAGACCAATGTGCACCCGGTCCTGACTTCGGGCGATAATCTGCTACAAGCAAATGGTGTAGTTATCTTGATTACGTGCGCACAACCCTCCCATTTATCCGGATACACAGAGGTTTCCATAGACGCACAAATGCTGTAGATGGGTCTAGTACAATGCTTAATGTTCTTTAGATGAATATTGTTACATTTGTGGTTGAAGTTTGATCTGTCTTTGATCCTTCTAATCCCAAAAAGGGTGTAACCCAGTGTACTTATTTTTATCAAGAAAGTTTATCGTCTTGGCGGATTTAGACAAAAACAAAACAAAACCCCATCCAAAACCCACTCAGAACAAGAATAATACTCTAAGTATTTATTAAGGTCTTTATGTCTTCATTATTTCATAAAAATTTGCTTTGTTGTTCTTAGTATAGTGATGAATAAAACCATTAAAACCTGTGTTTGTGAAACACGAATGCCCCCATTGGCATCTTTGTCAGTAAAACAGATAAAAAGTAGTTTCAATCTGAGGTCAAGGTCACAAGGTCAAATCTAGTATTCATGGAAACGTATTGCCACATGAAATTCATATGTGAAATATGAACGCCGTATCACCTACCATTCAAACCATTCAAAAGATTTGGCTAATGTTTAAATTTTCGATATTAGGTCAAAGTCCAAGGTCAAGGTCACAAGGTAAAAAATTATGGTATCCATGGAAAGGTCTTGTCTTAAGGAATGCACTCGTGAAATATGAAAGCCCTATCAATTACCATTCAAAAGTTATGCCCAAGGTTAAAGTTTTCAAAGGTAGGTCAATTTCCAAGGTCAAGGTCACAAGGTCAAAAATTTTGGTATCCATGGAAAGGTCTTGTCACAAGGAATACACATGTGAAATATGAAAGCGCTGTCACTTATCAGTCAAAAGTTATGGCCAAGGTTAATGTTTTGCGGACAAATAGACAAACAGACAGACAGACGGACAGACCAAAAACTATATGGCCCCGAATCTTCGATTACGGGGGCATAAAAATGAAAGAGTAAATAAGAAAATTGAGAAAATCATGTAAAGGAATACGAAAACATTAACGAAAACAGGTTACCTTTGCTTTTCTTCAGATATGGCAAAGCCAATTGTGTTAACAGAAAGGGAACGTTTTGATTTGTTTCTATGATACCTCGATAATCATCCTCGCTTGTATCACCACACATACCGATCGCTAGGATTCCAGCATTATTTATCTAAAAGATATTGAAGTATTGTCTATAAAACATAACATATATGAAGTCATGACATTTCAATTTGAGTCATGCGTTTTACTATGATCAGTGGGATCTCTGCCACATTTGTCAAAATATCACAGTAGTATTCATTCTAAAAGTGAACTCGGGAATATTGTGAAATTTAAAAGACACTTTGTTACCTTCTCAAAATAGATTTTTTATGCAATGAAGACATATCGGTGATGAAATCTTACAGACTTCATATTTGAACGCTAAAAACGTTCTTTTACATTATGTATGAACTGTAATAATTGACATACAATTGTTCTTAAAATGAAGGAAAAATCGCATTTCTACCAATAAACATCAAAGAAGTACCATTCATTCAGTCTCGAAGTCTAGAAGGCGAGGCAAAATCGTGAGAATTCCCATCGAGACGGTTGCGAACCCCGGGATGAACAACAATCCGAAGTGAGACCAGGTGTCCGGGGAGAGTCAGCGTCTTCTGATTGCCTGCAACACCTGTCGCAACAGCTCCATGGAAATCTGTCCAATTCGGTGATTGTCTCGATGTACATTTTGATGTACATATCATGTATATATACATGTAAGTTGTCATGTTTGGTGATGATGATAGCCATTCATTCACAATGTAGAATGTCACTGATCATTCTGGAAAGGGGGATCTCATATGCATTTATTAAATCCCCGTAGCGACCCAAGAACTTCCTCAATGATGATTTCAGCCGTTGTGTAGCATAACCCTGAACAAGTAGCTTACTTGCAAGCTGTCTGGCTCTAATGATGAAATCTTCATATTTGGAACATGCCCTGGCGTACCGTATCAGCTGAGAAACAAAATACGCCATAAGCAGGAGAAGACGGAATGTTGCTACTTATGAAAGGGAAGTTAGTTATGTGGAAGCTGAAATTGTCACGCTTGTCATACAGTGAGGTGTTCAAATGGCCGTTTGCGTCGAAGGATAGAAGTATATCATCTTCTTTAACTCATAGTACGGAGCGGATCTGTCGCTCTAAGTTGTTTCCTTTATCTCTAGTTCATGAAGATAGATTTCATGTAGATGGTCCTTAAATTTCGGATTATTGATGGACAACACGTCATCTATGTATCTGAAGGTAAAATTGAACTGAGATGCGAGATGATTTTGCCCAGTCGAGAGCAAGGTCTGGATGAATTCAGCTTCGTATGAATATAAAAATAAGTCCGCGTAAGCAGCGGGTTGCAATCGGTACCCATGGGGATTCCGATTATCTGCTGAAATACGGTTCCTCCTAACATCACAAAAATGTTGTCAATCAAAAACTCCAGCATCCGTAGGATATCGTCTTCGGTATACTTTTTGTTCGAATCAGAGTGTTCCTTTACGAAATAAGTATCCTCACGCCCTATGACTAGGTATTTGTATCTCCTATTACCATTTTTTGAAAGAAAGGTGTTGCGAATAATATTGGTAAGTCTGTTTTTGAATTTTTGGTGTGGGATGGTAGTGAAGAGCGTGGAGAAGTCGAAAGACTTTATGCTGGTTATGCGATTGAAATTGGTGATTTTTAAATTTTCCAAAAGTTCCTTTGAAATTTTAAGGATCCACATCTGATTGATTCCATTTCGGGATTAAGTTGTCTCGCAGTATGTTTGCAGACCTTGCTTGATGCGAGTTAATATTTTCGTAAGCAAAATGGAAAGAGTACAAAACCAAAACATGTACAACTATGGATCAATACGGCAACACCCCCTACTAATACTTGTATCAATATCTAAGAAATGTTCTATGATCATAATACATTGTAGTTTCAATGCACCGCATTCGCACTTCAACAAATAATATCTCATCACTGATGTACAAAGCAGATATATAGATCATGCAAATATAGAATGTAGATGTATATATTTTAAAAAACCCCAAGTGGACCATCATATAGTTGATTCTTATGTGTTATTTCTTTGTTTGATTGTTGAGTGTTGAATATATCGCTGTTGGCTGTTCTTGCCAGATATCAATGATCTACATTTTGGCTGTCCTAGACTGGTATGAAATAGAAGATGCTTATACAACTAGTGATCGTAATAAAGTGTAAGAAAAAGATACAAATGTTAAACGTCTTCAAATTCATTAGCATTATTTTAAAGCAGATAAATTTACAGCATGAACCAGACATGCACGTTTCGGGTATTTAAACCTCGTCATTGATCCTCGATCTAAACAATGAAATATGGCCAAAATTTGTGAAAATTATGTTCCAAATATACCGAAAGACGTAGCAAGATGGCTGGGATATGATGCTACAGGACCCAGGTTTCAGAAATTTAAGAAAATTTTGTTAACAGAAATCTTCGAATGCGTTTGAAGAAACGACCAACCGAAACTTATGAAATGCTTCAAATTTCTTTGAATACAGCCGTATGACGACTATTTACATGATAATAAAACATAGGTATTTTAATAATTCCAATAAGTCTAATAAGTTAATAATAATTTCTTTTTGGATCTACGTTCTGGTCATTAAAAAACTTACCAATACATCGATTTTTCCGAATGACTTAATGGTTGTATCGATGAGCGTTTGTCTTACAACACTATCAGTGAGATCTCCAATGGTATGGACAATCTGAAATGAGATCGGAGACTCATATGAGAATGAAACTCCCTTATATAATCATACAAAGGATGCAATAAAAGTTAAAACAAAGGTCCGAGAAAAAGAAATCCGCTACCTCTCACATATTCGATGCTTGTGTTTATGGTTTATAAGTTGGTAAATGTATTTCTTTTTGTAATTTAGTGGATTTATTTCCCAATTAGCTTTGTTTTATGTACATTGTACAAGTTATGATTGTCTTTGATCTAAATTTGGACATAGCATTGTTTCTGGTTAGACTCTACCGTAATGGGCTTTTTGATACCATTTTAATGTCTCTAGAAATAAGCTGAATTAACAATACATATATATTATTTCCATACGTTTCCTTTCGATACGCCTTCCCTGATACATTTGGCAACCACTTTTTCCAATCTTTCCTTGTTTCTGCCGTTTAAGGATAATTTTGATCCTGATGCTGCAAAATGGTAAGCAAATCCCTCTCCTAAACCTGAACTGGCTCCTTAGAAATTAATACATGGCCATAGGTGAATTAAAGACATATAAAAAGTTTATATCAGATTCTAAAACCACAATAAGAAGGCTTATTTATTCTTGAAAAGCTAATATAAAACAAATATTTCTCGCAAGAAAAGATAAATCAGACAAAAACACAGCTCAAAAGAAACACGAAGTACATCTTTTTTCTAACGAAATTCATTTGTACCTCCAGAGTACGATTCGTGTTATCATATCACTTGAACTCCACGACAATTGTACATAATCATTTACTAAACAAACAATCATTTACTAAACAAACATAACTTATCCATTCTTATCTATCCGTCAATTCCATCGTCTTCACACTTTATGCAATAGCAATAATGGTAATATAAACATGCACAGAACAAAACTGGAGTTCAACGATTAGTAAGATAAGGTGTGCAAGAAGGTCGAGTTTTCAAATGCTTGGGAACAAGAATCCTCTCGATATTCTCAGATGTCTGTTGGTGTGACTGAATTAAAATATAGTATTGACTATTGTTTCAATCTTACTGCAACGATGAATTTGTTCTTTTTCTTCAAATGAGGATAGTCTGATATAACTATATTTATCATACAACCGGCACCATGACAATGCGTTGATAGCGTGTATAACAAATAAAAACCACTCATACTTAAGAGGCTGTATAAGTGGAGTTTCCGCTTATAAAAAAAACAAGAGGTCCAAGAGGACCACAATCACCTGAAAACTACCTTAACTAAGCATATCAAACAGAAAGTTTGTAAAAGAAAAAAACTTGACTTCAGATTGGAACAAAAATTAACAACACTTCTTAAGACATCTCTCTAGATCATCCTGATGCTTTCGGTTTGTCGATACGTGCTTCCATTCTGAAGAGGAAGTTTGTCAAATTAGGGTACCCCCGTGACCTACTTTTGCCTGTGGTGACACCACCTATTGCTGGATCCGGACGAAAAACAACAACACTTGTAGGGAACCATTATTACTTCATTCCTACCGTGAAAATATATTCAGCAGTTCTGGAGAAGAGGTTGAATATGTATGAAAATCGCCCCCCTTCCTTTTTACATAAGAAAAAAAAATTAGAAAAAATAAAAGAAAACTAAAATTCTAATATAAAATACATATCAAAGCACCTTAAATATGATACATATGCAGTAAATGAGCGTGTAAAAGCATACACTTATTGAGTTATTTAAAGAAATAGTGCAAAAATGTGCATTTCTGACTAAGTCCGAATAGACATCATAAACGCGTCACAATTTTGACTTCGGAGTGGAACCAAAATTAACAACACTTCTTAAGACATTTCTGTAGATACGTATTTCCGTTCTGAAGAAGTTTGTCAAAGGAGGGTACCCTCGTGACCTACTTTTGCCTGTGGTGATGCCATCTGTTGGCGGATCCGGACGAAAAACAACATCACTTGTAGAGGACCTACCAAGTTTCACGAAACACGTGTCTAGTACAACAAAATTGGTACTAAAGAAGATATATTTCAATACTGACAATCAAAATCCCATCAGTGGTTCTGGAAAAAAGTCGATAATGTCGAAAAAGTTGTCGACGGACGCCGGACGGTGCGCTATGACAATAGCTCACTTGAGCTTCGCTCATGTGAGCTGAAAAGAATCAAAATTCGAAACTTATATGATATGACAATGATTATCGATTTAGAGGAAATAACAGTCTTACCAGTAATGATAATAACTTTATCCTTTAACGACATTTCTGGACCGAGGATGCTCAGTTGTCTACACACTTACTCTAAAATGATAGTGAATGCGCTTATCGCAGTTATATTTAAAGCTACCTGTAAGCTTTTTTTACATTCGTTCTGCTATACGTTTATTTCAAGTGACAGATATGATGGATATGTCACTAAGTTGGTGGGTTATCTATATTAAACGCTCCTTTAAATACCTTCATCGATTATGAGTAATTTTGCAGTCAAATTGAGTTCTATCACATTTTATGCAAAATATTTATTTCTACATTACCAGATTTATGATGCAAATGTTTTAATAAAAGCATACTCCCATAATTTCTATCTTTATAAAAACACGTTGAAAGATATTAATCTCGTGCACTTTTCTATTTCACGGTTCAGGTACTCTTGCACATGACTCAGCTGTTCATGTCAACGACGTTTTAACTCGTATGCAAGACTTACTTACTCTTTTGCGCGACTTCGTTGCTTGTGCGCACGATTTCGTTACTCGTGCTCAGAACTTGTTTCTCATTCGCACTACGTACAACACTTCAAAATTTGAGTGCATGACTTCGTCACTTGTTTACTCATAAGCAACCCGAAAGCATGGCTGTGCAACTCGTAATCACAACTTTGATACACATACAAAAGGCCTTTGTCTTGTGCGGAGGAGAACAAGATAATAAACCTTCGGAAAACTAAAATAAAATAAAATAGCGTTGACTGAATATCAAAAGACCTTTATACAACAATAATCAAGTACACATTTTGTTAATGTTCACTAAAGCCAGGTCACCCTATTTTGATATTTTTTATATTGAAGATGTTATAAATCCTGTGAATTATCAATTCACCAAATATTTGTGCAAATATTTAGATGAATGTTTTAAGATAAGAAAAGAAAATATTTTATATCATTGAATGTTAATTTATGTATGGTGTACGCCTCATGTCATGGTATTTCATCAATAAAGAATTGAATTGAATTGAATTGAATTTTGGCGATTAATTCTGTCGTCTGAAGCATTTTGCTATAAATTATTGTTTCCGAGAATTCGCCTCCTTTGGTCGTAACTGGAAATTAACTTCAACTTACCGTATCACCTGCCCTCAAACCGCAATATGAAAAATAAAATGTCTACGGGAAATTCCCATGTTAATTTCAAGCCGCCGCCATATTTTCCGTGTCAACAATAGTAAACAGTGACATCAAAGCCTCCGACGTCAAACATTTCCAGGTATTTTACTATAGAAAATCCCCGCAGACTTTTTATTTTCCGTCCTATTTCTAACTTAATTGACGCACAGCCAAAACAATGGTATTTTCTGTTACGACTTAAGAAGTACTATAAAATTGATATCTTTTTGGAAGATGACATTATTATATTTTAGAGAAAACCGGGAAAACAGGGTGCTCTGGAATTAGTGAACAGGACAGTAGATATTTGAGAAATCTCAAATTCACTGTTCCACAGTATCCCATGACTGTCAGCGTATCCCTCAACTTTGTTTCAGTGTGCAATATCATAAGGATAACCTCTTCCTATCTTCATAGATAAAGAGTGACGCAAATGTATAGAATACAACCCCCTCTCTGTAGCAGATGTGTTGCTTCCCCTATGCCTGGGATGGACTGTATCCTTCTCGATACATGTAACAAAATTTAACAATATCCGATCATGCGGATCAAAGCATAAAATAGACATCAAAATGTCAAGGAAAGGAAAGGTATTTTGCCTCAGTTCATCGAATTTTTTTCACTTTTGGTTTCAACAAATAAAAACTCTGAATGGAAAACTAAAATTCTCACTTTACTTGAAATCAAGGCGAGCTTAGACTTCCCTCTACAAGATCGGCGCATCATTGTATTTGTGTTTATAAAAATGCAGGGGCTTAACATAATTCATTTTCTCTCACAGTTACGTCTTTTGGTACATTTTTGGACAATCATAATAAGATTCATACTTTTTGGCCATATTACATTGTTAGACTGAGGATCACTGACGAGGGTTTAGTACCCGAAACGTGCATGTCTGGTCCATGCTGTAAATTTATAATGTTTTAAATGATGCTATTGAATTGAAAGACGTTTAACATTGCAACGTGCGTGTCGTACTTCTTGTTGAATTCTTAGCACGCAGACCGTCTTCCACCGCAACGTCATAGGTTCCTTCCACTACTTTCTACTCTCAATATGACCTTGCCTTCACCCCTTAGGTCCCATGTGTTTTTCAAATTAATTAAAAAGGAAATTACATAAATTCAGATTGAAGATAGGGATAAAGTTAGAATAACAGTTCTAAATTATGGCGCCAAAAATTAAAAGTAATCGCATTTGTTGTTTTCCGACGTCATTAAACTACAATGACGTGACGTCATAATAGGGCCGCCGACAGAAATCCTGTCGAAACTGGGGACCCCTGAATCCAAGGGTACTTTGCGATGAAGCGTCGCGCGGAATGCGATGAAACCCTTGGTGCACCAAGATGGCACGCAGACAGGACACAGCGAAAGTTCTGTATGCACTAAAACTGCATCGTCCTGTCTGCGTGTTCCCAAATCCGCAAGGAGGCCATACGGGACACGCACTGATAACGCACGGACACCGTACGGCTACCCAAGATTTGCCCACGTTTTTGCACGCAGACAGCACGTACGTGCACGCACTTTTTTTGCTGTAGCTGCTGCAACGGTACCTTGTAGGAGGTTAGGGTTGCTACTTTTAAATGACTTGAGGTGGTCACAACCCACCGTGCGTGCACGTACGTGCCGTCTGCGTGCAAAAACGTGGGAAAACCTTGGGTGGCCGTACGGTGTCCGTGCGTTATCAGTACGTGTCCTGTGAACATCGACGGGTGCGGCTAGCCAACAGGGAATGCTTATTCCTCCCGGGCACCTGGTCCCGCCTCTAGCTTGCTAGGGGTCCGTCCATACTTCCTTTGGTACTCTATTGTGAGTGTTGTTGAGATTATCGTCAGGATCTATTTTAACTCATTTGAGGCAGAAGAAAGATAGGTATGTCTACATGTAGAGGAGCATCCCCTCAAACTATTTTGACTAAAAAACTTGTTTGCTATATATGTCCATTACTTAATATTTTCATAATGGAGAATTCCAAATGATATCTTTACTTACCTCTATAATACATGAAACTTAAAGAAGTCAATAATGTATATGAGTATTTTTCGGAATACTTATAGCTTGTGTATAAATTTAAGACTATTTCGAGAAATTCTGATAAAAAACACTTCTTAGGGCAGTATTTTCTCATACATACCATATTGCTGGTTGCTGTTGTAACAATTTGTAATTTTTATCAATAGCAAGAAGGTTTACAGCTCTGTAATTCTTTTTCTAAGTATAAAGCTATAGCATTGTTTTATCCTAAAGTACTCAAACCCATATGTATCCGAATTGGATTTTCGGCAAAATTGTTGTTTCTATTAATAGTACAAAAGTATTTAATTTCGAATTTAAATGATCTGTTTGTTAATGACTATTTTCTGATTTTTGAATCTTTGAAAGCAAAGCTCATACAAAAATAATTTTCCCCCAATTTTCTGCGATTTTTCATGAAAAAAAAACCCATTCAGCAGTAAAAATATCAAGGAGTATTTTTTTTTCTGAAATTATGTAACAAGATAATGTCATTTATCGTTTATATTATGTGATATGAAAATAGAATTATCTCCATGTAGCCTAACCTTAAGCACAAAATAAAGAGCAGTACACCGGCGATTTGCTAATTCTTCAGGCACAGTTTACAACTCTTTAAATGAGCGTTATCATTATAGGATCATTTTCAGTCGTCACAATTTTCAGTTAATTTTTAGTTTTCGATTGGTTAATTATTTCGTTTATACAAGTCAAATCATACGCACGAGATAACTGACCGATAGAATTAAGACGAAAATACACAAAGTATCGCGTACGACTTATAAAGTCGTTGGATCGAGTAACACAGTCCTGTGTCCGAATTATAAAGTCGTTGGGACGAGTAACAAAGTTCTGTTCTCGAGTTACAAAGTCGTTGGGATGAGTAACAAAGTTCTGTGCACGACTTATTAAGTTATTGGGACGAATAGGAACGTCTCTAGTCGTTGGGACGAGTAACAAAGTTCTGTGCTCGAGTTACAATGTCGTTGGGATGAGTTACAAAGTTCTGCACGACTTATTAATTATTGGGACGAATAGGAATGTCTATAGTCGTTGGGACGAGTAGTAATAATGTCCTGCGCACGACCAAAAAAGACGTTGGACTTATTAAGCCGTTGCGACGATAAACATAGTTCTACGAACGACTTATCAAATAATTAGGACGAATAGCAAAGTCCATCGCAAGACTTATAAAGGAACAAAGTCTTGTGCACAACTAATAAGGTTGTTGGGACAAGTAACAATGTCCTGCGCACGATCTATAAAAATTTATGAGACGAGTAGCAAAGTACTGCGCAAGCATTTATAAAGTTATTTTGGCACGAAAAACAAATAGGAGTACGAAAGTCATTAGACAGCGATATTAAGTCTTGGGCACGAGATAATTATTTTTTTTCACAATAGTTCTTTTATTTTGGAGATCATTGTCTTTGTTTTCTTTTCGTGATCTTCTTGATTTGTTATTTCCTATTCTTATTGTCACATATAATGCACTCTATCAGCTATTCATACATGTACAATATATCGACATAGGATTTTTCATAGTTCAGTTTTTAAACGTGCATGTTTGGTCCATGCTGTAAATTTATCTGCTCTTAAATGATGCTAGTGAATTTGAAGACGTTTAACATTTTAAAGGTGGTGACAAGATTAATTCATTTTTGGTCATTTTCGCACTATCGCGTAAAATACTACTTTTTTCTTCTCTCAACCTCATTGCTTAAAAAAGGGGACACCTTATTGGCATAATTAAGATATGTCTTTAAAGTAATCTACTTGCAGCTTTAGGAAGATCAATTCAATAGATGTCACGAACTGCAAATCAGGTTTACGATCAGGTTCTACAACATATTACCTTGCTGCGAGACACGGTACGTCAGCAGCATAAAAAGTACTGAAGTCTTCTAAGCAGGACTAACGATTACAAGCTCCGTAATCTAAGTAAACATGATTACGACGAAGTGTAAAAAACAAGAACTTACCATTAATATTACATCAATGGCATGTGATCCCCTGTCACATAGGTGATATCATGAGTAAATTCAATTGTTAAAAAACATTATGTTTCTCATTAAAAACCTCCATTTTATGACTTAATTTAATTACAATACCTTCAAGCTTTCATGTTTCCATAATAGCTTATGAATTTAGAAATACTTTTAATTAAAAAAAAAACCAAGTTATATATTATTGGCAGTATTGTCAGTACGCCAACATTTAATCAAATACAACATTTGCTTTACGTTCATCATAATTTTAACACATCCTTTCGAAAAGTAACACAAAACTACTTCATTTATTTATTTCTGATCATTTTTCATATTTATTATTGTTATAGAACTGCAGATTTTACAGACAGTATTGACTGAGGACATTAAAAACCATGATTATAATATCTTTTAGAATTGAGTTAATTACTGAGTATAAAGGTACGGACTTCTTCAAAGTTCATCATAGCGTTTGCTTTTAACATTGTATTTACTTATTTGGTTTATTTAAGGCTTAACTTTTGTCAGCAGTTTATTGGTCTCATGCGAAATAAAGATTTGTTTAAACACAAAGATGTTAGGTATGTTAGGTATCTTATGTCATTAACAAAGTTTTATGTGTCTCAAGCAGTTCCTGTTTTTAATGGAAAGAATTTGTAGCATGCAAACGGAAGACGCTGACTCTCCCAGGGTACTTGTCCTCAATTCGGAATGTTGTTCATCAGATCAGGTAACCCGAGAGAGATAGTTTCTCCTGCTTGCAAGCAATACCCGCCACTTAGGCTGTGCAGAGTAGAAAGTTAAATTCTGTGTTTATGATGCATCTAATCTAAAATATCTTCCAACATAATGTAATGTTTACTATTTTCATTGTATTATCCAAAAAAAAAAAAAAAAAAAATAAAAAAAATTTTACAGTTGCAATGACAAAGTTAGTCGCCAATGAATATACCCTTGCTTCAGTAATTTTTCGGTTAGCCCCTTGCACTCAGGACTTTGTAGTTTGGGCTTTTCCTAGAACAGTGTATAATTTGCCATATGATTGTGCCACAGGCAGGGGAGAGAACATTATAGCATGTCTACAGTTTCCTATTTTGCAACTTTTCTATTACTGACCAACCGTCAGAGAAGTATTGCCCAATTTCAAAGGGGATCAAACTATTCCGGTGGTTTATCATAATCTGGCTTCTGATAGAGGAACACAGACCATTCTATGTACGCCGACTTTGTTTGATTTTCATAAACATTATTTTACGTTGCTTTATTCTTTGTGTTAACCTCGTAGTCAGAAGGCATTTTGTTCATGTTCTGGTTGTTTGTCGTCTAATATCCGCGTATATCCTGATAATTGGACAGGTTGAATGCACATAATCCGAATTACAATACCATCTCCTATAGATATTATGAAGATTGATATATAAATTCTATTACAAATTTTCAGTACACCATATGCGCATTTAACAAGTTATGTCTCATCAGTGATGCTCGAGCAGAATAATAGGAAATTCAAATACATGTAATATGAAACATGAAGAGATACCGGTATTGCCTAAAAATGGTTGAATACTGTCCAAATTCGGCTTACTTATTTATCTCCGTATTTGTTGTCATTCGTGTCGCAGGGCTGCTTTTCCCGATATGTGGGGATATTTTCCTTCTCTTCGACTTTAAGTTTGATTTGCGTTGAAGATAATTGCCATGTCATCTTACTCATCTAGCATTTTGTCACATCGCAATACAAATAATAAGGTGATGTTTCACTTATTCTTTTTTATTTTCATACATTAAATCACACACATAAAGACCTCTACTAGCACACTGGAATCCACCATCAATCATCATGTTCTCTCCCGTCGTCCATGATGCCTTATCAGAGGCTAAAAAGAAAACAGCCTCGGCAATTTCTTGAGTAGTACCGGTTCGTCCTAAAGGTGTGCGCTTTGCGTCCTCAGCAAGCATCTGGTTAAAAAAAGGATAAACTCGTATGCACTTATAACTACTATTGTCAGAATAGAATTTTCACATTGTTCTTTGATATGTATTATACACGTATAATTGTACCTTTTCTAATTGGGATCGTTCTAGCATATTTCCATCCTTGTCCCTCGCTATGCCGGTAGGAACGCTACCTGGGCTTAAAAAGAAAACATCTTTTTGTTTACGAAAAATAATTTTGTCCGACAATATCTGCATAATCAACCGTGTCTACGGAGGAATGAAAGTACGTTATTTACCTTACGGAATTTACTCTTACTCCAAATGGTGCAAGCTCTGAAAATATATGATGTCATCAGTACCGTTCTTTTTATTATCTAGTGATACAGCAATTTCCATAATAATAGAAATATAGATATTATTAAGGTCAAATCGTATGCAATTTTTTTCTGCTTTTCACATGAGAAATATGGATAATGACCATATCTCCATACAAAGTACAAAATCGATAATTCAGTGATAAGTTTGGATATGAATAAAGTTAAAGCCAACTGATTTTTGGGATAATATTAGAGATCGTACCGGAAAATAAGAGTAATTGACATTGAATAAATTATTCTAGGAGTGTAAAATGAAAGGAAGGGATCTTTGAAAGGAAGACAGAGATGTAAGAAAAAAAAATCAGAATTGTCAAACAATAGGAGATGGTTTTGCTCATCGACCATAGAGATATGTAATTCGTGTCATTTTGGATTGTTTGTGATAAAATGAATTGATAAATAACGTACCTAAGGCTAGACATTGAGTAAACATATTTAAGGCAGCCTTAGACATGCAATATGCAGTGATTCCTAAAGTCTGCAAAATACAAAGAAGAAAGAGCATGTGTGAAGATTTATGGAAATTAGTTTTAAAAGAAAGAATTTAAAAGTATTTTTTTGTGAAAATAACGATTTATGAATACTTACTGCTCTATGTCCACCAACACTAGAAACATTCACTACATTTCCTGAAACAAAAAAAAAAATCTAAATCAAAGCATGAAGATTTCTGCATATAAGATTGAGCGCTTTATTCTGGATGCGTTTTATTTAATATTCTTTTCTATTTTCAAAGATTAAAATTTTGAAAGATGAAATAAACATCAAAGATGTATCTATCAGTTAATTAGTCTCAAAGTGGAAAGGAAAAAAATACGCCTTATTGTGAGAATAACGAAACCTTGAATTTAAGATAAGTTTTAATCATTTTGGTAATTTGAAAACTGATTTGTTAAGGTTTTGAAGCATACCCTTGCTTTCTTTGAGGTGAGGGATGGCCAGTTGGGTGAGGAAGAAGGGCACACTCTGATTGGTCTCTATAATGTGCCTATAGTCAGACTCAGACGTATCTGCACACACTCCCATGCCACCCACACCAGCATTGTTTATCTGATAATTGTCAATATTGAAATATGTATTCTATAGTACCAATTTTATATAGATACCTACTAGCACACTGGAATCCACCATCTATCATCATGTTCTCTCCCGTAATAAAAAAAAAAAAAAAAAATTTTTTTTTTTTTTTAAAAGGAGAAAAAAATTGTAAATAAGACAGATTGGTAATCAAATGTCAAAATTTAAATCAGTGAATACAATTTCAATAAATCTATTTAAAACAAGACATTTGGATACAGATAAAACCGTAAGAATTTGACAATAAATATGTGTAAATCGTTAAAAAAAACCAAAAGTACAAGAGCGTAAAAGCAAACATCAACAATTAATAAAAGCCCCGAACACCCAATCCCCCCCCCAAAAAATTCCAATAAAGCAAATTAAAACATCACATTATTACATTATAGATTATTACATTATATGATTTTATTACATTATTTGTTGTGACATACTGTTTTATTTTCCTCGTATTGACCATAGAGCTTTTTCGGAGCCATATCAATAGAATCATTGTAACATGTTTTTATACGAAAGAGTTATCGTTCAATTCTGTTGAAAATGTATAAGCCTAGGTTACATGATAAAAAAGAAGAAAATCAAATTATGCATTAATATATAAAAAACCCATTAATTTACACTGTTTTATATTGAAAGAGCATTTAAGAAAGAGTTGAATCTGACGAAGTGGAACCATCATGAATAATCAGTTTGCAAGAAATATTTCTGTTTGTATGATCTGAAAACATAGGTACTTGCCAGTACGTCTATACGTCCAAATGCTTTTAATGTGTTTTGAATTAGAGTGTTCCTTGTTTCACCATCTGTAAGATCTCCTGCCATACAAATAACCTACAATGATATGTATGTGTTCATAAACTGTCCATCACATTCCTTATATAATGAACAGTTGCTTTCATGTACAATTTTCTGAAATTTGCAATGTACCGAGCTCTTTTGCATTTTCAGTGTGTCTTTTTTGTATTCACAAATTTCTTGATACTAAGTTTGAAAAAAGGTCTTTATATGTCATTTTTAAAATTAAGTAAGGGCATTAACTAATTTTCAAATTAAGACCAACAGCGCGCCAACTTTTTCTGTTTATGTTGTGTGGATTTTGTAGGATGTAGATCTGAAACAATTGGAGATTTTACGGCAATCTAAAAAAAATATTAATTCTATTTTACTATCAATCTTCTGTCAAAAGTGAAACATTCGAAATAGACACTACTTTATCTGTTCATTTTATTCAGTTTCTTCTTCATACAATATTTTGTGAATAAGTTTTGGTAAGACATACATTTTCTTTAAGAAGTCCGTTATTGACACATGTTGTTGCGACCTTTTCAATCCTGTCTTTATTTCTTCCAATAACGGATAACTTACATCCATGTGAGGCAAACAGATAACTAATCCCCTCTCCGATACCAGAACTGGCTCCTTTAAACAGAGGTAAATAGGATTATATTTCACAATTATACAAATTGTACATGTTTATAAACTCTGATTACAAGTATTCAATACAGAACTCAAATGAAAACCGTTAAGGAAAACACAAAAAAATGTGAACAAAATTTAATATTATTATAGCCATATATTATTGATATCTCATATAATGATAGATATGCTTGAGTTAGAAACATTAATTACAACAAAATACATCAATATTGCAATGGTGCATAACTAAGATACATGTATATCTTGAATACATACCTGTTACAATTACAACTTTATCCATCAGACTGCTTTAGGAATATTTTCTACAGTGTTCTCTTCGAAATATGAAGAAATAATAACTTTTATGTCATTTAAAATATTATTGAAGTGTTTCATTTGAACCTTAATCTGTATGAATAAACAGTAAACTAATGTTACTTTGGACACACAAGATTAACAAATCATACTAAAAGTAAGGATTATCTCCCTGAAGGCATGACTCTACATTTTATGTCATTTTTGGATTTCGCTCTTTATGTATTCATTACCTGTATTTTTTTCTATTTTGTCCTTGAAACACCAATAAGAAATTACTTATTAATAGGGGTTTATAGTGCACTCATATTCTTTTAATAATAATACAGAAGTGTTCCAACTCTATACCTTCATGAATAAAATTTAAAACCAATTTTCTGCACCAGACACCTGTTTCGAATATAAAATTCTCATCAGTGAAGTCCCAACGTCCCAACTCGTCACCTTCTTGAACTAGATTTTAAACAAATTTTAAATTACCAGACACGCGTTTCGGATAGCAAATCACCATCAACCAAAGTGATCTTCAGAGAAAGCCAAAATTTAAGTAAGCAGCCCATTAGTATGATTTTTTTTAAATTTTGTGTATCTATTGTACAAAGAGTGCGCTGCTCCAAATTTCCTGTAAGGCCGATTCAGTAGCATAATTCAATACAATCTATGGCTAAAATAGCCTTGGAAAGATGATGCTTGGGTGTTAACCTCCTTTTTTGATGATGTTTCATGATGTAATTACAAATAGTAAAATAATATATGATGTCAAATTTATAGAGGGCCAAAACAAAGCTGGAAAGAAATATAAGCATTTAATCACGGAGAGCATGTTGCATGGCTCCACACTACAAAAGAAAGTTAGTATTCCAACTCTTATCCTTCTTGGTTTCAAACCAATTTTAATGCATTTTAAAAAGTCATATTTACTTGAAAACGTTTATCCCAAATCTTGCAAAGAACGCTCCAACACAATTTCATCAAATTTACGTTTCAGTGTAACTGACGTTATTAAGATAATCTCTTGTGAAATTTACTACAAAATAGGAAGTCATTAAAATCTGAAGACTCCTACATCGACAAAGGGTAAGAAGTACGGAAAACACTTCCATAACAAAGAATAAAATGAACTTCAACATTCTGCAAAGAAGCAAAAAGGAATCCCAACTGGAGATGAGATCAGGTTCCCGGGAGATTAACATTTCCTGATTGTTATTAATACCCGTCACTAACGTCGTGCAGAAAAAAGTCACATCCGCTGATTTTGTGAAATTAGTATGTGTTTTCGATGGTTCTAGCCTAATCTTCCAACATGGAGGACAACGAGATGTTTTAATGTTTATATTTTCATTAGATCATCCAGACAATTTGAAAGTGACAAAGTCAATCGCTATTAAATGCTTTTCTGTTAGTCTCCTTGCCCTCAGAACGAAGTCGTTGTAGTTTGAGCTTGCCCTGGAATATCCAATCAGTTGCGAACATGAATACACCGTAGACAGGGGACAAGGGAATGGTACATGGAGCTGTTGTGACGGGTGTTGCATGCAATCAGGAGACGCTGACTCTCCCAGAGCACCTGGTCTCACTTCGGAATGTTGTTCATTCCGGGGTTCGCAACCGTTCCGATGGGAATTCTAAGGATTTGGCCTTGACTTCTCGACTTTGAGACTAAATACCGGTTACATGTAGGTACTTCTTTGATATTTACTACTTAGGAAAAGAAAATTCGTAATTTTTGACTTGATAACAAGACAGAACATAAAATCGCAATCAAAGGAATCAATGAACATATATATGGAATACAAATAAAAACCAAATCCCATATCAATTCTTTATCTTTAAAGTTTTAAAACATTGTAGTGGGTACACAGACAGTTCAAATGCCATTATAAAGTACCATCAAAAGTAGAGAAAAGAAGTTATCTGAAATATGTACCTTGCTGATGTATTTCTCTCTTATATCAGAAATCTGCTTTCTAATTGTTATGGCAAAGCTCAAGTTTATAACATGTTTAATAACATTCACACAATGAAAACAAGGGTATGTGAAGTGAGGAGTTTGTTTATCTATACGTATGTCTTCGCGGTGGCTTTATCAAGGTAACTGCCATATTTGTCTACATTGATGATCAAATATTACATGACCCACTTTCAAGTTTAGGCGACAACCAAACGTGTTTAATGATATTATATAACGATTACATAAATCGTAAGTCATAGAAAACTTTTATGGTTTAAATGTATAAACGAAAATGGAAGTAAGAAAATAAAGGGATAATCACGAATCAGATTGAAATCAGTTTACACAGGTGAATCTACCAAGATAAAAATATTTAGTTCTTACTAGTAGAATGTATATAAACACAATTGTGTGCATGCCTACTTTGCATAACCTTGGTATGTCACAACCTTAGATAAAGATAGATTTACAACATTGATATAGCAACCCATGTAAAGATGGAAATTTCTGACAATGTGCAGGATAAAATTGTTATAGTGACAGGTAAATTCTTTAGAAATGTTAGAAAATTAAGGAAATTTCGTTCTGTGAAAAATATTTTTTTTTTCGGTGCAACTTGTGCGACAACTATTGCTCGATAAATTTAGACATATATTATTACATACACCCCATAAAGGGGGTTGGACAGGGGGAACCTCTCTCCTCCCACCCCCTTCCGTCCCTCCTTTTCACACTTCCCTTACCCCTCACCCCTTCCTCCCTCCTCCCGCCCCCTTTCCTCCGTCCTCCCAACCCATCCTCGGTCCTCCCTCTTTCCTCCCCCATCTCTCCCTCCACCCACCCCTTCCTCCCCCTCCCTTTCACCCTGTCCACCCACTGGCATAAGGCTCTAGTGGTAGTTCGTACTCTTCTCAACCTCAGCTGACGTATGCATCCGTAACATTTTGGTCTAGGAACTTATAATCACTTGAAATCGTTTCAGTATATATATTCAAGTACTAAATCTCTTTGATCTTTTCTGTCCTTCAATAGTAACTTTGAAGATTTAGTGTAGCACTAACTTCCCACTCACTAGAGCAATGGCATAATTATTTCCATGAGTAAGGTGCGTTTCCACACCACACATTTTGTCTTTGAGTCCCTTGTCTTGTCAAATGATTCTTACATCAACCTTTTATAGTGCAACTTAGATATTTTACATATAGTGGAGGCTGTATCCAATAAAACCATTGCTTACTTTTTGGCATGATAGGATCAAGTTCCGGTATTGGCGAGGGGATCAGTTATTATCTAGCATCACGTGGATGTAAGCTTTCCTTAACAGGGAGAAACAAGGAAAACCTGGAGAAAGTTGTCCAAAACTGCATTAGTAATGGACTTTCTAAAGAAAAGGTAAAATGTACTTAGATGAGGGAGGGGGGGTTAAAATGATTTATGAAAACAGAGAGGAACCAAATATATTCGCATTTAAAACAAAATCTTCAGATGCGAATATTATTTCTTCTGTAAGTTTTGGTAACATTGTTGTCATTATGATCTAAACAGTCATTGTCATTGTCAATCATAAATTGTATCATAACGTGCATGTCTGGTCTATGCGGTAAAATCTGTTCTTAAATGATGTGATTGAATTTGAAGACGTTTTTCTTTAACTTAGCATGGAAAGAAAAAGAAGGGAGGAGATCTCCAACAAGACCCCGTTGCAGCATCAACAGTAAAACACCAAAACACCCGATGTAAAAACACAAAAGACGAGTACAGCACGAGACAGAAAAGAGACACACGACATGTAAACATCAAACACAAAAGACTACACATAAACCGACGAGACCAATGGGTAACCGGTGCCGACTTTGGACGGCCATCTGTCACGCAAGTAGCAAATGGTGTGGTTATCCTGGATTACGTGCGCACAAACCTCTCACTTCTCCAATTACCCAGAAGTCTCGAAGAACGTACAATTGTGGTGTAAAACAACCTCCTCACTGTAAGATGACATCACACAAACAAGACCGCAAAACGCAGAGGCCCCAGAGACACAGATGAATATGTAAATGGATATAAAAAGAGGGCATGCGTAATACAGTCCGTGCTCTGCCGGCTGTAGCGAGCTCATGTATGCAATCACCCGAGGAGTCCGTCTGACATTCAGAGAGGACAGGTGGTCGGGGCCCTGTCTTCTCTAAAGAGGTTTGGACAGGGCCCGTCATGGAGTCCCGTCGTCACAGTCAGTCAGAGTGCAAGTCTCAAGGATGCGCTTGTACAAGACTGTAGATTGGTCAAGTACCAAGCCTAGTGTCCGTCTGGTGACATTAGGATCATATCCACGGTATAAAAGGCGTTTGATGATTCTGACGCATTTTCGATGGTTATGCTGCCTACCTTTAATCCTAATTTTGTTCATCATATTACCATAAAAGACAGGTTGTGTAATACCCATAGTAATGTACTCTGTTGCATGTATAGATCCGAATTTTAAAAGAAGTTGACTGTAATTTTTGTAAAATTTCCAGAAAGTCTTAACTAGTTTATGAAAGCGGAAACCTTGACCTAAAAGTTTTTTGGTAATTTGTAAATTTCTACTGTGAAAATCCAAAATATCAGTACATGCTCTAGCGTACCGGATGAGCTGTGATATGTAAATGCCGTATGACGGTAATCTTGGAACATCACCGTCAAGCCAAGGGAAATTTACTATGTTGAATCCAAAATCATCCCTTTTGTCATATACACTTGTATGAATCTTTCCTTTTACAATTTTGATATTTAGGTCCAAAAAGGGTGTTTCTGTATTTGAAAGGTTTGCCTTGTTAAGGGTTAATTCTTGTGGATAAATTTCATTCTTATATAATTCAAAAGCAGGATTGTCAATGGTTAGAATATCATCCAGATACCTAGAAGTATTATTGAAACATTTCAGCTCATCAAATTTTCTTTGCTTTTGAAGATTTTGGATAAATTCTTTTTCATAAGTGTATAAAAATAAATCTGCAACAAGTGACGCATCAGTCTATGAACGGACGAGTAAAACATGTGATATAAATTTTTTCGTTATTTCTTCACAATTTATGTTTCAGGTGACCCACCTTGTGGGAGATTTAACAGATGGAGATTTCCGAAAGAAATTAATTGAACATACTGTGACCGTGTTTGGCGGCATTGATGTACTCGTAAGTCAACATCAAATTACGATATCATTTAGAATGTGATATGTGCAAGATTATATTGAAATATACGTTCTATTCGTAATAGTTAATTATGCTATCTTTCATTTACTACGGCCCTAATTTAGTAATCATTTGTATATTGTCTTTGATAAAAAAAATCAATCCCTTAAAATTTTAAACATCGTATGAATGAGAGTTGTAACGCACAACTTATACGAACAGTAAAAGAAAGAATAGTATGCCAAAAACAATAGACTTTCATCCTACATATAAATTATTGTCCTCCTTCAACGTTTTATGATACATGTAAGATTCTGAGGAACGTTTGGAAAATTTAAAAGCCACCAATTTCAATCATATAACATGCATAAAGTCTTTCATTTATGCTCTGTAGTAGGCGAAATGGAAGGCGTCAAGTTCAGTAATGCATTTCATTTATTGAAATATCATTTACTTTCCATTGTTTTTTTAAGAAACGACGATTCTGATTGGCCGAGAAATTTTGTTGATACCTGTATCAACACAAAACGGAAGTAATCGCTTGGCAACGTCATAAGTAATGTCGTTAGGAACACGACTTCAAAGCTGCAAATTAAAGTTGAAAAGCGACGAAATGAAATGATTAGTAATCAATGTATTATTATTTTGGTTGATCGAGTTATCACCACAAAAATTGAGGGAACTCACACGATGCAGTTTTCCCTCATTTGTTTTTTTGTGTTGATACCTCAATCAATCAAAAAGAAGATCAAATTTAACTATTCAATTGAGTTAAAGAAGATTCTGGCGATAATCTCAAAAGCACTCACAATAGAGCACAAAATTAATTAGAAAAAAAGTGTGGTGGACAGGCAAATACATCTGGAAAGACGAGAAAGTGATTTTAAAGGAATTGCAGAATGCGGGACTAAAATTGGAATATATTTATAATGTAGAATGTCATTTTCTTCATGAAGACTAATGCTCAGCCGAAATCTGAACCATGGAATCACTGAATGAACATGTTGCTTGATTGGATTTTGCCTGATTTTATTATTTTCTGCTTAAAAAGAATTATCCGGTTTGGCAAACTGACATGCAATAAGTGCTTTGATAAAGCAACTGACTGGTCTTACTCCTACCGTTCTCCTGGTACCACCTCTAGCTTACTAGGGGTCCTTCGATGATCAATGGGTGCTCTATTGTGAGTGCTGTTGAAATTGTTGTCAGGGTATTCTTTATCTCTTTTCTAACATTGGAAAATTGATAACGGATATGTATACCAACTTTGAAAGTACTTCAAATGGACAGAAAAATAAAGTTATTCAAATAGAACTAATAATACGGAAGTGTTCCAACTCTTTCCCTTCTTGAAGAAAATTTCAAACCAATTTTAATGCACAAGACACGTGTTTCGGATAGTAAATCCTCATCAGTGGTACTTAATTAAATGCCAAAGTGATTTCCATGAACAGCGTATTTTTGAAGTGTCCTCCAGTTCTATATTTTAAATTTCAATTTATGCATTTTGCAAAAAATGCGCTTCTCCAAAGGAGCAGGTTCGGTTACATGGAAAATCGGCATTAATTTTAGAATGTTTTAGATTTCAATTGTATTTCGTTTTAAGGAAGTTAAATTTGTGGTTGATTGAAATACCAAATAAATATTTTAATTTACGGGCAATACACCGAAAGATATGGCTTCAAAATCGGCTTAAATCGGAAATTGCTGAAAAATCGTAAGAAATTGGCATAATTCTGGCCAAATTTAATGAAAAAAAAAAGAAGGGCGCCAGTCCTCACACAAAAGAAGTTTCATATAAAGAGTTAAATTTGCAATTTATCTTTCGATCTACATAAAAATTATTTTGGGTAAGGGTTGGCGCCTATACTAATTTTAAAGATTAATGCAAAAAATATGGCGATTTTCCTTCATTTTCCGTCATGCAGAACAAATGACGTCAAACGTCATAACTCGCGCACATGACGTTTTGAAAACAAGAAATATTTATTTTCAATTTCGGCAGGTATTTGAGATGAATATAAAGATTCTGAATAATTGTTTTCAAACAATTATTTTTTTTCGCAAAAATTTAGGGCTGATTTTGGGTGTTAGTGAACCTACCCCTTTATTGTGGAATCGATTCAGTAGTATATTTGAATATAAGTCCAAAATAGCATTGGAGGGATGGTGTTAGGATTTAAACATTCTTTAATTTCGTATTATTAGTTATTAATTTATTTTTTGTATAAATTACAATTACGTTTCCGAAATAGCAATAAAAATAATGATGACAAATTAATAAAGGGACAAAACGAAGATTCTATCAGACGACAGACATGGAAAGAAGCCTTTACTACACTTTAAACATCCAGTTTACAATTGCTCTACGCGGCAAAACGAAGAAAGTATTTACAATAGAGCAGTTGCATCGATCTATTTTACTTTACCACTACTTTTACCACAACTCTTCGCTTCAGTGGTCACTGTGATTAGGGATTAGGCCGTAGTATATTATACATGTACTTGTTTTCCACCCTGGTGTTAAAAAAAACACCCTCCAGCTAGGCAAAGCACACAAACATACAATTTGTTGCATTGTTGTCAATTTATTATTCTGACATGGTATTTAAAGCACATATCCCCTGCACAGGTCAGGGTACAGGAATGTGAGATTTTAAAGCTATGGCGGGGTTTACATTGATCCATTTGAGCCGTATTTTAATTCGAGTAATAACGCCGTTGTGGACATTTTTTTCTGTCAGCCAGGATACAATTGTCAATCTCGAGTCGTGTGCGAGTTAATGCTTTTTATCCGCACACGTGAAACAGAATGCTTTACATTGTTCAATACATAATCCTGTCCTGAGGCGATCCAACTACAGTTATCTTTTAAAGCTGACCTGTCACTTTTTGACCATTTAAATGTGAAAGTATAATCATCAGACGGACGGACATGCAGACGGAAAGATCATTTATTTATGTAGCAAAAATTACAATGCTTAATGTTTCTTCGTCTGAAAAGGGGAAATTAACATAAAATGTACCCGTAAAACTTCAGGGACCACTGAGACGTAGAGTTGTGGTAAAAGTACAATATATGCAACTGCTCTATTTACAAGGATTAATAAGGATATGGAGAGGACCTCAAGCAAGGTCACAACACACCACCAACAGGGGGTTCGCGGGAATTGCAGATAAAATATGAGGACATCAGTGAGTGATCAGGTTATAATCCTCTTCATGTAACTTATTAATTTTGTCTCAAATTTTTGTTTGAGTAGATTAATAATGCTGGTATTGGGAGAGTAGCGGCTTTTGCTGATATGCCGGAGGAGATTTACCGTAATGTGATTGAGACTAATCAAACCACACCTTTCTTCCTGACACAGCTAGCCATACCTCATCTGAAGAGAAGCAAAGGTCTGTGAATTATTTCTATGTTTTATAATTGCAAATGAGAGCGTTCTTTGTCACATGATTTAATTTTTTTGGTAAATCAGTATTCTTATTTTCATCAGGTTGTTTTGCTCAGAATAAGCCGAAACCGCTTCATTAGAATTAGAGTTTTACCACGTTGACTGCAACAAATTTGATGAATCATTCGTTTGCTCGGAGTTAATAATGATACAGGGATATGGAGAAGATCTTTTGCAAGAATACCTGCTATAACCAGAGGTGAACACACCTACAGGAATGTAATAAGCAACAAACAAAACAACGTAAAGAAACGAAACGACAGATCGAATGATCCAGCAAACAAAAAGATGCACCATTCATTTAATAATTAACATCAAAGAAGTACCTAACCGTTATTGAAGCCATACTCTACCCTTTTCTTCTCGAATTATGCTTTTTTTCTATATATAACAAGTTCCCCGCTGACTGTTAGATGGCGATACAGAAACGATATGAAACGTGAAGAAACAATATTGACAATTCTAATATGGCTCGAGATATTCTTTCTATAAGAGCTATAGATCTCGCCCGTGGTCTATGTTCCAACATATTCATGGACAGATAAGCCACGCCTTCTCACGTGCTCATTTTCTGAAAACTACATTATACATTACAGCAACACTACTTGTCGTCTGTTATAATCAGGAAATATTAGAATAGAAATAACAACTAGCTAGCCGTGTTTTATTGTCCAGTTATTCCCCTCGTCACATCTTGCATCAATCAAATTATCACTTGTGAATTTACTGTTTCTTATCTTCTATTTTTTTGCAGGCAATATTGTAAATATTTCAAGTATTAGTTCTAAAGCAAGGGTAAGTTATCATTTTGGTAGGTATTAATCAGATTTAGATTTTTTCGATATAATCATTATTGAAATATATATTGATAGTCTCTTTAACGCATTCGAAAATTTCTGTAATCAAAATTTCTTGAAATTTCTAAAACGTTGGTCCTGTAGCATCATATCCCACCCATCGCACTACGTCTTTCACTAAATTGTTGGACATAATAATTTTCACACGCATGACAAAGAGTCAGCCAAGGACAGATGAGATACCAATTAGTTTCAGATTAGTTGATCTAATTTTAAAAGCACCAAATAGATTTCAAGTCAGTGCAGAAGCACACTGAAGCTGGACGAACATTATCCTTGGGGAACGGTCCATAAGCAGAAATATCCCATAGTTGTTTAAATTATTAAATACATATTCTATAATTATCATTTAGTGCACCAAATGTGCATTTCAACTAATAGTGTATCATCAATGTTGTCCGAGGTCAAAACAGAGAAAATCCAAAAAGCGAATATATAGAGAGCGAAATTCTATATGTATGCCGAAAAGCCGGCTAAAGACAGAGCTATATAGGACTTAAGGGAGATCAAACTGAAAAAAAACCCAATACAAATGGACAAAACCCCTAGAGTTCGTTTTCAAAATGATGTATAATCAAGGTGGCCCTTAATAGATACAACTTTAGTACCAATGCTTACTTCCTACACAGTAGCTTTGAGGAAATATTTTTGATGAAAAAAAAGAAGAATACTTTTCGGATAGAATGAAATCACGAGAGAAACAAGTTGGTATTGCAAAGTGTAGAATACATTTCTTTTTGAATAAGACTTTAGATTATGATTTTGAAGGATTTACTAGAATTGCCCACTTGAATCTGAGCATTTTTTATCAGCAGTAGAATTTGGGCAGTTCGTATTTGTTTCTAAACACCGGTCGAATTATTTTGTCAGAAGTATGAAAGCTCACTTCGGTCTACAGAACATACATTGTTTTGCAAATACTCATTATTGCAAATTACTATTTTCAACATTTATCTCGGCTTTCTGGGTACATGCATCGCATTTTTCTAGGACAATTACTTAGCATCATTACGTTATTGCAAAAATGTCTCGTTTGGCATTTACCCTTAGTTTCTTACAGTGAGCGGGCATCCTTTATGTCTCTGAAGATAGCCAGTATGCATGTATTTTTCCTCGATTAGTTTCATTTGTTCGAATTACGAAATTTCATTTTAATATCAATTTAGATATGGACTAAGATAATATAAGGATTAATTTAGAATTTTGATTTCAGCCTGGCCCAGGTACTTCAGCTTATGGGATGTCAAAGGCGGCACTGGATATGTTTACTCGATACCTGGCAGTAGGTAAGGTATTAATGGTCATACATGTATAATGCACTAAAGTAAATCATATTGTCAGAGAACTGTAGGAACGGTATTATGACAGAATCCACATCGATGTATTTTCTAATACGACAAATGCGGCAGGATAAGAAAAGTAAATCGTAAGGGGAATATATCGCTCGATGAACAAATCAGTGAATGAAGGTTGAACCCAAATCCAAGTTCAGAATCCAAAAATCATCGTCAATGGTCATACAAACCTGGCAAAATTCGGAACAAAGGAAAAGAGGAGATCGCGAGCAGTGATAACGGCGGAATACACTCTCACGAGACGAGACACAGATCAGGAGGAGATCCCCAACAGTGAAAACAGCGGAACATACACCCACGAGACGAGACAAGGATAATGAAGAGATCCCCTACAGTGACCACAGCGGAATACACTCTCACGAAACGAGACAAAGATAAGGAGGAGATCCCCTACAGTAACCACAGCGGAATACACTCTCACGAGACGAGACAAAGATCAGGTGGAGATCCCCAACAGTGACAACAGCGGAATACACTCTCATGAGACGAGAAAAAGAGGACAGACAGACGGAGATTACAACATCACACCATAGAAACGCAAAGGACAACGTTGCCGATATGAACAATCTCCACAGTCTTATATTCAATGTAATTTATTATAGATGCGCCAGTCAAAGGACTGTGGTGCGTATCAACATCAAAGTGTCAAAATCACTACAAATAAACAATTAAACGTTGTCGTATTTTTGGAATGAAAAATACAAGAAAACGTCTAAAATAGATTCGGACTGTATGGATTTCAGCCAGATGATATATTCCTTTAGACATATAATAGTTTAGAAATTGACTTATGCATGGCTTCTGAAGTGAAAGTAGCATATTCCATAATTTTTTGTTTTTTTGTAAACGTGGTTTGATCATTCCATGACATTTTTCATGTTCGTTCAATTTTCTTTTAAACGAAGAACTTAAATCACATATTGTAGTTATAATACAAAAAGCATGTTGTGAAAACAAAGTAAGCTACACTTTCTTATTGATTCAAGCGTGTCCAATATAGATATTTTATCGCAAGATTATTTTTTACAACTGTAACTAGTCCATCAATCAAACACATCACCAATCTTTTTATGCTGAGATCGCAATGCCCTTTGAAAATTGGACTATTTTTGATTTTGTGTCTAAGTGTAAATTTTCTTTCAGAACTGGCTCAATTTGGTATTCGGGCAAATTCAATCAGGTTTGTATTTTCTAGGTTTGTTTCCTTAGCTGATAATAGAAATTCAAAGATAACAATATATGCATAACCTATGTAATTTTCCGAGATGAAATTCTTGGGGGGGGGGGGGGGGGGGTGTTGCAACTTTTTATAAAGCATCACGATTATAAGACACATAGAGCGACAGCTGTAGTTATCTGTAGGCTGAACCCGTGGTGACCTAAATTTTGTTAACATGGAAAGCTTCAATTTCCGAAAACAAGAATGAAACTGACAATGCAAAATGCAAAATTTCGTGACGTCACAGTGCTTTTACCAAACAAGCAAGCTTCGAACTTCGGTCCAACATCGAAATTGCATTGTGACGTCATCATGGAATTTCTCAAAATTTTCCCGCGTTCGGAAGGGTCAATTGTAGTGTAATATGAATAATAAATGTAATAATCTGTGTTCTGTTACAGGTATGCAGCACAACGCAAGTGCATTTATCGCACGCTGTTGACGAGCACAATTTAAGAAATGACCGTCTTAAGCGGTGGTCATAACCCGCCGTACTTGCACGTACGTGCTGTCTTCGTGCAAAAACGCAGACAAACCTTGGGTATCCGAACGGTGTCCATTCGACATCCTTACAATAACACAGAAGACGTACGGAGAAAGTACGTTGTAAGCAAGTTGCATGCAAGTCGTAAGTACATGTACGTGCAACGCACTTACTGTTTTGCGCTACATATGATTCATGTAGTCACCAATATAACCGTGCGTACGACGTGCGTTGACCTACACCTTCCATACTCTTGCATCTTCCTTCCTTGCGTCTTCAGAAACACGCAGCACACTTAACATCAACAAACACGTACGCACGTCCTAAAAGCACACACGGCGGGTTGTGACCAGGACTTTACTCTCGGTGTTCATGGTAGCATAATTCTGGTTGGTCATGTGCAAATTCCGTGATTCGCAAAGCGATTCTCGGAAAAAATCTATTTGTACGAAATATCAGATACCCAATTTGGCATCAATAATGAGCGTATTGAATGTAATGACGTCAAAATTATCGGAACGTTGGTAAATTCTTTCTACGTTCACAACTGAAACGTGACGTCATTAAAAGGCAACCAGAATTATAGGATTTAAATTCCTTTTCCTTTAACAGGCGCTTAACATGGAGATTCTTCTGCAATGAACATATATGTACAATAAATGCATTTGCTGTGAGTCGCATACCCATAACAAAACAGAACTTAAGACACTTGTTCTATAAATGCACATACAAATGGTGTCGAGAAATAACTGTGTATTCTTTAATTGTATTCAAATATAACTATATTGATTGGTTGTAGTGATTCTTTAAGTGTTTAATTTGAATTATTTTGTTACTTTTACGTAGTCCAGGATATGTCAAAACAAATATAGCCGATGTTCCAATTCCTGACGACAATAATAGGGAAATCGTACGTATATCACGAATTAGATATTCAAAGGATCAACAACTACGTATTACAACAAAGAAAACTTCAATGCTTGGTTATTTTCTTAAATTAAACAAAATCAATAGTTATTCTTTCATATTTTGTTCAATAGTATTAAAACGCGACTTGGTAGTCTCCGTGCACAATAAAGTATCGTATATAAACGAAAGTTCAAGTCGACGAATTTACTATTTGAATAAATTTGTTCAAATAAACTTTAAACTAATTTTTCAATCTCATATTATGTAGATGTGGGAAATAGGAAGAGTTACCACACCATTGGGTCGACTGGGAACAGCTGAGGATATTGCCCAGGCTGTTGTTTTCCTAATGTGTGCATCCTGGGTCACGGGAGAAGAGATGGTTGTCGATGGAGGACGCAAGTTTTACTCAATACCAAATGCTACATAATGACAGACGATATTCAATACCACCCGACACAAAACGAAATAAGGAGGAAATATTTTTTATAAGATATATCAATGAACCAATTTATTTCTATTTTTTGAATGTAAAATAAATAAGAAAAAAAGATATCATATCGTAATAATTAAGTGCACCATATAATAAAAGAACGGAGGGGATCTCCAGCAAGACTCGGCTGCAGCTCAAACAGCAAAACATTAGAACACCCAAAGTGAAAACACAGAGACACAAAGGGACAAGGAATAGCAAACATAACATCAAACATCATTTGTCATTAAAATATCAAACACAAATACCACATATAAACAACGAGACCAATGTAGCAAATGGTGTGGTTATTCGGATTACGTGTGCACTTCCCTTCCACTTTTCTGGTTACCAAGAGGTCTCAAAGAGTACACAATTGTAGTGTAAAATAACCTCCTCGCTATAAGATAACCACTCAAACAAGACAGCAAAAGTCAGGAGCCAAAGCAACGTGCTGTCCGTGATCTGCCGGCTGTAGCAAGCGCATGCATGTTGTCACCCGAGGTTTTCGACCGACAAACATTCAGAGTGGACTGGTGCCATCAGCGATGCTCGAATTCGAAAGAGAAGCTTTACAAATAGTGAATAAATGAAAAGCAAAATCTACTTAACATGACCTAAAATGTATGCCAAAAAGCCAGGTAAGGACTGAATGTCACGAGGGAGACATTCCTCAGTTCCCGAATAATTTAGTATCACAATGCAGACCCACGCAGAAAGAGAGGCAAAAGGGACAAGGAACACAAAATCAAACCATAGAAACATCAAACACAAAAGACCACACATAAGCCAAAGAGACCAATGGGAAACCAATGACAAAACATCGTGTTGAAATATATATTCTATCATAATTATCATTTTTGTCAAGTTTAGTGTACGCATGTAGCCAAGTCTGATCAACTTTGGTTTTATTCGAAAATCTATTTTTACAAAATTGTATCTCAATTTCTGGAAAGTGGGACCCGTAACATCATATCCTATCCATCCTGCTTCATCCTTCGATATTTTTGGATGTAACTTTAACAGTCTTCGGCCATATTTCATTGTTTGAGTGAAGATCTCTGACGAGGGTTAAGTATCCATAACATGCAAGTCTTGTCCTTGCTGCAAATTTACCTGTTCTTTTGATGCTATGAATTGGAAGTCGTGTAACATTTTCGTGCATGAACATCGACGGCGGTTGCGGCTAACCAACAGGGGATGCTTACTCCTCCCGGGCAACTGGTCGCACCTCTAGCCTGCTTGGGGTCCGTCGATGCTCAGTTTTGTGCTTTATTGTGAGTGCTGTTGAGATTATCGTCAGGATCTTCTTTTACTCATATAGCAGATGGCCATTCATAGTTGGCGCCGGTGGAAAATTAGTATATCACTTTGAGAAAAAAAAAAAAGAATTTGGCACCCAAGTGTTCAAAACCTTTTCAGTCATTAACTCTAAATACGATTGACATAAAACAGAAATAAACTAAAATAGTAATAATTCCAGTTTTCATTTTCAAATAAATGATCGACAACTAAATAGAGGATTTCCAAATAGTTCATTTGTTAAGAGAAAAGTGTTTTGTCAAAGACCAAGCCAGAATTAACCATGCATTGAGGTACATCCACGTATTTTACCACTTATCAAATCTAATAGCAGGTGAGATAAAGAATATCCTGATGACAATCTCAACAGCACTCAAAATAGAACACCAAATTGAGCATCGACGGACCCCTAGCAAGCTAGAGATGGGACCAGCCACCTGGGAGGAGTACGCATCCCCTGTTTGGCTAGCCGCATCCGCCGTCGATGTTCATGCAAACTGAGAACTATCTTCAAAACATGTACTGTCTGAGGTTATGCCTATAAGGAAAGTGCTAGAGAAGAAAAGGTTCTATCACGATCAACTGAGTGAAACATAAACTTCTACACGAATGACGGAAATTTCATCACGAGTATAATTTTTTTATGTCTTACTCAGCAGAAAGTGAAAGAATCTATTTCTTCTTCATTTCTAAGTAGCTACGCTCTTGTCGTTACTCCTTGACAACAGTTACTACGCATTGTCGAGACAAAATGCTAACCGGTAGAGAACAGTGGTGGACTAGATAACGATCGTGCTTTTCTTACTGATAAATGAAATTTTACAATATTTTGTCCCATGTTTGCAAAATCACATGATAGCCCTCTGAGGTCAAACCCAAGCTTCGTCAAAATTTCATTGCCATTTACCGGAAGTACTTTCAAAAGCCACACGCGTTGTTAGAACGATATCTCTGATTGGTCGTTTGGAACAGCTGATTGGTATATGACGTTTAATGATGGGATGATGTAGCCTTTGAGACAACTTATGTGTCTCACATAGGCTGTCTCACAGGGTACGAGCAAAACTGAAGAAGAAACACTCTACAATTTGATGATGCAATTTTTTCACCTTCAGGCAAAAGACAATATCTTCAACCCTAAGAGTAGATACTCTCAATTTTATTTCAGAGGTAGAGACGGCCAAACAAACGAATAACTATAAGGAAACCACCTTAAAAGGAATCTTAATATACATGAAGGTATTAATTCATGAATTAAACAATGTCACGCCGGTAATTCCCGTAAAACGCTTTAGTTTGATAAAGCGCTCTAGTCATTTGATATGAAAGGTTATTTGACAGCCCCCCCCCCCCCCAACGAAGTTGGTGTGGTTAAATGGATTTGGCCTGTTTTGTCCGCCAGTCTGTCGGTCCACGAAAACAAATTTCCAAGTTTCCGAACCATAACACGAGTAACATTTTACTTCGAGCATTTAGGAAAAAGAGAATCCCTATTCATTTTTGGGTAAAAACTTCAAAGGTCAAGTTCATACAAAACATGTACAGAATACAACATTTTATAAAACATTTCCGCATTTAACTCAGGTAGTTCCTAACTTGCAGTGATGAAACTGAAACTTCACAACATATTGTTTGTGATCCAAAGAGGGTCCCCTTGGTTTTGAGTCAAAAGGTGCTAAGTCAAACTAAGAATATAAATATACCTATGATTTGCCCTACAACTTAGTAATTCTTGACCCAGAGTTATGAAGCTTCATTGATGGAAGTTCTGAGGTACGATTGTTCTTAAATTGTTTTATTACGCCTAAATAAATTCTGTGCAATTTCATCGTCGACGGCGTTTTAAATACCTGTCGTTAGAGATAGATTATTGTGTCTGTAGCGGTTTGTGAATGTTGTTCATCTAACGTGTCGTTAGACTCGTTACAGTTAGATTTTTGTAAATAAATTCTGTGCAGTTTCTTCGTAGATGGCAGGGATTCCATTTACCTGGACAGTGTGTGCGGTGAAGCAAAACATAACGGTCCTCATTTATAGAGACTTGTAGTTCAGATATATATAAAAATTCATAATTATAAAACAGAAGAAAGAAAGTAAAATGCAATTTTAGAAATCACGTACTAGTATATAAGTAAATGTATTTACAATGTTTAAATGCTTCAAATTGAGGCACAAGCAGTTCCAAGATCATTTGACAGAAAATTATTCTTATGATATAATATGCTCTCTCTCTCGCCAAAATTAAAAAATAAGTTATACAAAATGCTATGTTTTTAATTTTTTTTAAACAAAAGTCAATTGAGATTTTATCGTGTCAATAATGGTAATGTATAGTATAAAGGTACTTTCAAAAAAAGTAACTATCGTACTAGATATTTTAAAGTAGCCTTTGCAATCTTCAGACGTTATGAATGAAACAACCAGATACTAGTAAAATGCATACATCAAATTATCACGACAGAGAGTATAAAATACGGATAAAGTCTGATCCATGTAGAATTGATCGAACTTCGCTAAATGCCAGTTCGACAGGATTAAGTGGATGTACAGATGTACTCTACACCAAAATTATCCAAGAAAATTGATAGAGCCAGCCCCCTCCTTTGATTTCTCTCAGCAGGTGTGTTGTCTGCTACAACAATGTCGCCTGGACATATTGCATGCTCGCCATGTTCAGTGTTAGCATCCATAGATCGAAATGAAATTAAATCAGTGGCACCTTCTATAACGTAACAATGCATCAATCCATTTGACAGATTAAGTGTAATATTTGGTGATCTAAATGTCTTAAATGCATTTCTCTTGAATTAAAGACAGCTTCGTAAAAAAATCATTTTATGTTCCTATTTTTGATGCTTGAGTGTATTGCATTTTTGCATCAGTAAATCTTTCTGCAGATGGTTTTGAAAGTTTCTTTAATGTAAATGGTCCCGATGACAATGAACTTTTAATGGCTCTATTAATAGTTGTTAATGAGATCAGTGCAAACCACCAGGGGTGGATGCAGTATTGGGTATTGATATCACTGCTTATTTTAGTTTAAATAAGTTCAACTATGAAAAACTCATATTGAAAAATTAATTTCAACCTGAAAAAAAGTTCTTACTAATTCCCTATCGTTTCTCATTCTTTCCTCGTTAAAGGTGTACAATTTTCTAGATCCACTCCTGATCCATATCATGTTAATAGGTCTACTAACATCTTTACAGATTTTATGACATTGGCCATGTTTACAGTAATAAGGATCTGTATCGTGTACCTCGCCATTGCATGTACTCCTAATCCTATAATAGCTTGTAACAGACCCCATCCGCGATGACAATGTTTATATTGGTTCTTATCAATTTTGTAGAACATTAATACCCAGATACATACTAAACAGTCACTTTTAACCATTATGTCCAACATGTGGGACGTCGTTAGTCCATTGTACTTCTCCTGGACATGAAACTCGCGTTTCTGCGGAATGCAACATATGTGACTTACGAAATTACGGTTACCATGGATTTTGTGAAAAATTAAGAAGTGAAATATCTGCATCAAATAACATGTCCGCTAAGACAATGAATCGTGACGATCAAGGCGACTGCATGGGTAGATGTAAATGAATAGTCCTTCTCAAAAGAGCATAATGAACATCCATCATTTTAGTTATCGACCCTTCTGGAAATTTGGAACCACGTACTCTCTGTAAAGTAAGTATACACATTAAATTCTTAAAATAAAACCACAGGGCTAGTGAAATGAATTTTGGCGGCTTATGAAAATTGAATATTCGAAACACATGTCTGGTGCATAATAAATTGGTTTAGAGTTGGAACCCTTACGCATACTTAGATATAATATATTGACATACGTATTTCATGTTTTGATGAGTCTGCTATGGCTATTTCATTTGTATTTTATATATGATGATGTTGTGTGTCACGTTTTCTCATATTGTTTGTCGACGTTTCTTATGTTGCTTGTCTCGATGTGCTAAAGGAAGTCTTAGATAAATATACCAAACGATGGTGTTAATCGGAAGGAGTCAAATTGCATGATCTGAATGACTGGAAAACCCTCAATTTAGAGATTACTGATATTCGAATAGATAACATCTACAAAATCCTCATCTTTTTGAAAAATCTAAATCTAAATCTGAAAGATCTTTCAAATCCAAGTTCCGTTATGTACATAAAAAATATGTCTGCGCATCTGCAGACAAAGCAGCCAACAACACCATTATCATTTGAAAATGTTAATACATATCAACTATAGTTTCGGAACTTTCGTCTACAAATACTTTCATCGAAAGCAATGAAAGTGTACCCATCATTTTTAGCATTCACAACAGTGAAATTTTTATTAATTTAACATCACTATTTCAAGATGTTGCATGTCAAAAGTGCATAAGTCTCTTTACAAGAAGGGAGGGTATCTTCAACAACACTTCGTTGCTGCACCAACAGCAAAAGCACAAAACAGACACACACAGAATGAGACGCAAATGGTAGAATAAACGCCAAATCACACAGAGACATCAAACATAAATGACTACACATAAACCAATGTGACCAATGGGCAATCGATGCCGACATAGGACGGTCACCTGCCACGTCAGTAGCAGACAGTGTGGTTGTCCTTGATTACGTGCGCTAAACCCTCCCGCTTTTCCGATTACCCAGAGGTCTCGAAGAACGTATTATTGTGGTGTAAACAACCTCCTCACTGTTAGATGACCGCTAACAAAGAAATCACAGGGACCCAAGCAACATAGATGAATATGTAAATGGATATAAAACGCAATACAGTCCGTGCTCTGCCGGCTGTAGCTTGCTCATGTATGTTATCGCCCGAGATGTCTGACTGACATTCAGAAAGGACAGATGGTCGGGACCCTGTCTTCTCTAAAGAGGTTTGGACAGGGTCCGTCATGGAGTCCCGTCATGAGAGTCAGTGATAATGCAAGTCTAAGAATACGCTGGTACGAGACTGTAGACTGGTCAAGTACCAAATCTAGTGTCCCTCTGGTGACGTTAGGATCATATCCACGGTATAAAAGGCGTTTGATGATTCTGACGCATTTTTATGGTTATGCTGTCTACTTTTGATTCTTCATATTTTGATAACTATGTCACCATTAAATGCAGGTTGTTTAGTTCCCAAAGTAATATACAATGTTGCTTGTATGGGTCCGAATTTCAAAAGAAGTTGACAATAATTTTTTTGTAAAATTTCCAGAGAGTCTTTACTAGATTGTGAAAGCAAAAACCTTGACCTAAAAGTTTCTTTGTAAATTTCTACTATGAAAATCCAAAACATCAGTATATATTCTAGCATACCGGATGAGCTATGAACTGTAGATACACAGCTCGGAACACCATACAACATCACTGTCAAGCTAGGGACAATTTACTTTGTTGAATCCAAAATAATCTCTATTGTCATACACACTTGTATGAATCTTTCTCTTTAAAATTTTGATATTTTGGTCCAAAAATTGTGTTTCTGTGTTTGTAAAGTTTGTATTGTTAAGTGTTTATTATCGTGGATACATTTCATTCTTATATAATTCAAATGCAGGATTGTCAATAGTAAGGATGCCTTCCAGATACCTAGAAGTATTATTGCAACACTTCAAATAATCAAATCAGAGGATATTAAGAGGTAATTCTAGAGAACTTGTGTCATCAAAGTTAAATCGCCAAAGTTCTTGCACGCATGGGAAAAACGGTTATGGGCAGCACGACTGTGAAATTTCGAAGATGCGTTCCCCTTAGTCATCTAAGAGTACATGTAGAATATACAAGACTCTTTCGGTCAGAATGTTGTCGCCATTGTTGGGTATATGATGTGCTACCTCTTGCCTCTTTCGAAATGTTTGATAAATGAACATTTTTTGTGATAGTTGTCAATATTGAAATATATGTTTTATGATTTCACAATTAGGTAGCTCCGCTTACCCTGCGAATGAAGATACTTACAATTTAATAGATCACCCGGAAATTTTGCAGAGATGTCTAAACAACTTTTTTCCATTTAATTAAGGGTGGGTAACTCTTTCCATATTCTTTGCAAAAAATTTATACCCTTGATTGTATGATTATATGAGTACTTATTCTTTCCTATACATGAAAAGAAAAGAAGAAATGTTTCTAATGTTAAATGTCTTCAAATTAAAAAGCATTAATCCAAAAGACCTACATGTATCAGGACCCACGTTTTAGATATTTCAAGAAATCTCTTAAATCATATACGTAGAAATAACTTTTACATTTCACTAGAAACGTAATTTTTACGTTTTACTAGAAAAGAAAAAATCTTTTCAATCTTCTATATCATATTGCCCGTTCATTATCATTGTAGTTTTAGACCATGTAATCGCCTTTTGGATAAAATTTAACATGTTTAACTAAAACTGTATTTTTCTTACATTACCAAACCTTTCCATTAATTAGAAAAAGCATTTTCGCACTCAAACCCTCTAAGATTAAGACAATTTCTTGTAAATATTTCTGGCTCACAATATTTGCAACAAAAATAGAAAACCCCTATTACGCATGTGTATTACTATTATTACAAATTTAAAATAATTACGACATAGATTTTTCAACTTCTTGAGAGTTGATAATGGTAGATGTTCCCGAATTATTCAGTAGGTAGTAAACATTTCCAGATTGATAACTAGAAACGTAAATTAAAGCTTCGTGCTATCAGCTCACTTTTTACGACTTGCGTTTATTTATAAACAATTTTAAATAGAATGGCTAAAACACACGACTTAAAGATGATATGTTTATTTACACGGGACAAGTGGACATTGTGTATGTTTCTCTATCTAAATAATCAAAATAATAAAAATATACAAAATATTAGAATATAGGGAATAAACTTAAACGAACACAAAAAAGGAAAGGGATCTCAAACAAAACTCGGTTGCAGCACCCACAGCAAAACACAAAAAAATATACAACCCATGCTAAAATAATGTCGGAGGGTTCCAACTCTCTACCTTCTTGAAGAAAATTCCTAATCAATTTACATGCACCAGACACGTGTTTCGAATATTAAAAACTCATCAGTGATGCTTTCAGCGAGCCACAAAAAATAATTTCAGTAGCGCCCTCTTTAATTTTTTAAAGTTAGATTTTTACATTTACATTACAGGGAATGCGCGGCTCCAAATTTCCTGTAGGGTCGATTCAGTAGCATATCCAAATAGAATCTATGTTCAAAATAGCATTTGAGGGATGGTGCTAAGATGTTTAACTCCTTTAATTTCGATGATATTTATCGGTGAAATGGCTAGTTTCCGAAATAGCAAAAAAAAAAAAAAAAAAAAGAAAGACACAAGGCAGACATGCACGACAAGAGATGCAAAAGGGACAAGAAACGCCAAAACACAACCCAGAAGAATCATACACAAAAGACTACACATAAATCATATTGTCCATTCATAAAGACGACATATTTTGAAAGTCCCTGTAAAATGTACCCGGCCTCTTCTGTTGTGTATTGAAACTTATTATCACACGTGTTTGCTATGTATCTCTCACTTTTGCAGAAACTCAGGGTTAATCTTATACGCACTCTTAACCTTAGCTGTAATCTAATCGAATTTGTGTGTCGTTGATAAATGACATCGTAAATATGGAAGACGTACGGGATAAGGTAGTAATAATTACGGGTAAGCTTTTATATCAGCTTCGCATTTTGTAGATATTTTCTCAACATCATCAAGATGTTGTAGAAGAATGATTCTCACATTTTAGAAATACTTTCCTTTAACTTCTTAATTTACAATTGTCTTTTTTATTGCTGTGAGGGTGGTTAGATACATGTACACGAATTGATAGCTGAACATGTAACTTTGAGGTTTTTTTTTTTCTAGATGAGGGAAACTTTTCTGGCTTCAAAAAATAATCTCAAAGCTTATAAAACGTGACCTTCAATAATGTGTGACGCGTTTATTCACTTTTGACAGAGGCGTTTATTTAGAATTTGTGATGCCTCTTGCGTTACTTTACAGGTGCCTCTTGCGTTACTTTACAGGTGCAAGTTCTGGAATCGGCGAAGGAATTGCATATCATCTTGCATCACGTGGATCCAAAATGTCACTTGTAGCAAGAAATAAAGAGAAACTCATAAATGTTGTAGAAAATTGCATTAAGAAAGGACTTCCTAAGGAAAAGGCAAGTACTGATAGAGTTGGACGCTGCTATTTTCTTTATTGCTGAAAAAAATAAATGTAGAAAACGTCTAGTATGTCCTGCTTTCCTTAAATTAAAAAAGATTGTTTATGGTAGTGATACACTAAGAGATATGGGATAGACATTGTTTTTGAGTGCTGTTGGTGCTGAAGCCGAGTATTGTTGGAAATCCCCTCCGTTCTTCCTTACTATAAAAAACTTTGAAACATTAATATTGCGTTCAACTGTCATGATCTATGTAAACCATGACAATCGAAGCCGTATGATATATTCTTCAATGATGATAAACAACGTAAACTGAGGCATTATTCAACTTTTTTTTTAATTGCAGTTTTTTATTACAGCTTCATTGTCTGTCATTTTTCATTGAAGGTTACTTACACTATAGGAGATTTAACAGAAGACGCTGTGCGGAGAGAACTAATAAATTCTACAGTATCTGCGTTTGGAGTGATCGATGTACTAGTAAGTCTTATTCATTTTGAATTATGGTAAGTTTCATAATTTGCAACATACATTTCTGGTACACAGCAACCTGGTTTTATTTGGTTCAGTCGCTCTCTGACAACAGCATAAGATACTTTGTTTATCTTCATAAAATAATGGGAAAAATGGGACAATCTAAAAATTAATATGAGATGTCAGAAAATTAAGACAAAGGTTACCTTTCCGGTATGTTAAAAGGCAAGTAAAAATAACTTTTTAAAGTATTGTTTAGGTACATACCAAACTTATTCTATAATAGTTTTATGTTGGCTTTCGTCTATAAAATGGTAATTATATTATATGTTTTACATCTGTTGGTCGAATGAATAAATATATATACATATGTTTAACCATACAGATCAACAATGCAGGAATTGCTAAACTTGGACCAATTGCCGATGTGTCGGAGGAAGACTATCGCAGAGTTCTTGAGGTCAATCAAACGACTCCTTATTTACTCACTCAACTTGCTGTACCACATCTGAAAAAGAGCAAAGGTTAACATTTCCTACTCCAAAGAACATGTACATGTAAATGTTAGATGAATGCGCTATTTAAGAAATAACAACTAGCTAGCCGCGGTTTTATTGTCCAGTAATTGCACGATGGTTCATGTGACGAGTGGAATTACTGGACAATGAATCACGGCTAGCTAGTTGTTATTTCTATTCTAATATATCACGTGAATGGGCAGAGCTTAGCGCACTGGAAGTTTTTTAGAGATTTTACACCAGGCGAGTTATATGGTACATATAGGGAGAAAATCTCAAGTCATACTAGAATATAACATAACCAACCTTTGTAAGAGCACAAAATACTTGTGCTCATTCAAAAACATAGCTACGTTCTCAGTATGGACAACGCCTCTTATTTTTTCGTGGATGTTGTTGTCGAAATTTATTGATATTTGAGGCGGCCATATCTGATTTCGTCACATAAATATCAAGGTTGTGTTATACCAAATTTACATGGTTGTTTTGCTATGTAGTTACATGTACCTAGTTAGTCCCCTACCGGCAACGCCGAAGGGGACTCTTAGTCTCTTTGAACATTTAATTGTCCATCAAAGCATAATTGTGATTATCTTATGGTGCAATTTAGGTCTTACCACAACATTATTGATCTATCAAGTAATTCAAATATTTGGTGTTAAATGCATATGGATTCGTGCAGCTTAACTTCTCGATGCCAAGGTTTTATCTAAATAGTTTTATTTGTGCAATCCTGAAACTACATTTTTTTCTTTTGCAGGAAAGTTTGGAAACTCAAAATATTGCATCAATAAAAATACTATAGATATATGTAATTGACATGTATGAAATTTTGTAAATGGAAATTTATCACGCTTCTAAACAGGAGGGTTTTTGGTGACATTTTCCTTCATTGATCAGAACACCTTTATATTTCAAACTTGTAATTAGTTATGGAGATAGACATGAAAACTATTTAAAGATGCATAAGATGCTGTAAAATTTGAAACAAAAAGAAATAAATACTTAAATATGTTAATTGCAGGTGGAAACGTTATAAGCATATCAAGTATTGCGGGAAATGCTACGGTGAGTAATTCTCTGATACAATTGAATGAAAACGGATATGATGATACCCTATCCATTTGAACTTAGGTATACCAGAGAAGAAGTACCAGGAGTAACTGAAGTAAGGCGATAACAGCATTGACACAGTCAGCATTTCCTACAAATGATTCTTTAAAACAAAGGAGGGGATCTCCAACAACATCAGGTTGCAGCACCCACAGCAAAACTCCAAATTACCCGATGCAGAAATACACAGAAGACAGGCACAGAAAGAGACAAGAAACACCAACTGACAACAAAGAAACATCAAATACAAAACACCACACAATTATGAGATCAATTGGCAACCGGTGCCGACTCAGGACGGCCATCCGCCACGCAAGTGTGGTTATCCGGATTACGTGTGCACAACTCCTTCCCTCTTTTCCAATTACCCAGAGGTCTCAAAGAACGCACAATTATGGTGTAACCTCCTCACTGTAAAATTACATACAACAGACAGCCTGACGCAGGGGTACAAGAAAGATATGAGTAGAAAGAAACACACAGATGGATATGTAAATGGAGGTAAAATACATTGGCCCAGTACCAAGCCAAGTGTAGGCCTGTTGACAAATGGATCATATCTACGGTATAATGTAATTTACTCTGTTCCTTGTATGTGTCCAAATTTCAAAAGAAGTTGACAATATTTTTTTGTAAAATTTCCAGAAAGGCTTTACTAGTGTGTGAAACCTTGAACTAAAAGTTTCTTAGTTATTTGTAAATTTCTACTTTGAAAATCCGAAACATCAGTACATGCTCTAGCATACCGGATGAGCTGCGAAATGTAAATACCGTATGAAGGTAATCTCGGGACATCAACGTCAAGCCAGGGAAAATTTACTTTGTTGAATCCAAAATTATATCTTGTCATACACCCATGAATGAATCTCTTCATTAACAAATTTAATATTTATGCCAAAATTGGTGTTGCTGAGTTTGTAACGTTTGTCTTGTTAAGAGTCAGTTCTTGTATATAAAAACATTTTATGTGTGAATGAAACATTTCAAATCATCATGTTTTCTTTGCTTATGACGACTTTGGATAAATTCTTTCGCATACGTATTTGAAAACAAATCTGCAACAAGAGGCGAACATGCAAGTATTACCTATAGAGAAGACAATTCCCCGTCAACCGGTCCTCTTTGAATGTCAGTCGGACTTCCCGGGTGATAACATGCATGAGCTCGTTACAGCCGGCAGAGCACATACTGTATTACGTACGCCCCTTTTTTATATCCATTTACATATTCGTCTGTGTTGCTTGAGCCACTGCGTTTTAGTCTCTTGTTCGTGTGATCATCTAACAGTGAGTGGGTTGTTTTACACAACAATTGTGCATTCTTCGAGACATTTTGGTAACCGGACAAGTGGGAGGTTAATGCTCACGTTATGCGGATAACAACACCATTTGCTACTTGCGTAGCAAATTCGGCATCGTTTACTCATTGGTCTAATTGGTTTATGTGTAATCTTTTGTGTTTGATGTTTCTTTTTCGTATGTCTCTTGTTCATCTCTACGTTTTCTCGTCTTTGTGTTTTCGCATGGGGTGTTTTGCTGTTTTGCTGTTGGTACTGCTACCCTGTCTGGTTGGAGATCCCCTCCTTTATTCTTAGCGATCCCTACGATCTACTTGTAGAGTTTTTCACTAAATCTTACATGTTGTCCAGGAGGAAGGACAAGGCAATACGCAGGTCACTGCATGTCAATGATTTGTATTTTGTAGAGGAAAAGACCCTTTGATTCAAATGTACAACCATAAATTTTCCCCTCTCGAACGAAACACCATTTAATGAGTTTGGACAATCGATCATTAATTTTGTCGTAAGGAAACTAGGAAAACATATAAGAAAAGTCGTTTGAAGAAATCGTATTTGCTTGAAAATTTCTTGATTTCATTTTGTCAATCACATCCCCTGAATTTTTAATAGACCAAAAGAAGTTTATAATTTCATATTCTAAAAGCAAAATAAAATTGTAGAAGTAAACAAAACATCCTTTAGAATCAACTTCGGTTGCTGGGCACGTACATTGTACCAAGAAGAAAAAGTGGTTTTACTGGAATGTCACTAATTTCAACTATCTTCATATCTAATATATCCTTTTACTTGTTGAAATGTGCGTATGGTACATAAACATTATTGCGATATAATATAAGATTTCTCATCTCGTGCTATTGCTTTTGATGGTTTAATACTCGAAAAAAGATCTTTATGAATCTTTGCCCACCGGGACCAAGTCGTACTTCTCTCAGTGGGACATATCATTAATATTGCAATAAGAAAGGACATGAGACAAAATCACTACATCAATGAGATACAGAAGATCCTGACGACAATCTCAACAGCACTCACAATAGAGTACCAATTTGAACATCGACGGACCCCTAGCAAGCTAGAGGTGGGACAAAATAACAGTTGAGAACAAAGCACATGACAACATTAACAACAAACCTACCAACGATCAATTATAGCAGACATCCGAAAACATCAGTTGAGGGAGATCAATGTGCAGTCATAGGCAACTTTGGAAGTCAACAGCTTTATCAAAGGAAATGATGTGGCCATCCGGATGCTAGCAAAACAATTTTGAAATTCACAGAGATATTCCACTATGTACAACTGTTATACAAACGTTGAGAGATGACATCTCCGCTTTCATTTCATGAAAAATTTAATGTTTTGTTAACATTTATAAAAACTTCAAGAGGATATTCTTTTTCAGCCCTATGTAGGATTCTCAGTGTATTCTATGACAAAAGCTGCGTTGAATATTTTCAGTAAATTTCTTGCGATAGGTAAGAAAAACAGTGAAAATTTCCAAGTGTAAAATTGTTTTATAGTCAAAGCAATTCGTCTTTTCTTATATTGTCAGAATGACGGTCTCTAGGTCATATAAAGATTAAGATCAAGATGATGTATAATGAAGCTTCATTTTAATGTTGCTGTAAATGAGAATGAAAATAGAAAGAACTGAAATGAACAGCTGTTAAAAATGTATATTTTATGTTTATCTTTCAGAACTGGCCAAGTTTGATATTCGGTCAAATACAATTAGGTTCGTAAAATTCTGCTACATTCACGAATCTCATCCTTAAAAAACAACAAAAGGGTGTGTTTAATATAAGTCAGCATCGATTGCCCATTGTTCTCTTTGGTTTATGTGTAGTCATAAACGTATGTTGTTTCTATGTGATTTTGCGTTATTTGAATAAGTGTCATATTGAGTATAATTTATTCATAAGTACCAAACTAACAGATATCTACATCTTTTAGCCCAGGGATCATTAAGACAAATATAAATGCTGCTATGGAACCTGACGAGGAGAAGAGAAATGCTGTATGTGTATAAGAAACTAGTATATTTTTCATCTATCATATTTTGATTTAATTGTGCTAAGCATTCCTAGTTAGAAAATTGGTTTGGAATTTTCTTCAAGTAGGTATAGAGTTGGAACTCTTCGACATTATTATCATTTTCATTACATTTCAAATAAAGAAAAATTAAAGAGAATATGAGAGTCCTCTTTATTCAATTAATGCTACTCGCTATTTTATCTATCTGGCTGCTTTCAATTGTATTTCAATTAAAATTTGTTAACATTTTTCAGAGATTTAACAGTCAAATTCCACATATTCCGGTAGGACGACTAGGAACACCTAAGGATATAGCTGAGGCAGTCGTCTTCCTTATAACAGCAACATGGATAACAGGAGAAAACATGATCGTCGATGGAGGACGTCAGCTATTCACCAAGCTACCTGAAATAGAACAAGCGCAACTTTGATGACAATGGGCCTTTATGTGTTGAAAAGCTTAAGTCAAAATGAATGAGATAAAAACTGTTGTTAACATTCTATAATATTTCATTGATATATCTTTCTGCATTTTTCTGAAAGACATTTCCTGGAAACAAAGTAAAGGCCTACACCAGAACATTTAAAAAGACAAGGAATTACCAATGTTAAACGTCTTCAAATTCAATAGCATTCTTTAACACCAGCTAAATTTTCAGCATGGACCAGACAATGTTGATGTTAAAACAACGGTATAAAAACCATGGATGCATTATGACTCTGAAATATCAATGCATTCAAAGAAAACTTAAATATAAAAGTGAATTACAGACCGTTTCCTGTTATGAAAATATGATCCATTAAGTCGTGTAATAGGAAATTGAAAATTTCACTAAAATAACTTTAGCGAATAAAAAAGGTAAAGGCAGGGTTTTATAGTCTCGTTCGCCTGAGCTTCAAGCGACTTCTACAATTACCTCCATGGCGAATACTGTACATCCAGTTCATTTTCAACTCCCTTGGAAGTATACAAGCAGAGCTGCTGTTTAGGCGCTTGTTTTTATTCACATAAAAAGTTTGTCTCATGTGCCAGGTACCCAGAATACTCCTGGATGGAGAGGGTGCAACATAGTATCAAGTAACTTGCCCAAGGTAGTGTACAATGGTTTTGAAAAAAAAAACGGCGACGGTGAGATACCGAAGACATATATCATATGATCGCAGTTTCATTTAATTATTTACGTAAAGAACAGAAAAGAGATCTAGTAAGATTGATGTAAGAAATAGTATTGTTTGATAAATGGGTAAGAATTAGGGGATAACGTACTGTGTTTTGTGGTTCCGACAGGTATATGTTGGATACACTGTTGGAAACGCAGTTATACCGTCGGGGCTTGTATAATGTATGTTTCCAACAATATATCCAACATATACCTGTCGGAACCACAAAAAAAAGTACGTGTATCCCTATTCGAATTCATGTGACATATTTTAACTTTTTATACCCCTCAGAGGGTATCACGTATCGCTTAAGAGGTGACGTTGCTCCGGAGGACTAACAACGACCAACAGAAATTATTGCGCTGCGAAATATGAAATACTGCTGCTTCGTATTCATTACAATGGCGAAAAATTAAACTTTTATCAATAATAAACTTACTTGCTCTGTTGTTTACATGTGGAGAACGCAATTCACATGCTCTTGTAGTTTTACGTCACAGTATGACGTCACAGGAACGAAGAACAAAAGGAAGCATGACATCATACGCAAAAAGTGCGCTAAAGCTTGTAACGGGCAAATTTACGTAGGAATATTACAGTAGATTGAAATATGTCTTTCAGAGGGAAGGGATGATAACAAATAAAAACACAAACACTCAAATACACAAATCTTCGGCCCCTTGGCCTTTATCAAGTGTAAAAAACGACGATCTATAACAATTCTAAGTAAAATCCATCCTTGCTTCTCTGGCGTTCATTGCAAATAACTTTGCAATAATAAATTTGCAATGAACGCCAGAGAAGCAAGGATGGATTTTACTAAGAATTGTTATAGATCGTCGTTTTTTACACTTGATAAAGGCCAAGGGGCCGAAAATTTGTGTATTTGAGTGTTTGTGTACGTAGGAATACATTTTACAGTATGTCAAATGAGTCGGTTTGCGGCATGTATATCGTCGTTATATATGCTTGTAGAAATCCTGTGAACCAATAAGAATGCATGAAAGAAACAGAATGAAATATATGCAATCAGTAGTCTACATATCGCATAATCATTGTAGACACAAAACCGAAAACTCAAAAAATTAACAACAAAATCAATAACAAATCCAAAACAACAATGGAGAAGCAAATGAATAAATGGACGAATTGGAGACAAAGACAAGAAAAGTACATGCTATATGGCTAAGAGAAAAAATATTCGTTTGTCTTCTAAGTTGCAGATAACACACTAAAAACATCTGATTGCGAATTCACAGATTAAACAAGTACAAGAAGAGACATAAAAGTGACAAGGAAATATATTTTATTTAGGTATGCTACTGAATTGAGCCTACAGGAAGCATGGAGCTGGGCGGTCTTAACAACATAGATGCACAATGTTTAAAATGGGAAGGATCTCCAGCATGACCACCCTGTACTCACCAAGATTTTTATGCAATACTCTATAGATGAAAAATCCGAATTAAAATGTATGTTGACTTTAGGACATTTCAAAATACTTCAGATAAGATCAGGTTTTAACAATCGTCTAAAATCACATAATCTTGCATGTGCAGTTCTCTCACTTTATCTAGAGTGAATTCATGTCATGGTTTATAGTAGATGTAGGTAGGTGGATATGGAGAGTGTGCGGGATAAAGTTGTGATTATCACAGGTAAACATTTAGCGGTATTTGTTTTAAACTCGTACAACTGTGTTTTCCATTTTTGTGAAAAATATGTTTTCTTCTCTCAAAATATGAAAATGTTGTTGAATAGTACCCCACTTCAAAATTTCTTACATGACAATAGGATAAAAATATATGAATGAAATCAAATCACATAATAGAAATATCTCTGACAGCACTTTAGCTTTGTACCTCTAAACAAGAAGTGAAGAGGTATTCTTCGAGAAAAGAAATCTCATCACTTATTATAGGACATGCGTTTTTATATCTTCTTCTATGTACATGGCCATCACCTGTCCAAAGATGAAACTTGATGTGAAGTGCTGGATTGATGGTCTATATCCGTTATATCATTTATTCTCGAGGGTTGACCTACATTAAGAGAACAAAGCATGCTTTAATTTTACAAAAAAAGCTTTTACAAGTAATTTCAATGAATATTCCAATTTAGTTACATTGACATGCACAAGATTGTTAACAAAACATACAAAACGCCGAGCAACAAGAAATATGTAACGGTTATTCAAAATACGAGGTGAGAAAACCGGCTTTTTTAGATGGTCGCAATAATTTGTAGCACATCTGAGTCCTACAATCCCGGAAAAGCGAGTTGTAAAATGACATTATGATATGAATTTCCAAAATTCTTCCGGTGTTTTCGGAAACTTCTAAGAAAATTGTGCAGGACAATCTGCATGACATCTTTAGTTAGACATCCATTACTTATATTTGTCCCTTTTGTATCCCTGGTCTTGCTAGTATCAGTTTTCGATGTTTCGGTTTTTGTAGGGGTGCTGCAATCGAGTCCCTTTAGAGATCCATTTTATTCATTCGCATTTTATATATGGACAACGGAATGTGATTTCATACTAATCACACCAAATAAAAATGATGAAAATAAAATTAAGAAAACCAAGAAACATGATCTAAGGTAACTACATAAACATATGGTCAATTTTGGTCATATGACTAACCTTAGAATTTTTAAAGTGAAACATCAAAGACAGGTTTATTTTGGTTCTTTTTCAATTTGACATCAATACATTACTTTGTTTTTTTGGAAACTTGTCATTCCATACTTAAATATCATCGAAATTAAAGGAACACAACACAATCTTAGCACCATCTCTCTAATTCTCTTTTGGTCACAGGTTTTATTAAATTATGCTTCCGAATCGACACTTTTGAAAATTTGGAGCTGCGAACTTTTTAAAAAGCAGATACAAACATTTAAAAAAACGGAACTAGAGGGCGCTACTTATACAAATTTGGTTCAGTCTGGGAATCATTTTGGTTAGAAGTGCCACTGATGAGTATTGACCATCCGACGCACGTTGGTTATAGCGAGCGAAGCTCGCCCTTATGGTAACGCGTATACACTTACCTTATTGAGAAAATATGCTGAATCAAAGAATGAGAATGTACTACTATGCTTTCAAAAACTTTCGTCCCCTCGGCAGACAGAGTTACTGCGGAGATGCTGAATATTGCCATTTAATTTTTTTTTCGACTCTGAGTATACGTATATGTTATACTCAATTTTTGTTTACAAGTTAAGTTCATTGAAATAATTTTTCGTAAAGCAGATTACGAAATAGCATCGACAACTCGGCGTAACCGCGGTGTCTTTTTAGGAAAGCCGACATCTCCGTTTGAGTATTTTGTTTACTGTGCTTCTATGACGTCATTGACGTCATCGCGCCAAATTCTTAATGTCACTTTGACGTTGTAAGATTTTCCTTTAACGTATCCAATGTATAAATGAAGATCTCGCGGACATCTCGTCCATTTAAACAGTGTTAAAACTATCTTGGTAATCTTCGGCAGTGTCTCGATAGTTTCCGTGGCTTGAGTGACGGTCAGCATGTTAACCTTTGATGATAGAAACCATTTTTTATAATGTATTGGGTATATTTAGATAAAAATATGCCATGATTCTAACTACATAATACACTGGATATTTATTTGTACAACGGATACCTTAATGGACGTATTTTGCTTGACGTAAACGCTTCTAAAAAGTCAATAATCCGGCCAAAGTGTTCCCATGGGCGATTTTGTGTTCAATCCGGATGGACTTCACGTTATTAAGTTTCTCAATCCAGAACACTTCTCGGGTTTACGATAGTATTTTGAGGCATCCGAACATTTCTTCAAAATTATAATTTTGATGTCCGATATAGTTTTCTTTATTGAAATCTTATGAAACATAAGGCTTTGGACGATTGTATCTGACAACGGCGAGATGTTTTTTTTTTCTTTTTTTGGGCGATATGCAATGAGTTATTTATTTTCATTCAACCGTTTTATTACAAAATTAAAATGGCTTGAAAAAAAATCACATGTAGCCGGGAAATATAACCAGGTCTGTTTATAAATCCTCGGTCTGACCAGTTCTAGCTGAGCTCTTTAAACTAGATCGTTGATATAAGGTTTCAAAATCATTCACCTTATGTGTTTGCTCGTATTTTTCTGTAAATTTGACTGGAATCCCCCCACCCTCAACCTAATCTAATATTTGCCGGTCTAGACCAAAACAGGAATGTACAAAGAACCATATTTTAAGCCCCCTTAAATTGTTCATCTGCTGGTCTAGACCAATTTTACAAATGCCTCTGTGTTTCCACTCGCCTTATACTGCCTTTTTTTTTGGCAATCGTTTTGTAAGATAGGATAAACCGTCATAGTCTAAAATTATTTAATATATAATCATATTTATTTTCTCTCCGCTCGCACAAAAAGGCTTTGCCTTGATTCATATTAATTGGTTTGAAATTTTAATGCAAAAAAGGTAACGAATTGGAACACAAAATAAGATTTAAGAATTTAAAGGAAATCAGTAAAAATGTTATCCAATAGACCTTCATATTACCGTTAGACTTGCATTTTAGACACTCCAAGACAAGACATCACTACTTTTGACGTTATATCTAATTGTGACGTCATTATTCAGATGCGACGTCACAGTTAAAAGTAACGTCAAATCTTGTCATATCGGGTCTTAGGATGAGTAAAATACAAGTCAAATGCGGTAATGTGAAAATCGTCTATTAAATAGTCAAAGAATACGGAAGATCGCAAACACTTCTGACCAAGGCTATACCGAATGTTCTCGCGCACTCTTCGATTGCTCTTCATTGTTATGACGTCATCAATTTACTTGGCCAGAAAAGGTGCCCAAGTTTTGAACAATGGTTAAGGTAGGTGACTAAATGAAAAATCAGAGCGGACATGCTGCACACGCTGCATTTGCTATCTTGCGTATTGATCAGAAATGCATGTTTTCATCTTCGTATTGCTTCACTCTAGGCGCCAGCTCTGGTATCGGCGAGGGCATTAGTTATCATCTTGCATCATGCGGATCAAAGCTTTCTCTTATTGCGAGGAGCAAAGACAAACTTGAAAAAGTTGTCAAAATCTGTATCGATCAAGGACTCGCAAATGAAAAGGTAAGTGTTGAATACATAATTCAAAAGCATGTGGTATTGTGTTCCATAAAGATGAGTACATGATGGTCTCGCTGAAGAATCTTATCATTATCCTTTAAAAAGAAACGAAGTGTATCGTCTCTGCTGCCAGGAGGCATAGAGCCATGTTGACAATGTTTATAATTTCCATTTGGACCAGACAATGTATGTTTCGGACATTCATTGATTCAATCCTCGTCAGTGGTGTTTTTGCCGAAATTATTGAGAATCACCTAACGTTATAAATACATGTATTTAAAAGTAGTTTTATTATAGTTTGTATTATGGCAACACTAATTAAAAGAAATTGTATCCAAACCAGTTTAACCTGGGTTATTTTTTTTCATTGAGGAAGGACGGAATCTCCTCGCTTACAAAAGAGTCGCTTACAGCACCACCCACAGCAAAACATCAAAACAAAAGTGAACACATAGAGGAAATATACATAACAAGAAATCCTATATGTGCACCTTTATATCCGAAACATGTGTATGGCACATACAAACTGGTTTGAAATTTTCTTCAAGAATTTATAGAGTTGAAACACGTCCGTATTGTTATCATATACACTTATTTTTTGCTGTAGTGTGGAGGAGTTAACTGGTTCCCAGTGACTTGATGTTTTTTAAGTGTATTTTAAAATTACTTCTTTCAAGCTCTGTCGCCTGAAAGAAGCTTTGTTTTGGCCCTTTATCAAATTGACATCATATATTTTATTTTGCTGTTTCAGAAACTTGTCATTTAATCCAAAAATATCATTGAAATTAAACGAGGTTAACATCTTAGCAGCATCCCTCCAATGCTATTTTAAACATTTATTTGAATATGCTACTGAATCGATCCTACTGGAATTTTTTAGCCGCACACTCTCTGTAAAGTAAATGTACATTTAATTTCTAAAAATAAAACCAGAGGGCAATAGTGAAATGAATTTGGGTTTGAAAAGCACATTGGCTTGAAGCATCACTGATGAGAATTTTATATAGTGGATACAAATTGGTTTGAATTTTTTTTCAAGAAGGTATAGAGTTGGATCACTTCCGTATTATTGATAGTATAAATTGTTATGATTATAAAAAATATAATGCAATAAATAAAGAATATATGTATAAACTAATGAACTTTTAATATAGCAAATATTTTAAAATACTTTTTCTTCCATAATATCTGAAAGCCTCTAAGATATGATGCTACATATCTTTTGTACGGATGAGCCTTAAGATTTGCATGGTACTGAATTTTAAATGAAAACTTTTTTTCAGATAATTTATACTACTGGGGATATTACTCAGGACGATGTGAGGAAGGAGCTAATAGAATCAACAGTCTCTGCATTTGGTGTGATTGATGTGCTTGTAAGTCCTATAGATATCAGGATTTACTAGGATCAAAATATTTTCTCTATACTTGGGATGTTTAAAACTCTGAATACAGATATGATCATTTGTGCAAAAAAAAAAAAACCAATTACGGTTACCATGAATACGAGGTCTGTCTGTTTATAGCACTTAAACAATAATCAAATATATCATCTTTGGAAATTATGTTGCCATGGAAACCATTGTCAAAACTTTGTCAAAATAATAGAAATTAACAACTTATGATTTTTTTATTTTAAAAACCTCTTTTTTAGAAAATGGAATAATTTACCAGGACATAATGGAATAATTTAATAGGACATAATTTACCAGGACAAAATGGAATAATTTGATAGGACATAATGTTGTCCTACGACACTGATGGTCACATGAACACCTCACCCTATGAAAAACGTGACGACTTCAATTTCAGCATCACAAACTTTCCTTTACTAAGTAGCAACATCCCTTCATCGCCTGATTATGGCGTGTTCGTATCTCAGTTGATACGCTATGCCAAAACATATAAAATAAAAATCAGTCAAAATAGGCATAAAATGGGTCAAAATTAGGAGTTTATGCCCCCGTAATGGAAGACTCGGGGGCATATAGTTTTTGGTCTGTCAGTCTGTCTGTCTGTCTGTTTGTCCGTAAAAACTTTAACCATGGCCATAACCTTTGAATGGTAAGAGACATGGCTTTCATATTTCACATGTATATTCCTTTTGACAAGACCTTTCCATGGATACCAAAATGTTTGACATTGTGACCTTAACCTTGGAGTTCGACTTACTTTTGAAAATTTAACCTTGGTCATAACTTTCGAATGGCCTTTCCATGGATACCAAAATTTTGACCTTGTGACCTTGACCTTGGAGTTTGACCTACTTTTGAAAAACTTTCGAATGGTAAGTGATAGCTAGGGCTTTCGTATTTAACAAATGAATTTCTTGTGGCATGACTTTTCCATTGATACTAAATTTGACCTTGTACCCTTGACCTCAAATGTGAAACTACATTTCATCTGTTTTACTGACAAAGATGCCAACGGGGGCATTCGTGTTTCCCAAACACAGGTTTTATTTGTTCAATGTTTCCTATAGCTACACACCAACAGTTGCATCTAAAATTTACAATTACAAACGATGCCTGCAGAGTATTAATTTAAGTAATTCCTCACTACTTCCACTTCCTTGCGAATGTTTTTCATCGGATTTCAACTACTCTCCTTGTGGAAAATCATTACTGGTGACCTCAGTATAGTCAAGAACGACAAGTTGAGAGAAATGTTAAAAAAGGTCCCAAATACAGAGAAAGTATGTTCTTTACATGGAACCGAAATTTCAAAATTATCATGGACTCTTGTGAGGAATATGCAAGACGTTGGGCAAGGAAAGAGGATGTACAGCTCGACACCCTTTCCGTATGGATAAAATCAATCAGAGTGTTACTTTTATCTAGAAATTACCGATTAAAATCACCTGTGAACACCAGATTCGAGTTTATATTTAAAGACCCTGATGTTATCACAGTGCTTTCTTACCTCCAAGAACATTATGTCATCACACCAGCAGACAAAGCCTCAAATAATTACACAATTACTTGCAAAAAGTACTATTTCGACATTCTAGTTAAAGAGTTTGGTTTAAATTCGACACCTGGAAATCCCACTTACATGTCTGGTCCATGCTGTAAATTTATCTGCTCTAAAATGATGCTTATGAATTTGAAGACGTTAAACATTACACCCCAATAAACCTTTATGCCTCTAAAATAATAGATAACCACAAATCCGCTCTTGCTTCCTTTGGTTTCGACACCAACAATTTAGATTTAGATTTACTATATTTATACTACATACCTAAAATGCATAAGAATCCGTGCAAACAACGTTCCATTGCTGGTTCCTCAAAATGTTCTTCCAAATCTGTATCGATCATACTCATCAAAATTTTATCTGAAATCACATCTGAGCTTCAAAAATATTGTTCGACAGTATATTCTCGCAGTGGTATCAACCAGATGTGGATTTGAAAGAATTCGAAGGAACTTTTAGAACATCTGAAATCCACTCATTTTAGTAGAGTCAATTCGATCAAAGCCTTTGATTTTTCGACACTTTACACTACAATCCCACATTCTTAATTGAAAGAAAGACTCGCAAAAATTATAATGCGTTTACAAGCAATAACGGCAATTGCACATACAATTTTTTATACGGTAACAGATAATATTCAGATGATAAACTTTCTGATTGACCACATTTTTGTGGTGTTTGGAGGAAAAATCAGCAAATTGTCGGAATTCCAATGGGGACCAATTGTGCCCCACTCCTTGCCGACATTTTCCTTTACTCGTACGAAGCTGAATTCATTCAATCTTTTGTCTCTGAAGGGAAAAGATACTTAGCTTTTGACTTCAACTTTACTTACAGATACATAGACGATGTGTTGTCCATCAATTATCCTAAATTCGCAGATTACCTCAGCAGTATCTATCCTTCGGAGCTCGAAGTCAAAGAAACTACAGAGACAAATAATTCAGCATCCTATTTGGACATAATGTTTTCCTACGACACTGATCTAATGAACACCTCACTCTGTGACAAACGTGACGACCTCAATTTCAGCATTACATACTTTCCTTTTTTGAGTTGCAACATCCCTTCATAGCCTGATTATGGCGTGTTCATATCTCAGTTGATACGCTATGCCCGAGCAAGTATCAAATATACGGATTTTGTTCTGAGAGCTAGGCGTCTTTCAGAGAAGCTTCTCAGTCAGGGATATGTTTGTGACCGACTAACATCGTCACTGAGGAAGTTCTACGGTCGATATGGGGAACTCGGCATACACAACGATGCCCAACTCTCCAGAATGGTGAATGAGAACATTTGAACCATCCAACCAAAGGCTGTACTCTATGTCTTCCGAAATGGAAGTAACCGGATGTGACAGTTCTACCGAATTGAAGTGGCGGATGTCGCATTCAAGCAGGAGATGCTGACTCTTCCTGGACACCTGATCTCACTCCCATATCAAGAGTTTGCTTCTTTCATATGGTGGTTGTTTGTTTGCTTTGGTTCCTCTTTATTCTGATTTTGTATGCCTTCGATGATTTTCTGATTTATCGATTTTGTGCTGTATACAGGGTATTGGTCATTATCCATATTTGTCACATTTACCATTCTTATGAAAAATAACACGAAATATCAGGCTAATAAAACCATCACTGATGTTAGAACAAAATATATTTTATATAATAAATAGAATCATCGAAAACATTAGTGGGACCTTGTTTTGTTTTTTGTCGGCAAAATTAGTAACCATGGCAACTTTTCATTTTACTCCCGAAGACTGCATCCTTTAAAATTGATTTTTAGTATTGTCAAATAACTTATACTACTTGATTTTTATGAAGGAATTATTCTTTGTTTCAACACTTCCAAAATTTGTCAAGTTCAAGGTCAATTTAAAATTAAGGTTCCAATTTCATGAAAATTTGAATTTTTGTTGTAACTTATTTTTCCTAATTTTTGGCTTGACTGTCATAAATCTGTATCAGAAACGTTTCTTTCTAAGGATATGGCCGATAGGAGGAAAAACATTACAACTCTTAGTTTAGAAGAATTCTCAGTAAAAAATCACCTTTCTACAAATATCATGATAATCTTATATTTTTTTAATTGGATGTATGAACTACTAGCTACAAATCGATAGTTTCATATATTGTGATTTTGAATTTTTTACAACTTTTCTGATAAATAGGGATTATTTAACTTTTCGCAATAAATAAGTGATATAGCCAACATCACTATATATATATGTTCGTATTGATCAATTTCACATGACTTCTAAGTTACTGCCCATCACATTTTTGAAAAATCACAGAATTTTCATCAAATTTGGTGAATCGCAGTCCAAGTAACCTGAAATTGGGTCCCGTGACCTTGAAAAAATTCAAGGTGGTGTTTAATCAATAATGCTCTAAAAATGCAATGATAAAAAATTCTTCAAGGTATATAAGGGGCAGCTTAAATTTGACCAGTAATGTATTCCGTGTATGATAGTATTGAACAATTTTTATACTCTGTCGAATAAAATTGTTCCCACTTATGTTTTAACATTTTATTAAAGTTCGAGGATTATACTCAAAAGATAACTTAAATTCCAGTTACGCAGACATTCAAAAGTTTTTGCCTTTGAAATTGAGCAATACGCGGAATACAAAATCGTGCATTATGATTTTTTCGGTCTAAAATAGGGCCTCTTCAGAACAGGATTTTACCAACATTATGAGCACATAAAGAAAAGCGAGTGCAAGCACATTTTTACAATGAAAGATATAAGGAAAAGAATTAGGAAGCTTTAGTTGACAACAATGCCTGTTACCATGGAAACAAGCCTTCTAAAACTGCCCCATTATCAGTGTTCTCCAGGTTCTAAAAATGTCAGACATGGTTTCCATGGCAACGAAAACTGTATTTGTAAAAAAAGAATTAATTTTCATCTCATTTCATCGTATACACATTCCTTACCTAAAAGATCCAAAATTGGTGATATGCCATTCCCGCGTGCTATTGAAATTCCTTTTGTCCTTACAGATGATTGGTATGAAAATTTGTCATTATCTTTGACATTAAATACTTTTATGAGCTGAATCTCATAGTGAAAGCAATAATAATGCAAACGCGATTAACATTAGTAAGTCGGTGATCGAATGAATTGAAGAAAAAGAATAAACTGACAAAGTCTGAAAATAAATCAAAAGGCATTCAGATATATAAGTTTTTGGAATGGCCTCTTCACACTTTAAAATTCTTGCTATACTTGAGACATTATATGATGTTTTGAATATATTTTCCTGACATTGTCGCCATAGCATTTTCTATATAGACAATGTCAGACAGTGCATGAGTCTCATATATTGTTTTTATTTTCGCGCTTAAACATCGACGGCGGGTGCGGCTAGCCAACAGGGGATGCTTACTCCTCCCGGGCATCTGGTCCCACCTCTGGCTTGCTAGGGGTCCGTCGATGCTTTATTTTGTGCTCTATTGTGAGTGCAGTTGAGATTATCGTCAGGATATTCTTTAACTCATTTGTGTCACACTTATGCCCTTTGCCGTGTGGAGCTCGTAAAAAAGATTCCCGCGAGGGGTTTGACAGTAAGTGTTTTGAATATATTTTCCTGACATTGTCGCCATAGCACTTTCTATATAGACAACGTCAGACAGTGCATGAGTCTCATATATTGTTTTTATATTCGTGCTTAAACATCGACGGCGGGTGCGGCTAGCCAACAGGGGATGCTTACTTCTCCCGAGCACCTGGTCCCACCTCTGGCTTGCTAGGGGTCCGTCGATGCTTTATTTTGTGCTCTATTGTGAGTGCTGTTGAGATTATTGTCAGGATCTTCTTTAACTATAACTTGTCCGGTATTTCTTAGGAATGTTTACTTCCAATCTGAATAGAGAAATTACACGTGTGTCATTGACATCCCAGTATCATAGGTACTGGAAAGAGAAATAAGACTTCGCCATTGTGACCTGTCTGATGAAGTTTACGCATGTAATAAATTAAATCCTTCAATTTGTCTTAATCTTCTTCAATATGTTCCCTATCTTAGAGGGAAAGTTAACATTTAAAGTTACTGAAATCAACATGATTCTTTACAGATTAACAATGCCGGTATGGCAGGATTTGGACATATATCGGATATATCTGAAGATTACTACTACAACATTGTGGAGCTGAATCAGACTACACCCTATCTTCTTACACAGCTCGCTGTCCCTCATTTGAAGAAGAGCAAAGGTAAGAGTATTTCATAAATTTCATTACAAACCTTCAAATGTGATACTTTTGTTTTTCATCGGTCATTTTCATTTGATAAAAAAACCGCGGACGATTCTAAATATACGAGGTGTTATTAACGTTCATTGAAGTATGGAGATCAATAAAAAACAATAAGGGGCGGAGAAAAGAAAATTGTTGCACGGTCTACGTTTTAGACGGTAATTAATACCTTTCCAGACGGTGCATTAATTTTCATTGTGTATCTTTGTCATTTGAAAAAAAAACCCGTAGAAATAAAATTATTAGAGAATAAAACCTTTATACGAAATTGCAGTTTGAAAAATCAAGCAACGTGGATGATTGACGAGACTAAATTGCTACGTAAAACAGAAAAACAAAAGAATATGTGGAGATGTTTGTTGTGCATTAGCTGAACTTTTTTTAATTGTTTTGTTGAAAAAGATTCAAAGTACGTCCTTAACCTCTGATCCTGGATCAACATTTATGAACCTTGAAGTAACTAGTTGGTTCTCGTGTGAATTACCAGGACTTCGCACTGGTCATCATTTATTGTTTAATTCTATTTTGAATGTCCATCCTTGGTATTTCGGTTTTTTGTTGAAAATTCTACATTTATATTACAGCGGGTAACGTTATCAACATTTCAAGCATTGCTGGAAGTATGGAGGTCAGTCTTGAATGAGAATACATGTACATGTATATGATATTATAATTTGATTTTCTTTTTATCAAAATCGTGTTAATTCAATTTTGAAATAAAGCATAAGTGCAATGGAAAGTATTTTGATTTTCGATTTTCTTAATTTCATACACAACATTTCGTTTATCTTAATGCATTGCTAATTTTTTTTTCTGAAGTTTGAAACTAACAAAGTCTATTTTCAGCCATATCCTGGGATACCAGTTTATGCGATGACAAAAGCTGCACTTAACCTTTTCACAAAACATCTAGCGATAGGTAAGGTCGCTTTAGGCATTATATGTTCATCATTTTCTCAAAGAAGAATACATCAGATTAGTCAAAATTCTTCAGTTATTGAAAGTCAAACATAAGGCAAAGTCAGAATCCTTAAATCACGATAAATGGGCAAAAAAAAAAAGAGATACAAATAAAAGAAACCCGAAAAAAAACCCAAAACAACAAAATATTTACAGTGACAACAAACGAGATGTGTACATGGGAAAAAGACAGAAACCAAAAATAAAGTAATTCTATATATGGTGTCAAAGCGCCAGATGAGCGGTGGCATTCAGATGAATTAATGTGGCACCGCTTTCAAATTTCAAATACATATAGCGAATTAAGAGGTTATCTATTAATCTAATATGAATCGAGGTAAAGCGTTATGTGCGAACGGAGAAAATGGAACAAAGAACTAGATAGAATATATGGTAAAGCCTATGAATAATCTAACTTTCTCATCTTCAGAAATTTAAGCATATTGAAAAAATCATCTTAAATTCAAATTATTTATAGGAATACAAGTAATACAAAAGCATGAAATTCCATAAACCCCTCTTCGACGGGCTGGACCTCCTCCCAGTGGAAAATAATCTGGATCCGTCCCATCATTCGGAACACCCTCAATCTTTTCTTACGCTGGTACAAATAAAGGGCGAGGGGTAGAAATGTCGTCCCATATGAACGGTACTGATATTCATTGCCAATAAACAAATCTAGATCTTTAGAGAGGGGGTCTGGTCTTCCTCCCCTTCTGTCTTCTCTACCGACATTGAAACTCATTTAAAAATATACAAAAATCATGGCAGTAGTGTTTTCTGAATCTATCGAACTTGTTTGTTTGACGCACGTGAAAATTGACGCACTGCTACTATGACACATATGGAGGGAAAATGACGTCAAGATTCTGCAGAGTTACGTACATTGTGTCGTCATTAGTGATAAACATGGAGGATTTGTTGCTGTTGGATGACAAATATGGAGAATGACCATATCCCAATTTACAATACAAAATCGATAATTAGGAAAATCATAAACTGACGGCATACAAAATTAGGTCAAACCAGGAACCAAGGCAAGCGAACAAAACCTCCACCACATGACAAGAAGCGAATTCCCAATATGAGAATGAGACCAGGTGCTTAGGAAGGGTCAGCATCTTCTGCTTGTATGCAACACCGACAGAAATATCACATCCGGTTACTTCGATTTCGGAAGAAACAAGTATAGTTTGTGGCTGGATGGTTCAATGGTCTAAGACGGAATATCATCCACCATTCTGGACAATGAGACATCATATTGTATGACGAGTTCCCCATATCGACCGTATAACTTCCTCAGTGACGATGTAGTCGGTCACAAACGTATCCCTGACTGAGAAGCTTATCTGAAAGACACCTAGCTCTCAGAACAAAATCAAACTAAAAAATGAGCGTGATTCATTTACGAAATAAAATAGGAGAATTTTCTCAATTGCGAAGTTGCCAAGGTACGTTCTCCTGCTTTGTCGTTTTAAGAAATCAAGTCGCTTTTACGCAAATCTGCAGCCACAGTACCAACTTTTTCAGTTGTAAGTATATGTATTTTTGCGCGTGAATTTTCCCATGCCTACGTATACGCGTTACCATAAATGCAAGGTTCTCTCGCTATAAAAATCAAAGCACCTTGCAAATGATCGAAAAAAGAACATTGTAAAAAGTTTAAGGCTTTACGCATCTTGACATTTAATTCTTAAAACATAGCATGTGAATGTATAGATAAATGAACATCTTAGCTATCAGTCATCAATTCGATATTTATAATTTTCAGAACTGGCGCAATATGGCATCCGAGCAAATAGTATAAGGTAAGTGTCTTGTCAATGCCACTTCGATATCAAAATCAGTAAAGATAAATTTGTAATACCAAGTTCGATCAATTTCGGTTGATCGTTTCTTCAACGCAATCTAAATTTCTGTTATCAAAATTTCTTGAAATTTCTAAAAAGTGGGTCCTGTAGCATCATATCCCACCCATCCTGCTACGTCTTTCGGTACCCTTTTTCGACATAGGATTAAGGATTAAGGATCACTGATGAGGGTTAAGTACCCGAAACGTGCATGTCTGGTCCACGTTGCCAATTTATTTGTTCTTAAATGATGCTATTCAATTTGATGACGTTTACATTTACACCATAAAGATTCCAACAGTAGTGCATTTTTGAGGTCCTGTGTAATGTGTTTCGGTTTGATTTTCGTTATCGTTTGATCATTTTCAAGAATATATTTGTTTCGTATTTTGTTTCAGTCCCGGACTTATTAAAACAAGTATCCTTGATGGTTTTATACCTGACGAAGAGGAAAGAAATGCTGTAAGTTACTTTTCCTTAGATCGAAATATCCAACAAGACTCGGTTGCAGTACCCACAGCAAAAAAATGATACACCCCTATCCTATGCAAAATTACAGAGAGGAGAAGAAATGATGGGATCTCTAACATTCCTCGGTCGCAGCACCAGCAGCAAAAAAAAAAAAAACAGAAAAACGCCCATGCAAAGAAACAAAGATATAGATAGCACAAAAAAGGTACAAGCGGCTACGACACTTAACGCGTTTAAACCCAGCGAAAGGGACAGTACCATCCCTTGAGCCGTCTGGATACACGAATATGTACTTCTATCCAGACGGAACAAGGGATAGTACGTCCCTCATTCCGTCCGGACACAAGTACATAAAAATAAACATACACACGCTCAAGCTAGTCAGAGAACCTGCAATGTACTGAAGCTCGAAAGGCTATAACTAGTGCACAAGTAGGTAATATTCTCAATCATTGAACCAAAGCAGACACCGCGAGGGGCGAGACCAGGTGCCTAGGTCTAGGTAGAGTCAGTTTCTCCTGTTTGCATGCAACACCCGCTATATATATATATAAGCTCATCACAGGTATTTGTTTCCATGCTGTGATTTGCAGTAATTCTATTTTTACAGTTCCCGTAAACATAGAGCTTAAGACTAGGATGGCATCTCCAACCTGACGACGCTGAGGAGTTCCACAGCAGAAAACACACACACACGAGACGAATAGTAGGAGACACCGAAAACAAGAACAAAACATTATTGAAACATGAATGACAGCACTATATATAGATTGATAATCTCCACAGTGTTCCATTGTAAAAATTCATTAGACGCTAATTACATTTTCATGGTAATCAATTTAGAACCATAAAGTTTATTTCTATTTCAGAGATTTGAAAGTGAAATGGCTAAAATACCATTAGGTCGATTAGGAACAACCAAGGATATAGCTGAGGCAATCGTTTTCCTCATTTCTGCATCCTGGATAACAGGACAAGATATGATTATCGACGGTGGAGGTACACTTTTTACTAAACTACCTGATTTGAATTGAAACAAGTCTCCGAGGAAGAGACAACGGTGTATCGTTATGTGTAGAGATCAAAAGAATGTTTCTATATAAAATATTGGACAAAAGAGCTTATCTTTATCTTGGCGATTACCTTACTCTTTCAATGTACATCAGAAGCTTTTGACGAAGAAAACTGAATAAAACACTAAAGTTCTTGCAAGCATGTTTCTTTAATTTGAATAAATTCAATTTGTTTGAAAAGTATGATTGGATATGTCCGTTATATGAGTAGTTTTTTCCCTTTTAAGCTAGCCTGAGCGAAGCTAAAGTGAGCTATTGTCATTACGCCCCGTCCGTCGTCGTCCGGCGAAAACTTTTAGCATTTTCGACATCTCCTCTGCAACCGCTGCACAGAATTTCATGAAACCTTACAGGAAGTAAGAACTCAAAGTCCTCTACCAAGTTTGTGTTTTTTGTGTGTGTCGATCGGACGACAAATATGGCCGCCGAGGGCTCTGATTGGCTGACGCATTTTTGACTTCTCCTCTGCAACCGCTGCTCAGAACTTCATGAATTCTTACAAGAAACAAGTACTTTAGGTACTTTACCTAGTTTGTGTTTTTCGTTCTGATTGGTCAGCAAATATGACCGCCACTGATTGGCTGTCGCATTTTCGACTTCTTCTCTGCAACCGCTGCACAGAATTTCAGGAAACATTACAGGAATTCAGCAAGTACGCAAGGTCCTCTACCAAGTCTGTGTATTTCGTGCCGATCTTTCAACAGATAGGCTCTGATTGGCTGTCGCATGTTTTACTTCTTCTCTGCAATCGCTGCACAGAATTTCAGAAATCTTACAAGAAGCAAAAGAAGGGAGGAAAGGGCCTCCACCAAAATGTCCTCCATCATTCTTTTGTTTGCAACTCAGGTGAGCGATGTGGCCCCCTTGGGCGTCTTGTCTACAAAGAAGGATTAGTTTTCCAGGAATGTTGTTGATTTCTTTAAATGCTTTATTGGTTGAATTGTCACTAAATGTATAAAATACAATACTTCACATATAACAATGGACAGGGGCCCATTGGACAAAAATTGTTATAGACACATTTTCGTAACATGCAAGTTTTGCGCAGTTCATCATAGGAGTATGGGGGCTTGAAGCAATAAAAGAAAGGAGGGGATCTCCAACCAGACTTCGTTGCAGTGCCAAAAGCGAAGCACCAAAACACCTCATGCGAAAAGATAGAGAAGACACGCACAGAAAGAAATGTAACAGAAACATGAAAACACAAATGGATGCACAAAATTCATCACTGGATCCGATATATTCGCTTTGACAACATTCAGAGTAACATTATGTCATCTTGACGTAAGAACCTCACTATGTTGTCATCATTGGCATTCAAAGTCACAAAGGAACTGTCAAATTGTATCCGTAATTTTCGATGGGCAAACTGTTGAACTTAGTCGTCATTGTGGCTGGCTAAACTTGAGGCGGTGACCGGATGATTTGTCGTGGCGATGGACCCGGTCTTGTAACATTTTAGAGTGGGGTTACTTCCTCCAAGAAGCATTTGGCAATTAATTTGCAGTGAACTTATTTATTAGAGGGTTTGTCGGACGCTTAAACATTATCAAAATAAGCCATAATATTTTGATAAACTAAAACATAATCAATACAACGAATTCTTAAAACAGGCCCGGGTTGAGATTTGTACTCTTTCCGTTTTCTTATTTCTACCTTATTTTTACTCTTTCCGTTTCCTATTTGTACTCATTTTCTTATTTCAACCCTACTCTATCAATATGCATGAGAAGCTTTTGACGAAGAAAATTGCAAAAGAGGAAGAAAAAAAATCTCCAACAAGCTGTTGCATTCATGTTCCTTTAATCCGAATAAATTCAATTTGAAAAGTATGATAGGAGATGTCCGTTATATGAATATTTTCTACTTTTCTTCTACACAGAAAGATTAGTTTCGAACGAAATGTGTTGCATGCAATCAGGAGACGTTGACTCTCCCCGGGCACCTGTTATCACTTCGGAATGTTATTCATTCCGAGGTTCGCAACCGTTCCTGTGGAAAATCTAATGACTTTGCCTTGCCTTCTCGACTTTGAGACTGAATAACTGATAGGTACCTCTTTAATGTATATTCTACATGTGTCTGATCCTTGTCTTCACGAATTAAAATCAAACAACAGTCATCCGACTTTTCTGATGTGTATATCCTATGGATCTGTCGAAATGTCATACGCTCATTTGGAAACAGAGACAAAGAGTGTTACAGTGAAGCGATAACATGTGCCTGACGTGTATTTTATTATGTTCGTCTAACTTAACTGTTGGTACCCGATTAAATCGCTCCCCTAGTTCCACATATTTCGACACTAGATCTAAACTACATGAATATTTGTAAATTGTTCGGCATAATTTTTTTTTTAATTCTAAAACAAAGGCATAGCTCTGTCCGTAGTCGGGTGTTTGGGTATACATTTTTGGCTATATTCAGAATTTCGCCTATATCTTCATAGTTTCATGTCCTCAGTGCATGCATTTTATATACTGTGTTCTTTATCGTGCATTAACATCGACGGCGGGTGCGGCTAGCCAACAGGGGATGCTTCCTCCTCCCGGACACCTGATCCCACCTCTAGCTTGCTAGGCCCAGGGTCCGTCGATGCTCAACATAGTGCTCTATTGTGAGTGTTGTTGAGATTATCGTCAGGATCTTCTTTAACTCATTTGTGTCACACTTATGCCCTTTGCAGTGTGGAGGTCGTAAAAAAGTTCCCCGCGAGGGGTTTGACAGTAAGTGTTTTGAATTATTTCCCTGACATGGTCGCCATAACACTTTCTATAGAGACATAACGTCAGACAGTGCATGCATTTTATATACTGTGTTCATTATCGTGCATTAACATCGACGGCGGGTGCGGCTAGCCAACAGGGGATGCTTACTCCTCCCGGGCACCTGATCCTACCTCTAGCTTGCTAGGGGTCCGTCGATGCTCAACATAGTGCTCTATTGTGAGTGCTGTTTAGATTATCGTCAGGATCATCTTTAACTCTGTTTCGGCCTCGAGCATCACTGATGATCATCATTTGTAAACATGCAGTGAAAGTTTTACAATAAAACATAAGCTTCAATATTGGCAATCAGTCATAATATTTAGAAGTAAAACCAAGGTAAATTGTCCATTGTTAGTCCCCTACCGGCAACGCCTCTCGGTCTGTCTGTCCGTCTGTCAGTCTGTCCGACTATGTTTTCCAGACTTTTTTCTGCAACGGATGGAGATATTCAGATGAAATTTGATAGACAGCTTGGTCTTGGATAGTTACAGAGCAAGTTCGACTTACGTCACGCTTGACCTATTTTTCGAGGAGTTATGCCCCTTGATGACTTTGAAAATTCAGTTTTTGTCAGTTTTCCGGACTTTTTTCTGCAACGGATGGAGATATTCAGATGAAATTTGATACACAGCTTGGTCTTGGATAGTTACAGAACAGGTTTGACTTTTGTCACCCTTAACCTATTTTTCGAGGAGTTATGCCCCTTGATGACTTGGAAAATTCAATTTTTGTCAGTTTTCCGGACTTTTTCCTGCAACAAAGAGAGTTCAACTTTCGTCACGCTTGACCTTTTTTCGAATCGATAAAGCAGATAAAACCTCAGAACTGAGCTGCACAGACAGTAAGTTTTATTAAAACTCATGTTTAATTGAAGAGTAATTCATAGGCAGAGTTGCAGGACATAAATATATGCCGCCGGTAGGGGACTTATATCGCTCAGCGATCATAACATTTTTTATTCGTTATACTCTTTGTTTAAACTACGTAGTTTTTTATCATTCCTTTTTAAAACATCTTGAAGACCAAAACTTTTACAATTCTTCATAAAATATGAAAAAAAAAATATTTGTTAGAATCAGTGAATGAAATTCAAACACAAAAGCAGAGGTCAAATTCCAAAAATCAGAATAGGAAAGCTTACGAATTCTTCATAACTTTCTCCAGTCCCTCTTAAGAACTCTCTAATGATAATGCATGAATGTATATGGCGTGTGTTGGTTGACAGGATACTAACTTTCAGAAAATTATCGTGACGTAAAACAAAATAATTACTAAAAAGGAAATTAAAAGAAAATTGAAGTGTCCCCACTCGTTACCTCCTTAAATAAAATTTCAAATTAATTTTAATGGACCAGACACGTGTTTCAAAAAGTAACTCATTATCATCTGTTGTAGTCTATGCCAAATTATTTTAGACACAGCCAAATGTATTTCAGGAGCAAGGATATGTACTCAATATTCTTCATTTATGTTTTTGACAATATCAAACAATCGATATTGCCGCCAATTAGCTGATGCATTTTAGAATTCTACTCTTTTCGATACTGCCAGAATGAAAATACGGAAAGTCTTTAGCCAATATTACGAACTACTTACTTATCATCGAGTGTTGCAGCTGCTGCAATAAGTTTTCTTATCAGTCTCCTTCATAACTCTTAGTATTGTACAGTACATGCATATCGTGCATTTAAATAATTGATGATTTCCTTACTTCTCGTGCATAAATTTCATTCATGCAACATTTCGCTATACTTTATTGACAACTGTTTTTATTTACTTATTTGTTTGCTTCACAAAAGAATTAAAACAGATAAAAGTCTTTCTCATGATTTGTCAGAAAAAGACAACACACTCAAATTTCAATGTAAAAATAACAGTCTTTTGTTACAATTTACAAAATTCCTAATTCACATTTTCATGCGATGTTTTACTATACTATCTTTTTGTTAATCACTGTAGCACATGTATTGTTTTCCGCCATCTATTATAAGGTTTTCTCCATTAATCCAGACAGCTTTATTATTCACACCCGAAACTATTGATTTGACTTGAGTCTAAAAAGAATGCTATTTTGACCTGGCATCTTGCAATTAATCATCAGTAATGCTTCTTACATATAATTACCTTGATTATTTATTCACATTTGCGTTTGTTCGATTTAAGACTAGAAACTAAAGATAAGAAGAGAATCACTAAGTAACGGCGTACTATTGATCACAGCGGAACACACATGAAATAAGTAAATTTGAACATCTCTTTAAATTGCAACATCGAGAAACAGACGAATAGAACAATTACATGGTCTTTGGCCATGTTACATTGTTTGGATTGAGGATCGTTGACGAGGTTTAGATATATGAAACGTGCTTCAGTTTCTGAATTTATTCTGATTGTGTATGCCTTCGATTTGTGATTTCCTGAATTATCGTTTTTGTACTATATGTATTGGGATATGGTCATTGCCCATATTTGTCAACCAAACACGAATGACAACGCTATTATATGAATAATGCCTACGTTTGTAAAAACAAAATTCGTTGTAGATGGCGCTTACGAAACGGACTGATGCGGCGCTGCACAAATTCCAAATTGAAAGACTCAAATATTTTTTTCTCAACGGGGAAAGTTTTAGAATTATTGCTCCCATATCATCAATAGTTGAATATTACTTAAAAATGCTCCGACTACATCATTCAGAAGCCACGTTTAGTCGACCATTCAATATTAAACATACTACTACATTCGATTAAGTGTTTTAAGCTAGGTATACTTTCAGTACATACGTTATTCAGAAGTTGTTCATCCATCATCTTTCCATCTTTGACACTGAAAAGTCGCGTGAAAACGATACCTGGGCTGATTTTGGAATAGAAAAATATCCAATAAATAAAAATTCACTCAACTTAATTTCAAAGCTGTGATATCAACTAAAGTATAAAAAGAGACGCAAGGGGACAAGAAAAACCAAATACTAGTACTAGAGTAAGAAAACACAAATGATTCGAGTCTATATATCTTTAAAGACCCTGATCTTATCACAGAAATTGCCTACCTCCGAGAACATTATGTCATCACACCAGCAGACAAAGCCTCAAATAATTACACATTTACTTGCAAAAAGTACTATTTCGAGTTAAAGAGTTGGGTTTAAATTCGACACCTGGAAATCCCACTTACACCCCAATTAACCTTTCTGCCTCTGAAATAATAGTTAACCACAAATCAGCTCTTGCTTCCTTTGGCTTCGACACTAACAATTTAGATTTAGATGTACCATACTTATACTGCATACCTAAAATGCATAAGAATACGTACAACAACGTTTCATCTCTTGTTCCTCAAAATGTTCTACCAAATCTGTATCGAACTTACTCACCAAAGTTTTATCTGAAATCAAATCTGGGCTTCAAAAATATTGTTCGACAGTATATTCTCGCAGTGGTTTCAACCAAATGTGGATTTTAAAGAATCCGAAGGAACTTTTAGAACATCTGAAATCCACTCATTTTAGTAGAGTCCATTCGATAAAAGTCTTTGATTTTTCGACACTTTACACTACAGTCCCACATTCTAAACTGAAAGAAAGACTCGCAAAAATTATGAGTAATGCGTTTACAAGTAAGAAAGGTAATCGCAATTACAAATATATTGTTGTTAACTATGTCAGAACCTACTTTGTAAAAGAAGAGTCCGATTATGAAAATAAGTACACTGAATCAGATATTATTCAGATGTTAAACTTTCTGATCGACAAAATTGTTGTGGTGTTTGGAGGAAAATTCTTCCAGCAAATTGTCGGAATTCCAATGGGGACCAATTGTGCCCCACTCCTTGCCGACATTTTCCTTTACTCGTACGAAGGTGAATTCATTGAATCTTTGATCTCTGAAGGGAAAAGATAATAAGCTTCTGACTTTAACTTCACTTACAGATACATAGACGATGTGTTGTCCATCAATAATCCAAAATTCGCGGATTACCTCAGCAGTATCTATCCATCGGAGCTTGAAGTCAAAGAAGCTATAGAGACAAATAATTCAGCATCCTATTTGGACATAATGTTGACCTACGACATTGATGGTCACACCTCACTCTATGACAAACGTGACGACTTCACTTTCAGCATAATAATAACCTTATCCCTATATACAGCACAAAATCGATAATTCAGAAAATCATAAACCGAATGCATACAAAATCAGGATAAAACGGGAACCAAAGCAAACAATCAAAAACCTCCACCACATGAAAAGAAGCGAACTCCCGATATGGAAGTGAGACCAGGTGCCAAGGAAGAGTCAACATTCCCTGCTTGTATGCACACCCATCGCTTTAATTCGGTAGAATTGTCACATCCGGTTACTTCCATTTTGGAAGATATAAAGTATAATCTTTGATCGGATGGTACAAATGGTCTACGACAGAATATCATCCACCATTCTGGAGAGTGTATGACGAGTTCCCCATATCGACCGTAGAACTTCCTCAGTGACGATGTTAGTCGGTCAAAATAGTCCGATTTTGATTTTAACAAATTCCAAAGTAAACCTTATTGAGACGAAGGTTTACGTTTCCTCTGTCCCACAGAATTTACAACCGGTCTTGATTTTCTATGTTCGTTTTCACTTCCTACGAAAACTTACTGAGTAGCGTAGCGTAAACAAAGGAACCAGAACGGGTACCAGTCAAAATATTTGTGAGGTTCTCCGAGTGTTAACAAAAGAAGGGAAGGGATCTCCAACAACATCAAGTTCACCCACAGCAAAACCCCAAAACATCCAATGCAAAAGAAAGGAGGAGATCTCCAACAAGACTAGGTTGCAGCACCCACAGTTAAACCCCAAACACCCAATGCAAAAACACAGAACAGACACCCACAGAAAGAGACGCAAAAGGGACAAGGAACAACAACTCACACCATAGAAACATTAAACATAAAAGACCACACATAAACCAACGAGACCAATGGGCAACCGGTGCCGACTTAGGATGGCCATCTGCCACGTAAGTAGTGTGGTTATCCTGGATTACGTGCGCACAACCCTCCCAATTTTCCGATTACCCAGAGGTCGCGAAGAACGTACTATTCTTGTGTAAAACAACCTCCTCACTGTCAGATGACCACACACAAACAAGACCGCAAAACACAGGGGCTCAAGCAACACAGATGAATATGTAAATGGATATAAAAAGAGGGCGTACGTAACACAATCCGTGCTCTGCCGGCTGTAGCGAGCTCATGTATGTTATCATCCGAGGAGCCCGACTGACATTCAGAGAGGACAGGTGGTCGGGGCCCTGTCTTCTCTAAAGAGGTTTGGACAGGGCCCGTCATGGAGTACCGTCGTCACAGTAAGTCAGAGTAAGTTAATAGAATACGCTTGTACAAGACTGTAGATTGATCAAGTACCAAGCCTAGTGTCCGTCTGGTGACATTAGGATCATATCCACGGTATAAAAGGCATTTGATTATTCTGATGCATTTTCGATAGTTATGTTGTCTATCTTTGATCCTTCTTATCTTGTTAATTATGTCAACATAAAATGCAGGTTGTGAAATATCCAAAGTAATATACTCTGTTGCCTGTATTAGTCCGAATTTCAAAAGAAGTTGACAATGATTTTTGAAAATTTCCAGAAAGTCTTTACTAGTTTGCGAAAGCGAAAACTTTGTCATAAAAGTTTCTTTGACATCATTGGTAATTTGTAAATTTCTACTTTGAAATCCAAAAACATTAGTACATGCTCTAGCAAACCGGATGAGCTGTGAATTGTAGATACCATAGGACGGTAATCTAGGAACATCACCGTCAAGCCAGGGGAAATTTACTATGTTAAATCCAAAATCATCTCTTTTGTCATACACACTTGTATGAATCTCTACATTAACAATTTTGATATTTAGGTCCAAAAATGGTGTTTCTGTGTTTGCCTTGTTTAGAATCAATTCTTGTTCTTCAGTTCAAACACACGATGATTTAATTTCTCTCTCTGTATTAGTAAAAAACAAAGAAGGATTCGCTCATTATGACGCTTTTATGGAACGGTACAACAAAAGCATACACTTCAAGCATTAACACGAGTGACAATTAAAAGCAATTCTCTGTACGCATGTAATCACCAAAAAAGTGGTGCCATCCATCGAAAAATATTTTATTGAAAGTATTAATTTCTAATAGTATATGTTCCGATAGGAAAAAAATGATACAGGTTTGTTTTTTTTTTTATTGTTGGTTTCCATGGAAATCGAACCCAAAAGTTGAATTTTCATGTTTTTGCGCAATATATTTACATTATGACGAAAAGAAGTCATTCTAAATATCGCTTTGAATTTTGTTTTGTGTCAGATTTATTAATTGCATTGTTTAGTACAAATTCAAGTATGTTTAAAGCTTTTTCTCAAGAATGTTGAAGATTTAACACTGAATTTCATAAGCTAAATCCTGCCAAATATATGCATTTTTTATCAATTTTGGGAGCAATTTATGCAAAAATGCAGAACAGTCATATGTACCTCATTGCATTTTTTCAAAGAGCATGAGGGTTTGAAACAATATCTTGATAAACATTTGTGGGCAAAATTCTCTTCAAGATATCAACATTTTAAATGTCATTAATTATCTCATCAAATTACCTCCCTTTGAAAGAACTCTCTAGAGCTCTCTACATTGAAAACCATTACGGCCAATGTAGATACAAACAATATGGCGGCAAAATATACTTTTCATTCATTTTCAAAATATTCAGGTTATATTTATAATATCCAGGCTAAATTCATTAAATTATGTGCTCTTTAAAGAATATCTCAAGAATCCAGAACCATGTGATGGTGACATTTTTCATTTTAACACAATTTTAACTGAGGAAAAAGTTTGTATCCTGTCTGAATGCTCACTGTTGCAATCTGAATTCACGGACAAATTGACGATTTGCTATAAACACCGCGAAATATGCCACAGTACAGTTCAGAGAAGAAGAAGGAGGACAGTATGTGACGTTTCCACAACTAGCTCGTTGCTTTGTCAACACACAAAAAAAAAAAGACCGGGGATCGCCATGTTACTGTGGAAATGTACTCATATTATTGAAAAAGATTCCACATTATAACTGAGTGTATATTTGCACGTATCAACATGAACTATCCCAGAATGTTCCCCATGGGTCAAGGATACCCAGTTTTCTTTTTGGGGTCAAAAGGATAAAAGTCAAGGTCATTGATTATACTTGAATATGGTTTCGAGGTCACAACTAAGTGTGTAATGCACCAATTAATATGAAACTTGAGATATGAAGATTTTATGTTTTTGCAACTACATGTATGTCAATCTTTACTGTAAGATAACATTTTTTCCAATAATGGTACCATGTTTGTACCATGAAAGTATGGTGAATTTTGTTAAAACATGTATATATACAAAAATATGTGTACTATTAATTGCTTTCTTTTTGTCAGTACCAATTTTTTTCAATTGGTAAAATAATACCATTTCGTCAGTATGTAAATTTGTCATCCTAGGGTCCCTAAAATACAAATTTGTCTGTAGTAAACTAAGTATTTAGACCTGCTGTAAGTATGACCTTTATTCCATTGTTTGTTTAATAATCATCAATAATCAAACCATTAGAGACTTGTATACCGGAATATCACCTGGCTTACAGTGATGACATATCAATAGGTAATTAAAAGTACATTAAATACATGATATTTGTGACATTTGAATTCGTATGCAGTCTTCATTTGTCTGCCGTACAAGTATTTCTTTGGATATATTAGAGAGGTTGAGATTTCCTACGTGTAATTTGTACAGGTACATCTAGTGTACAATTTGAATTACACGTAAATGTTGTTGAGATTTCTTTTCAAAGACCACTACGCATACTTGTAAAATCTAAGTGAACTTTAGTTGACTTTTGGACAGTATAAATTCAAGAGGAACCTAACGTTGGGTTAAATCTATATTGAAATAGGAACTTGAAATCATTATGAATTGAGTGCCATACTTTTTATACTATTTGATAGAATAAAAAGATGAAATATCTTGAAGTAAAGACTTACGTGTATCTCACACTTTACACATTCACTGGCGACGTGTAACTTGTAAAGCAAATGACGTCAAACGCAATAAATTATGACGTCACAATAGCCGACCAGAATACAAGTACACGTACAAGTTACAGGTAAGAAATCTCAACCTCTCTATTGCTGTGTACTCGTTTTCATGACTGGTATTCAAATTAATTTATTTCCATTTTTAAAGTTATATAGAAGATCAGCCCGATTAAACTGATGTTTCGCGCGTAAACTGAATTTACGCAAAGTGGGTCATGTCTGCACAGGAGACATTGTGCAGCAAATAAACTTTTAGAACCTTTGCAATATGAAAGACTAGACTTTAAAATTTGCCATTTTTATGTGTTCAAGTAGTTTCTTTTTAAAAAGCATCCATTGTTTTATATCAAACATTGTTTTATCATCAGACTGCCATTTTTATCCATACAGCGAAATGTCAGTTAAACCTATCCGAACTTTGTTTTCCATAACAAAGAATTTTTTGTCATGAGTATTTATATTCGTCAGTACGTAATTTCGTTAAGAAAGGCACTGACGAAAATGAAGAAAATTGGTACTTGATTAATAAAAACCAATTTACAGTATGTAATATTAATCTCCTTGTTTTGCTTTAAAAAAGTTCAATGAACACTGAAGTTAGCAAGAAAACAAGGATGTATGCTAATCTCCATCAAAGTCAACTACATTCTCTACACATTTATTGTAAACCTTTGCAAGACCAAATTCATCAACTTGCATTAGTCATTCTGAATTTACATGAATAATGAGTTTTGAGTATATCTACATCTAATCAACTCTGAAATTAAAAATATTTCTGTTTACATGTCATTACTCCAGTTTTGGATCAACTATAAGTCATTTTTTGCCATTTTTTCAAGAATATGGCTCTTTAAAATCCAGGGTTTTCATGTTATTACTTCATAAGGTTTACCCAAATTGTTTTACATCATATGTTACAGCTATCGATGTTCTTTCCAAAAATGTAATCCCCCACCCTGAAATATGTTTGGTATATTGAGCAGTAGGGATCAAATATCAACGATATTTGCAATTTATTTTGTTTTTTTTTTGTACATTTCATTTCTTCATTTAAGGTTTGCCCCAAAATATTTTTACATCAAATGTTACACATATCCATGCTTTTTCAATAAATGTAATAACCCATCCTGAAATGTCTTGGGTATAGTGAGCATTAGGGATCAAATATCAATGATATTTGCAATTTTTTGAAAAATTGGCACTTTGCCAAACGATGGTTTTTCGGTTTACATGTCATGACTCAATTTAAGGGTTGCCCCCAAATATTTTTACATCATATGTTAAAGCTATTCATGCTCTTTCAATATATGTAAAAACCCATCCAGAAATGTGTTGGGTATAGTGAGCAATAGCGATCAAATATGAATGATATTTGCGATTTTTTGAAAATTTGGCTCTGTGCCAAACATGTTTTTTATGTGTACATGTCATGACTTTATTTATGATTTGCCCAAAGATGTTTTTACATCATATGTTACAGCTTTCTAGGTTCTTTCCATACATGCTATACCCTATCCTAAGATGTGCTTGGTTTAGTAAAAAATAGGTTATGAATATGAGTCATTTTGTTAAGTTTTCAAGAAAATGGCATTTTGCCAAATTAGGGTTATTGATGTGCTTGTTTAAGATATAAAATGTTAATGTAAAACTGAGAACATTTGGTTATTCTAAGAAGTAAGTTTATTACTTTAATGTGATTTGTATTGAAATTATTTGTTACATGTAGAAAGAGCATTAAATTGTGTCTGAAAATGCCAATTGTGAAGGTTTTTGTTACTAATTTTAGCCCTGAATAGTATACATTTGGTTACCATGGCAACGGAGCATATGATCAATCAGCATTCCGTGACAAGTTTTTCCTAGAGTGGTATTGAGCATAAATATGAAGTTTCATTAAAATCTGAGACTATGCGTGCCAGACCTATATGGGATTTTTTTGGTGATTAGAGAGAATTGCTCTTAATACGACCGAAGGTCAAACATATAAATCAGAAATCAGAATCTTATATCAAAATCAATAGGCATAATGTTTGAAATATATAAAACAGAATTTTCTTACGAGAAAAGGAAAAGCCTACAAACAGACGGACACAATGACACAGCACCATGGAGACACGAAGGATAATGCCTAATTAGTAAACTCCAGAGCCCAATGTAAGATCGCAGTTTATTGCAGATGGCACCGTTTATTTACGTGCTGTATTTATTTGATTTATTCCAGTATCACATGCATAATGTAACGTATTCAATGTAAAAATAGTTACTATATCTAATTATGTTGGATTGAAAAGGTAGATTAAGGCTTAAATTTCTCTCGCTGGACTATTTCAAAGCAATGGGCTCGTAATAAGAACGTTAACAGACATCGTTGTAGGTCACTGTACCATGAATCATTTAAATAAAGAAATAAAGACGTACACCACCATTCTAAAATGCAGCTCCAGTGACCAAAAAGCCTGCCAAACATAATAATTGTCGCTAACGCCGTGCAGAAAAGTCATGTCCGGTTGATATCTAAAATTCGTTTTTTATGGTTCTAAGCAGAAACATATCTTGAGGATAACCATATCTAAAAACGTTTTATATTTAATCGTATTGTCCCCCATAACCAAACTTTTTTTGCGGTGACAAAGTCTGACAAATATATACCATTGTTTCCGTAGTTTTTCGGAAAGTCTCCTTGTTCATAGAACGAAGTTGTTATACTTTGAGATTGACATACTTGAGGCGGGGAATAAAAAGATAGAAATGATCATGTTCTCTTCTCATTATTTCATTTCCAGATATTTCATCTTTCGACGTTATTATGCCTTCAAATAAAATACAATAGCTTTCCTATGTACAGATGTGTTTCAAGTACAGTTTCTTCATTTCCTGTCTGCATACAGAAAGTTACACATGCACTGACGTCCTCCATCTATAACCACATTTTCCCCAGTCATATAGGCAGCTTTATCAGATGCTATGAATCCCACGACCTCTGCTATTTCCTCTGGTGTACCGTTCCGCGCAAGAGGTGTCAGCTGGGCTGTTCTAGCCATACGCTATGTACAACATACAAATTTTTCATCGGTCAATCATTTAAATATATATCCTTGAATCAAGAGTCAATTAATTAAATTCCATGTGTTTTGTTGAAGTTTTTTCTTACTCCTATCTCGATGAATTTCACTATGAAGAAACAAATTAAATTATTGCTAATAAAATAGTAAACGTTTCAATGACCTACAGCATTCCAATGTTCTGGTCCTGTCACTGTCCCATCTTTGTTTCTCCCAAGACTTGTTGGAACTGCACCTGGACTATAAAATGTATCAAATATTTATATGAAATAAGGAAAACGAAATTTTAACTAACCCCCCCCCCCCAACTTAAGACTCTTTCAAATTCAAATTTCAAGTTATTTTGCTTTGATAATTTCATACTCAACAAACTTAGTAGAACCTTTCGATAATATAACAAAATTGTCTTTTGTTAGTTGTAGTCTGACTTTAGAGATAATTTTGAAGAACGATTATATTTATGGTGACATTATATTGTTCAGTTCAACTTAGCATGGGGAAAATGTTATTGATCAAAATGACCACTTCATTTAAGGTGTAAATAATTATTAATGACATAATGATAATCATCATAAGGAAAAGTTCACTAAATTTTCTCGAAATTTCTTTAAAATTGGTCCTGTAGCATTATATCCCATCCATCTTACTTTCACAGTAATTTGCCATTTTTCATTGTTTGGGTGAAGGTTCGCTGACGAGCGTTAAGTAACCGAAACGTGCATGTCTTGTTCATGCTGGAAATTTATCTGTTCTTAAATGATGCTATGAATTTGAAGACGTTTTCATTCGAATATGCAAAGCAATATTTTACATACCTTATACAATTTGCTCGTACCCCATCAGGAGCCAATTCTATGAAATATTAAAACGCAGTGATCACTCAAATCTATATATTCCTTAATAAATATTTTATTTGTTGATTAACACAAAAGAAATACACCATTATATGAAAATCTTACCTAATGCGAGGTACTGGGTATATATGTTCATCGCAGCTTTAGACATCGAATACGCTGATAATCCTAAGCTCGTCTGAAAATAATATACGATAAAAATTGTCCCATATTTTTGTTTCCATAACTTTTTAACTTGAAGAAATGATTATAATGATTGCTATCCTATTACAGAAATAGTTATGTACAGATGATGCAAATATCCTTAAAACCGACGTTCTGCGTCATGCGTGACTTGTCGAATGGGAGTGGCATATGTACAAAATCCGGATATCACGCCTCTTGGCTTTTGATTGAAGAATTGGTAGTCCTAAGTAATCATAAAGACTGCTATCTTTGATGTTTTATGCAATTACTTTTTGTGTGTCTTATTTTGTTTTTTTATACCAGGAGTCTCTGCTATATTTTACCGTACAAGTGCCTTCACATTTTATTGCGTATATCGATGATATGGTGGTGACCTTGACATTGGACTTTGACCTAGTTAAAGATTTTGGGGGTTTTTTTGGTTGAGTTTCTGGTTGAAGCAAAATCTCAGGAACTATATACACAACAGAAACATATTATTATACTGGTAGGTTGTCTCGGACAAGACCTTCAATTAATGCCAATATATTTGACCTAGTGACCTTGACCCAGTTGGTGATAAAAACTTACTTTGCAATCCGGTCATACCGTCTTTAACTGTGTTTTAGTCACATCATATAAAATCATATTATCTTTATGTTTGGACTTTTAAGTAAATAATACTCACCACTCTGTGGGAGCATATACTGGATACGTTAACAATATTTCCTAAAATTGTGAAAATGATATGATATTAAGAGAGAAAATCACTAACCATCGAGCATTGCATGGAAACTTCAAAATTTTGATTTTCCTTTTTTCACCTTTTTTGCAATCATTTTGATGCTCCTTGACCATTTATAGCAATAAAAAGGTTTTTAAACTTTTTTAAAAGAATATTTGCCTGTGTTTTAGTTGTTACCATGGAAACCTGCCAGTGAGACCAAAAAAGTCTATAAATTTGTAAGATTTCCAACGTATTTTTTTCATGTTTCCCACTGCTCAATTAAATTCAATTCAGTATCAAACAAATGTCTCATGTAAAGTGTTAGAGAAAAATTGAATAATATTCAATAAATTGAAGTGACTCCGTTGCTATGGTAACCTGAAGTAGGCCTAATTTTTATATTTTGAAAAAATGAAAATATGTCTCTAAAACATAATTCAATATTTCAAATCTGCAACAGCCAGGACATATAATACAGATTGCGTTTGATTAACGAACTATAGCTTTATAATAATCATGAAAAAAATTGGGAAGCCTTTTTGAGGAAACTCGGAAAAAATTGTTCAAAAAAGTCCGTTTTTTCAGTAAAATTCAAAATTTATTATTTTCAATATCATGTAATTTTAGATAAATTTTCTTATTTACAAATGAATTTTCCCTCTTATTTTGCATAAATAGACCAAGGGAGACATATTTATATGTAATATGGAAAAAATCCTCCATAGCAACCGAATTTATTCCATAGCAACCATTTTCAATAATTAGATTTAATTATTTATGACAAGTTTTTTACTTGTTATGTATATGATTTTTTGTTTGGCTCATATGAGGATATTTTCTAATGTTGCAAATATTTCATCTTTTATCCAAAATTTCAGAGAAATTGCTCATTTTACCTAGCAACGAGATATACACCTTAGTTACCATACCTTTCAGCTCCGTAGATGCATAATACCGGTGTATCTTATATTACCAAGTATGGATATTTATTCCATACTAATGTATTGAAAGTCTTACAATAATACGCAAATTAAAAAACATGAGAAATTCTATACATAAGATGTGATAAATCCTCCCTAGCAACCAATTTTATTCCATAGCAACCATTTTCGTTAATTAAATTTTTCATTTTATTACTGGCTTTTATCTAGTTATGTATGCAATTTTTCATTTGGCTTATAATAGGATATTTCCTTATGTTGCAAATAATGTATCCTTTATCAAAAAAGTAATTAAATTGCCCATTTTACCTAGCAACGAGATGTACACCTTAATTACCATACCTCTCAGTTCAGTAGATGCATGATACAGGTTTACTTATATTCCCTCGTATGCATATCTATTGTATACTCATTCATGGAAAGACTTACAGTGATATGCAGAAACATGAGAAATTATATATATAAGATGAGAAAAATCCTCCATAGCAACCAATTGTATTCCATAGCAACCATTTGAAATAATTGAAAATTAATTATTTATGACGGGTCTTTATCTAGTTACATGTGTGATTTTTTTTAGATGGAGCTTATCTTTTATCTAAAATGTCAAAGAAATTGCCCATGTTACCTAGCAACGAGATATACACCTTAGTTACCATACCTTTCAGCTCCATAAATGTATAATACTGATTTATTTCATATTACCAAATATGGATATTTATTCCATACTTATATATGGAAAGACTCACAATAATTGGCAGATTACAAAATTCTCCATTGCAACTAACTTTTTACCTTAGCATCCATTTTTCATTTTTCTGCTAAGCACCATCAGATGGAATTTTCAAAAGTAAAGTGTTTCCTTTTTGTAAATTTATGTGTACTATTGTATGATGAATGGAATAAAGAAATATCTTTGTATGGTAATATTCGTCTACCTTGATGATTAATAGGAAAGAACAGTTCTGCGCCACGAGCCCCTCACATTTTAATGGGAAATATAGGCCTCCCGATCGATATCTTTTATAGAAATAGTGTCAGATATAAGATGGTCCGGGGATCACTGAAGCATATCCTCCTCTTCTTCAGGATATGCTTCAGAAAACTCCAGGACGAGCCTTACTGGCTCGTTAGAAGCTCCAATCGAAATTGTGCCATCAAGGCTGTATACAAATATCTTAAACATTTTCAATCCGTGACCTTGACCTTGAAATCAATAGGTATCTTACACAAGTTATAAGCAATAAGTGTATGAAGTCTGGTGAAGACCCATTCAAAAATGTACCCTCTATGCAGTATACAAAGATTTTAAATATTAGCAGTCTGTGACCTTAACCTTTAACCTTGAAAATCAATTGGGTTCTTTCTATGTCCTAAGCAATTATTGTATGAAGTTTGGTGAAGATCCAATCAAAACTTCAACCTTTGGGCTGTATACAAGGATTTTAATATGGATTCTCTGTAAGAACCTAAAGAAAATCTGACATGTTTGGCCACGACATGTCTCAGATTTTGGATATTTGTCATGTACAAGGTGTATATGATGTCCTCAGAACGAAATGACCTTCCATTTCTTTCTCTGACGTTCCATTGCCATGTTAACCAAGGTTTTGTATAAAAAAGACCCTTTAAATAAGGCAGTTTTATGTTTCCCTTTACCATGGAAATGAATGTTGAATGTATATATGCAATTATCTAAACAGATTATTTAAACCCTCTTAAGTTAATATAATTTGATTATTCAATGCTCCTTCTTAATGTACGCCATATAAACTTCAATTTAAAGAAAATTGCTTATTCAAAATGTGCCATTTTAGGCCTTCAAAATGTGCCAGTTTAGGCCAATTTAGACCTTATTTTACCTGTACTTCACTTATTTTTGACATGAGTAATAATGCAGTTGCACAAGATTAGAATTACAGTTGCCTATTTCCTGAGTAGTACTATCCTAGGACTTCATGGGAATCGAAGGAAATTTATGTAGAAGTGAGATTTAAAAAGCTAATTTCTAAAGATATATCCCTGCTATCGTTACAAAACTTGGTATGTAGATGTATTAAAGATAATTTGATGCTAACACGACCTTAAGAGAATGTCATGGTCATTTGATCAATTTTCATGGTCATTGAAATATATTTGCTACTTTCAGACCAAATGTTGTGATTTTTGACTAAAAAAATAGTTGCCAGAGTCACCTTATGCTCGACTGCATAGCATAATGTCTTTAATGACAGCCAATTTCTCTAGCTCACTTTTTTCTCGAATCTATATAATTATATGTTGTTATTTGAATTTGATTGCATGCTTTGTATGCTAGGCGAAGCCGCCGTACGGAGTTTACCGACTTTATATATAGTTATACACAAAATACTCATGTAGCACCTGTACTTTGCTAATATTGGCTTTTAATGCAAAATCTCTCAAGGTGGAAAAAGTAGGTCAAGGTCATTGTATGAAAGTTTGATCAAAGATACATCCACCATGTAAGTTTGGAACATGTAGCACTTACACTTTGCTCAATATTCACATTTAAAGGCAAAGTCACTCAAGCGGAAAAAGTAGGTCAAGGTCATTTTATGAAAATTTGATCAAAGATACATCCACCATGTAAGTTTGAACATGTAGCACTAATACTTTGCTCAATATTGAAATTTAAAGGCAAAATCACTCAAGCAGAAAAAGTAGGTCAAGGTCATTTTATGAAAGTTTGATCAAAGATACATCAACCATGTAAGTTTGGAACATGTAGCACTTATACTTTCGAATTGCTCAATATTGAAATTTAAAGGCAAAATCAGTCAAGTGGAAAAAGTAGGTCAAGGTCATTTTATGAAAGTTTGATCAAAGATACATCCACCATGTAAGTTTGGAACATGTAGCACTAATACTTTGCTTAATATTGGTCATTATAGGCAATATTGCTATCTTAACATTTACCTTATCATCTCAACATTTGCCTTATCATTTGAAATAATTTTAAAAATCCCCACCCCAGGGGCTACATCCCCATCTAGTAATATTAAACAAAGTATAATTAAACATAACATAAAAAACCCCCAGGATATGTATATAGGAAAGGAAATTGTGTTATCTTAACATTTACCTTATCATCTAGTTCGGACGACGCTGACGCCGACGTCGGGGGTATACAATAGCTCTTTTGCACTAAAGTGCAGTCGAGCTAAAAAGACACGATTAACAGTAAACGGTATGGACCAATCAATAAAGGGGTCAAAGTATGATAACTGCATTATTTGTTGGGATGAGTATCAAAATTATCCAATACCACTGAAGACCCAAATAAATGTCACATATTTTATGAGAAAAATCTAGAAAATCTCAATTTTATGCTCTTATCAAAATTATGTCATACATAGAAGTGAAATATAATTTAACAAAACTAGAATTCTACTTCTTTTGATAGATTGTTCAACTGTGAATATTCAAAATCAAAATATCTAATGAAACAAGTTAGAGAAATCAATTCAAAATAATTGGAAATCCTGTTTTTTATGTTAATTTGAGTCTAAAGTAAGAAATGACCTTGAGCTTTGGAAAGATGACCTTGAAATAATTAAAATGTCAAGTGATAATGATAAACGCAATTTGTATACAGGTATCCTATTTCATAATCAAAGGACTCAAAAGTGAAAAAAAAAACAATGTTTTTGAATATGCAGTACACCGAAATATTGATTCCAAGTTGCTATAGCAACAGTTTTTGATTAGTATTCATGGCAAAATGGTGAGTTTCACCCTAAATTTTATTTCTTGAATTTTTCAGCAATGGACATTAATTTTGTCAAGGTGACATCGAATACCCATAACATTTGCCAAATTATGGTTTTCAACCTTCAAAAAAGTCAAAAACAGGCACAAAAGGACCCTAAAAATAGACCTTATTTTTGACATGGTTTCCATAACAACAGAATGCCACAATATGTCTTATTTCTCATATATCTGATGGTGTCAAATAGATAGACCCCATTGCCATGGTAACCATGGTTCAAATAATATAGTTTGTTTTCATTGTTTTTAGATTAAGTTTGATAATTACAGTTATTTCATCAAAATCCATGACATGCTGTGGCCAGCTTTTTTAGGTTTTTACAGGGAATCCATATTAAATATTTACAACCTGTGACCTTGACCTTTGACCAAAAACCTTGAAAAAGGGTATTTTCTCTTACCATAAGTTCTAATTGTATGAAGTTGAATACAGATCCTGCACCAATGAAAAGTGCAATCTTTAGGCTGTATACAAAGATTTTGAACATTTCCGATCTGGGACCTTGACCTTTGACCTTGAAAATCTTAAATTTCAATAGTGTTTTCAATGTTTATTTTCTGCAGCAATTTAATTATCTTAAAAAGGTTATCGATTTTCATACGTAATATCAGTTATTCTTGATCTTAATTCCCAGACATATCAGCTTTTGGTTTATAAATAGAGTCATTATAGCCTATATATATTATAGTTTTACACTCTAATCCGTTGCTAAGGACATATAAAATACTGATCAGGAGGGCATGGGGGTTAATTTGCATCTTTTTTGAAGTCTTTTAAAACATTTATGGTACAATTTGGCTAATAGAGATTTAATATTGCTAGGAATATGGTTACATCGCATTTAATGCAAGAAACAACAACGGTTGCTATGGGATATTCATGGTTGCTATGGATGCCATGAATGGTTGCTATGCAGTGCGTAGGTTGTATGTCACTGTTTCACTCTTAAAGGCATTAAACTAAAACTCAATCTAAATTTTTGGTCTTAAAATCTCTGTTAAACTCTTATTTTGAGGAGTTGCTATGGAGTAAATGGTTGCTATGGAAACAAAAAATATATAAAAAGATTCAATTATTTCATTCAACACCAAAGCATCATTTATAAATTGATTTTACGGCAAAATGACGAATAAATCCGGTCAATTCAGATGAAAAAGAGTAAGATATCATTTTTGGTCGTTTTGTTTTTACACAAAATTAAGAAAGTTTAAGCTCCGTTTCCATAGCAACCGTTAAGAGGCTTCCCAATTTTATTTTTCAAATAACTCAATAAACTTTAGTACTATACTGAATCAGTTTATTTTCGTTTGTACCGTGTTGCAGATTTGAAATAGCTGACCCTTTAAAAATGATGAAATTTAGTTGAGTCCTTTTATGAAAACTAGGTCAACTTCCGGTTACCATAGCAACATATTCAATATAATGCAGAGGATTTTTTATAATCATTCTTAAAGACCAAACCTCAAACTATGATATCCCATTTCAGAAACAATGACATCTTTCATTTAAACCAAAGAAAACATAGTGTACATTTTGCTGTTTTAGACATTTTGATACATACAAAAAGCGGTATCCATGGTAACAACTTTGAATGTCATAAAAACAATGAAAAATTGACTTAATATCAATATCATGCACCATTTTGTTTAAGAATCCTACATTTTCTTTCGATGAAATAAGAAAATTTGAAATGAAAATTTTTGCACTTTCCATGATTTTCATAGGGAATGCTCGATGGTATGTGATTTTCTCTCTTAAATATACAGCGAAATATATTTCCAATGTAATTTCCTGAAAGGAATTGTTTGTGATCTCATGCAATGCTTTAGTTCACGAGAAACGTGCCACGATATTTGATCTTAAATGCTAAGCCCCTGGTGACCCAAATTGTGACGTATCGTTACCCTTTGAACCATCCAACCACAGAATATGCTTGTATCTTCCGAAATGGAAATAATCGGATGTGATATTTCTGCCGAATTGAAGCGTTTAGATTGAGGATCACTGACGAGAATTAAGTACCCGAAACGTGCATGGCTGGTACATGCTGCAAATTTATCTGTTCTTAATGAGATAAAGAAGATCCTGACGACCATCTCAACAGCACTCACAATAGAGCACCAAATTGAGCATCGACGAATCCCTAGCAAGTTTGAGGTCGGACCAGGTGCCCGGGAGGAGTAAGCATCCCCTATTTGGCTAGCCGCACCCGCCGTTGATCTTCACGCAAGAAACTGAAAATAATATCTACAAAAGAAAGGAGGGGATCTCCATCAACACTCGGTTGCAGCACCCACAGCAAACTCCAAAACACCCTACGCAAAGAACACAGAACAGACATCCACAGAAAGAGACGCAAAGGGACAAGGAACACCAATTCACATCATAGAAACATGAAACACAAACTAACACACATAAACCAACGATACCAATAGGCAACCGATGCCGACTAAGGACGGTAATCTGCCACGCAAGTAGCAGACTGTATGGCTATCCTGGATTACGTGCGCACAACCCTCCCATTGTACCGATTACCAAGAGGTCTCGAAGAACATACAATTGTGGTGTAAAACAACCTCCTCACAATTAGATGACCACACACAAGACCGCAAAACGCAGGGGCCCAAGCAACACAAATGAATATCTAAATGGATAATAATATAAAACAAAACATGCACTGTCTGAGGTTATTGCATTTGAAGACTTTTAACTTTAGTATGCCTTCGGTTTATGGTTTTCTGAATAGGGAAAATCGATTTTATACTCTGTATTGGGACATGGCCATTGTCCATAATTAACACTAGTACCTGGAAAACACAATCTCAGAAAGTAATAAAGAAACTGACAATTGTTCTGCATATATATAGAATCATACTTTATGTTTTCTTAGGGGTTTGCAATACAGAACTATTGCATTTTGCTAACGCGCATTACATTGCTCTGTTGTATAATTATTACTCGTAATAAAACACAAACAACACTTATTCTTTAATAGCCATTCTCTGTAAGGACCAAAATCGAGCGGCACGACATGTCATGGATTTTTATGATTTTCAGTATAACGGGTATATATGAAGTACTGAGGATGAAAATAATACTTTTCGGTCAATGTGACCTCTGGTTGCCATGGTAACAAGGTCACTCTATTTATAGCACTTTTGAGACCATGAAATAAGCCAGCTTCCAATACTGCGTTGCCATGGATACCACTGTTACATTTTGTTCATTTTTACAAAATTTGTTCTTCCTAACTTCAATTCTTACTTGGTACATTTAGTTATGTGATATATATTCCAGGACGTTAATTGTAATAATCCAAAATCAAGGAAAATGAAGCGGAAAATAGAGGTCAAAATAAGGGCCAATTTAGTATGTTTTTGGCCATTTTCAATCTTAAATATCACAAAACGCACCAACAGGAGACCAGTGATTTTTATAAAGGAAAATATATGTTTATTGAGAAATAAAATGAATGAAAAATTGGAGTGGGTAAATTAGGAGTTTTACCTAAATTCTGTCGTCAAAAACCGTTACTATGGCAACATTAGACCTGTTTGCTTGTTTCATATTATTTTTGAAATTGATTTTATTCCTCTTTAAAGTTACGTATGATTGTCAAAATGTATGCATGGATAGATATGACTTGATACTTTCACTGAATAACAATTAAAATGTTCAAGGTCATTTGCTTGAAGTTCAAGGTCATTTCTACTTTGAGACTCAAATATTGCAAAAAATATTGAATTTTTCAATTTTTTGTAATCAATTTTAACGAAATGTTATTTGAATATTTTCATAGGTCATATTTATTATGAAAGCTTATGAATATAAGAAAGAAAAATCTTAAAATTTATTGTTCTGTAATAATTCAATTGGAAATTTTTTTCTGTCAAAAAACAAGAAATTATAGGTTTCGTTCCTTTTTTTATCAAAATACTCACCAAGAATTTAGAAATTCAAAGATGTGAAGAAACTTAAACAATAGTCCTAGGAATTAGTGTTAGATAAATCATTTTATGGCATGTGACTGTTAAGTTCAATATCTGAAGGTTTCTGAAATTTGGCGTCTTCATTTTATAAAAATCAGGATTTTTCGTCAAATCTGGTCACTTAAAGTTTAATGACCTTGGAAATGCAGTGGGTGACCTTGAAACTTTTTCAAGGTCATCTTTATATTCAAACGTCTCTGATAGATGTATACATGAACTTCTGTTCCAATATCATGCATGGATAGTTTAATAAAGATTGTGTTTAAATTCAGCGTATCGAAACCTTTCAGCCTATTGTTGCCATAGCAACCAAATTTAAAGCTGGTTTGCATATAAAAGGACAAATTTACCCAATCAAATTTTTATATTAATGTATAGTTCAATAATGATACTCATTGGATAACTAGATTTTGGACTTCAAAAATGAGTGCTTTTATGTAATTTTTAACCTTGTAAAACAGTAAAAACATGCAAAACAGGGTCTTTAAATGCCCAAAAGAGAGCATTTTGACACCCTATTTTGGCCCAATTGTTCATCTTGTTAAAAAAAAAGGCATCCGAGGTTAATGTAAAAAACTTTACAAATATGTATAATAAAAAGGGTTGAAAGGAAATAATCAAAGTAATTTCAGATAAATGTATCCGTTTCCATGTTAACGAAGCCTACCAATATGCCTTGTCCTATGAAATTTACCGATTTTTGAAACTTCAGACAAGGTTACCATGGCAACAACAACCTTTTTGAAAAAACTGGGGTCGATTTGCGTACTAGTACTTCATATTGAACTTCCATACCAAAAATCTCAAAAATCCATGACATGCCGTGCCAACATGTTTTGAAAGTCTTTGGTTCTTACAGAGAATTGCTGTTAAAGAGTCGACAATTTTCTCTGTTGAAATAAGCATAAAAATCGGATGACTATTGAATACACTTTCTACGATTTGTCATTATAGATAGAATGATAAATACTGATCACAATAGATTATCATATACCTTTGCTCTGCTTGAGATGTGGTATAGCGAGTTGAGTAAGAAGATAAGGTGATGTTTGGTTTGTTTCTATGACACGTCGGTATTCACTCTCACTAGTATCACTGCACATCCCAACAGTCAGGACACCGGCGTTGTTTATCTGTTTATGCAACAAATTGTTTATTGTGTTACTCAAAGTTGTTTTGAGACTGACCAACTGAGTCTGATGGGCACTATTTCTATCTTTATTTGTTTGTACAGAAAAGAAAGTAGAATCACATCTCATAATTTGAATTTCATTAAGAAACAAAAGCCAATGATGACACCAGTGACTGGAACCATTACAATAAGATATCAAAACATAAAACCAAACTGATATGGCCTTTCATGCATAGTCATGAGCGGATTGTCATTTGCAAAATGTATTTCTTTTATCTTCTTTTATTAATTTTTCATTTATAAAAAGCACCACTTACGAGAACGTCGATCCTTCCAAAAGAGGATATTGTGTTATCTATTAGGTCTTTTCTGGTAGGTCCATCTGTGATATCTCCCGTTAAGTATATAGCCTGACAATTTAAATGTCATACTGTAAACTAAGGGCATATATTCTTAGAATCTGAAAGGTTCTTACAAAATCATCTGGTCCCTTGGAGTCTGTATTTCAGAATGATTGTATTTACTTTAATCAGGATGTTACCTTTTCTTTCGCAAGTCCAAAGCCTATGCATTTCTCTACAACTGTTTCTAATTTCTCTTTACTCCGTCCAATCAATGATAGTTTGTATCCGTTCCTGGCAAAGTGGTAGGCAACGGCTTCACCAAGTCCCGAACTTGCTCCTTGTATATACCATGAATAAATTCAAAGGATTGTCGATAGATTTTATTTATCATGAGAAACAGATTGAAAAAAAAATGATCGAGTACGGATCTCCAGGAGGTAAGACTGAATCATACAATAATTTTTTTTCTCTGACAGGTATGTTATTGTTTCTGAGGAATCTAAGGGCTAAAGATGGAACTTTTAGCATTTGTTTTATCGAAAATAAAAATCAAAACCAAAAAAAAACCCCACCAAAACAGAAAGGAACAAAAACAACAAGACGACGTTATAGTGATCACATCGGAACAAAGGGGTTGGGCAGCATTACATGTAAAAGATGCATATAACGAGAATATTCCTAAGCCTACAGCCTAAGCAACAGATAGGACAATAAACAAAGCAAAACACATTCGAAACATAAGGGACCTTTTATTCGTGTGCTAAAATTCGTATACTGTAGTTTTCTCTTATTGAAAGCCATTGAAATTCAATTGAGAATACTTTAATCATAAGAGGTTGGTTTCTTTACAGATCTGGTGTCACGCTACTGTCGCCTGTCACTGAAAAGTTATATCACCGTGGGGTATCACGTGATACACAAATGATATGTTCCATGGGAATCCCCTTTGATTGAACCAAGTAAATACTGTCTAAATCTACTTCTGACTGACTGACTCAGGCGACGAGTCTCCATGACGGGCCCTATCCAAAACCTCTTTAGAGAGGACATTTTCTTAACCCCCCTTATATATATTTACATATTGATCTGTATTACATGTGCCCCTGCGTTGTGTTGTCTTGTTTGTATGACCATCGTACAGTGAGGAGGTCATTTTACACCACAATTGTGCGTTCTTCGAGACCTTTGGGTAACCGGAAAGAGGGAGGGTTGTGTGCATGTAATCCGAATAACTACACCATCTGCTACTGACGTACCAGATGTCCGTCCTAAGTCGGCACCGATTGTCAATGTGTCTCGTTAGTTAATGTGTGGTCATTTATGTTTGATTTTTGATGTCGTGTTTGTTGTTGCTTGTCCCTTTTGTGTCTCTTGTTGTGTATGTGTCTTCTCTGTGTTTTCACTCGGGGTGTTTTGGTGTCTTGCTGTTGGTGCTGCAACCGAGTCTAGTTGGAGATCCCCTTTCTTGTAATAGGGTAATGTGAAAAGTCCTTCGAACTCCATTGACGTCCCGGGTTTTCTCTCGTCTGTTCACTTTACATTCAAATAAAGATAAAATATTTAATATCCAATTTATTTTTACTGTTTTTCTTGTGTGAAAATATCGAGGAGTTCATTTTCTTAACTAACTTTATGCCAGATTGATTGATATGTGACTGGTTGTTTTATGTAAAATTTGCAAATGTTGATTCTTTTTCCTACTTAACAAGGAATAATCTTAGATGTTGGATAAGTTGAATTTATTTTTTATACCTAGTACATGTAAGTTCATCAAAAAGCGAATTCTAATATGGCTTGAAATTTTCTCCATGTATGTACCATAGAACTCGCCTGGTGTAAAATCTCCAACAAACTTCCAGTGCGCTAAGCTCCGCCCTTTCACGTGCTTTATTAGAATAGAAATAACAGCTAGCTAGCCGTGATTAATTGTCCAGTAATTCCACTCGTCACATGAACCAATCAATAATCATCCTCGTCGCTCGGTGATAATTTGATTGGTTCATGCGTCTCGTGGAATTACTGGACAATAAACCACGGCTAGCTAGTTGTTATCTCTTAAATAAACATCCTTAGATAATTTGGGGAAAAAAAAGTGGAAATGTTTTTGCATTCAAAGAAATGATACGGAAGTGTTCCAACTCTTTACCTCCTTGAAAAAAATTCAAACCAATTTTAATACACTAGACACGTGTTTCGGTTAGTAAATCCTCATCAGTGATCATTCCAACAAAAGTGATTTTTCTGACACAGCCAAAATTCATTTCACTAGCGCCCTCTGGTTTCAAATTCGTGTATTTTTACTTTGCAGAGTGTTCCCGACTCAATATTACTTGTAGGGTCGATTCAATAGCATAGTTTAATTAAATGTGCATGACCAAAATAGCAGGGATTAGAGGGATGTGCTCAGATGTCAACCTCCTTTAATTCTAATGATATTTTTGTATGGAATAATAAGTTTCCGAAATAGCAAAATAATAGATATGATGTCAAATTGATAAAAGGCCATAACAAAGCTTCCTTCGGGCTTTAGAGCTGGAAAAAAGTAATTATTACACTTCAAACATCCAGAAACATGGGACAAGTTTAACTGTTCCACACTGCAACAGGAAATATAATAATGCGGTTGTGCTCCAATCCTTTACCTTCTTTAAGAAAAATTCAAACCAATTTAAATGCACCAAACACGTTTTTCAGCTAGGTAATCCTCATCAGTGATGCTTCCAGCATAAGTGATTTTCAGACACAAAATTTCAGCAGCGCCCAGTGTTTTTTTTTTCTTCTGAATTAAAATTCGTACAATTACTTTGTAGAATGTGTGCGGCTTCAAGTTGAAAGTTATTCATTAGCATCTAAGTTAAATATTTTATAACTCATAGAATATGAGTATCTTTAGTATTATAATCATGAGTTTACAAATTACAAGTTTATTTATTTCTCGTCATGAACGTATAAAGAAAGTATATAAAATTTAAAATCAAAAATTAATGCATGTGCTGCTATGTAAGTTCATTGTCGTCCATAAGTTTTACTTTCTAATGATTGAAATAAAAACACTATGTCCAGTCACGTATAATGTAGATCATATCCCAAGATTATGTGTATTTCGATCGATCGTGTGTTTCAGTGTTGCCCGAGACCGACTAAAGGTGAATTATAAGTAATTTTGAAAGGAACAGCAATTCGTATGAAAAGGCCTTAATAGCCACCTAAAGACATGGGAAGTACAACGAATCAATCAGAGTCCAGCAAAAACTACTCACATGATCAAATACAAATAAGCGAATCAAAGTCAAACACAAAACCCGAAAATTCAGATTCGGGAAACTCACAATCAAATTCGGGAAACTCACAAATTCGGAAAACTCACAATCAAAAGGGTGACTTATTCTAAAAATATAATAAAACAGAACTTTCTCGCAAGAAAAGATAATAGGACAAACAGACGGAGACAATAACTATGCTCCACAGAAACACGATTGACAACTTTATGTAATTAACAATCTCCATAGTCCAGTGCAGGTGCGGAATATGTTGTTGGTGGCGCTTAACAAGCGGTGCCGTGCTTCATGTAATTAGTACGCTTTAGCATATTCAAATATCACATGTATGATGCAAGTTGTGATATCTAAGAATGAAGTTTAAAGCTTTTTTTAAAAATCCCTTTCTCCTCATAATTTATCATTAGAAACAAGGGAGAGTTTCGCTCATTTGGCCGCGGTATGATTACCTAAAACAAGAATGGTAGTACATGTAGCGCAATACTGGATATATTAGATGTACACTTTAGTTAAAAGATGGAATTCAATTGATCCCAAAGCCTGCCGAACAGAATACTATCTAGTGGAAGTTGTTATTACGAAATACAATAAGAAAGTATTTCCATTACAATTCACAGAGATCAATAGCAGTTTACATTGTGCGGTGCCAACCAAAATAAATTTGAACAGCAATACCTACAATCAATGAATTTCTATTTTACGAAAGATTCTATAGGGATTCAAATAATATAATCAATTTAAACATTCTAAGAAGAAGCAAAATTTAAGGCGAATCCGCCCTTGCTAAATCAACATGATTATATTATATCCAGCCGGAGTAACGTACGCTTTCTGGTATATATTTTCATATAATCTCACTTTCTAGCATTTTCTATTTGCCGCACATCGTAGTTCGAAAATTAAATTGAATTGCCAAATTGTCGATTAATAGGAGAGTCTTAATCACGGTTTATTTAGTATGTTAACTTCCGAGTCAAACTTCTAATTTCTCTTGACTTACCTGTTATTATGGCAACCTTGTCTTTCGAGCTCTCCATCTTTTGTTTCTCCGCTGCCGATAAAGTGATAACATCATTTTGTGTAAGATATGTTTGTATTCATGAGGTCTTACCTATTCTGATAACGGGTACCCTGGATTATATCTTGACCGAATATATGCATTTTAGGAATAAGTTCAACAGAGATATAGGTTAAGGGTTCAGTTAGAATTATGTCAGTTACAGAGATATTAATGATATAAGAATGGAAATTTGCCTTCCGTTTAATTATTACTCTTCGATCAAACTACACATATCCGAAAACAATAAAACTTAGAACAAAAAAACAAATTCACAGAATTGTAGTCCCTCGCTTATGGGTGTATGTATATCTCAAAATACCAAATCTGAAAAATCTTAAACTCCAATGTCAAGGTAAATAACTCGTACCAAGGGAAAGGTATTGTGCACATATGAAATGTGAATATCACTTACCATTCAAAAGTTAAGCTCAAGGTTCATTTTTAAGTAGGTTGAATTCCAAGGTCAAGGTCACAATTTTGGTATTGTCACAAGGAATACACATGTGGAGTATGGAAGCGCTATAACTTACCACTCGAAAGTTATGCCAAATGTTTATTTTTTAATTAGGTCAAACTCTCAGGTCAAGGTCAAAAGGTAAACTGTTTTGGTATCAGTGGAAAGGTCTTGTCACAAGTAATACTCATGTAAAGTGTGAAAGCGCTTTAGCCTACCATTCGAAAGTTATGCCAAAGTTTTTTAATTAGTTAAAACTCTAAGGTCAATGTTATAAAGTCAAATATTTTGGTATCTGTGAAAATGTCTTGTCACAAGTAAAACTCATGTGAAATATTTAAAACTAATGAAAAAGGTGAGAGTTTTTAAAAATAGGTCAAACTCTAAGGTAAAGGTCATGAGGTATGAAAGTCCTATCAATTACCATTGAAAAGTTATGCCCAAGATTAAAATTTTTATGACTGACGGACGGTAGGATGAACCGGTTTTAATATCCACGTGCATTCGTGAAAGCGGGGAACAAAAATGCATTTGTGAAAAGCAGACTTCAAGGTTCCATTGTTTCAAAATCCATTCTCGTTAGATCAAAAGATTTGATATTTCTTTAGGCGCTACAGGGATCTTATAAAAGCAATTGAGAAATCCCTCTTTCTAGAGTGATCAGTGACATTCTAGATTGCGACTGGGTCTGTCAACATCACCAAACAAGACATCTTTTAAAATCCTGATATGTACATCATTATGTGCATCGAGACAATAACCGAATTTGACAGATTTTCGTGGAACTGTTGCTTCGGATGTTGCATGCAAACAGGAGACTCTGACTCTCCCTGGACACCTGGTGCCACTTCGGAATATTGTTTATTCCGGGGTTCGCAACTGTTTCAATGGAAATTCTGATAATTTTGCCTTACCTTCTCGACTTTGAGACTTATATGTGCTTATTTGATATTTATAGGTAATAACAAAAGTTATATATCAAAAATGATATGGAAAAGATCTCCAGCGTGACTACCCTGCTCTGACCATCGAACTAGCCAACAGGAGGCAATAGACATTATCACATAAATGAACTTCTGCAAACAATAGTGAACGACAAGACAAGCAACTACACCAAAAAACAAAAAGAAGATACAACAAACAATTAAAACAGACAAGTAGTAACAAGTAAATCGATAAGGAAACGTTTAAGCTTGTCTGAATAAAAAGCAGTTACTGGTATTTAACTAAAGCTTCAATTATTAGTCGTAGATATACATACAGTTATCCCTTATATATGACATATGCGTGATAGCAGAGTAGAACTTTTTTCTTTATGGTAGCAAACCTTTGTAAATGAGTAAGACACATTTGGCCAACAAATAAAGACTTGTTAAATTCTGGTTCAAGCGAGTCCATGTGCTAAACGTCTTCAAATTCCTTACCAGACATGCGCGTTTCGTGTACATAACCATCAATCTAAACAATGTAATATGGCCGAAGAGTGTGAAAGTTATTATATCCAAAAATGTACCAAATGACGTAGCATGAAAGTTGGGATATGATGCTACAGGACCCATGTTTTAGAAATTTCAAGAAATTTTGATAAGAGTAATTTTCGAATGCGTTGAAGATAGATCAACAAAAGTTGATCGAACTTATGTTCAATCGTTTGGCAAGTCTATACAACTTTTAGACAGGACAAAAGATCACGAGCAATTCTTCTCTGGTGAGTTGACAGTATCTGTCATCGAATCCAGTCCTTATGGGTTACATGTGCTTGAGCAAAAATACTGGTAGAATATTGTAGATGGGTCCAGTACTCTATTTGATAACTTCAGGATTGGTTTAAACATATTTATTCAAGAAACAGCGATATTCAAATTATTCATAAGCATAAGAAATACAGGATTTGGAAAAAAGTTCAAAGCTTATGTAAATCCATCTCCAAAGAATACTAAATTATATAATTCATGGAATGTTCTTAATCAATATGGTATTATACGAAAGGGAAAAGTAAGTTGTAACACAAAAAATACATACATATGATCAAAAGAAAATATCAATGAGTTATCGGAATAAGAAGTTTAACTTATAGAAAGAATGTTGCAAAAAAATACATATTTGGCGATAATGTAGTATAACGTAAAAAGTGAATGATACTAGTATAAGATACAAGTGATATTGATAAAGTATATCTAGTGCTCAAGTACTCAATAAAAAGTAGATATACAGATATTTAATGGAATTTTAATGGAATAGATGACCTTTTTGTGATTTATTTTTAGAAACGTTTTGTTCTAATAATATATTCCTGAACGGTTTTAAATATTTTTTCGTTATTTCATCTGAATTTCTTTCGTCTCCGTATAGCAATAAATTACAAGTTAATGGTTGAGTTATATAACTTCAGGATTGAATTGATATTGAATTGAATTGATTCCTGGTAAAAAGACGATTAAATCTTTAAAATTCTTTATCAAAGTTCAATCTACCTTGTTTAGAAAACAAATGAATCCATTCTGGCCACGACGAATGCGTTATGATAACTTTGCAAAAACATTCTGGAAGTTTCGTAAGAATTACTCTTCTTTCCTGTAAATATTTCGAACATTCCAGCATAAGAGTATGCGTCTTATTTTTCCTCTCTCATACGCATATATTATATACTTAGTATATCAGTATCCCTTATTCAAGAATATTTTATAAGTGATTTGTATTAACCAATCAGATTGCTAGCAACTAGGTTAAGAACGGGTTAGCGCAGTGGTAGCGCGCTCGCTTCTCACCTCTAAGGTCTCGGGTTCGAATCCCAGATTCGGCGAAGGGTCTTATGTGGGAGGGTAGGTAACCCCCATCCCAGGCCTCTACATGGGGTTTTTCTCCGGGTACTCCGGTTTCTCCTTGGTCCCCCTCACGCCAACATCTGAGCCAACGCGAGACATTAATATAAGTTGTGTAACTTGTTTGTTAAACGTTGTAAAATAAATAAAATTTAATTTTTTAGCAGCTAGCGGTTCCATATGCGCCTGATGAGTCATGCATGAATATAGTCTAAAAGAAGTAAAAGGTCTTGCAAAGTTCCACACGTGCTCATGACTTGTTTTATACGTGTATGAACAATGGAAGATCTTTTTGTTTCGGATGCACCTTTGCATTGTCACACACATTATAGCATCACTGGTACATGTAATAATTGCATTTTGTCTCAAAGCACTGTATGTAAAAGTATATTGGTACAAATATAGAGATCGCGAAAATATATGAATACTTCATGACTTGTACATTCCATAACACGATACATACAAATTGGCATCTATCTTTTGATGTAATATGACTTTCGGGACGATATTTCAGACATCAACAGAAACAACTATTTCTCATCATCTTTTTTCAATAAATCCTTTAGGATGTCAACGATTTGATTATAATCGTCCATGGTGTTGAATATCTGGGCAGACAGCCTTATAATGAGATGATCGAAAACTGAAACAACCAACAACACTATGTTGTACTTCTCCGCAAAATAGGCAAAGAGTCTGTTTGCATCCTCCTGTAAAATATAAAAAGATGAAGTTCTATTACTTGTATTTGCGTGTATTTATGTTGCTTATCCCTGGGCTATTTTCCATAATAATAGCTCCTTGCAAGCCAAGATGTCTATTCTGATATTTTCATCTCAATATTTATATATTTAAAAGTTTAGATAGAAGCGGCAGGACATTCTGGGTCACTACTCTTTTGGAATTCTTGGAATTCACATATTGCAGTATTCATTTGGCTGTTTTAGTTAAAGTTTCCAGTATATCCTGTTTTGTGTTCGGTTTACATGATTTTTAGATTTGCGATTTCAAATTTCAGGTCAAATGTTTAACGTCTTCAAATTCATTAGCATCATTTTAGAGCAGATAAATTTACAGCATGGACCAGACATGCACGATTCGGATATTTAACCCTCGTCAGTGATCCTCAATCTAAACAATGTAATATGACTAAAATCTGTGAAAATTATGTCCTAAATAAGTATACCAAAGACGTAGCAGGATGGCTGGGATATGATACTTAGATGAGAATTTTTAAAATATTCGAAACATGTGTCTGGTGCATGAAAATTGGTTTGAAATTTTCTTCAAGAAGGTATAGAGTTGGAACACTTCCGCATTATTAGAGATAAACTTACTTCCGTTGTCCCATATCCGGGGACTTTAGGTAGTATAAGAAGCCTCATGTACGGTGCCTCCATGGATTTTGGTATGGGGAACCGTCTGAGATCAAATGATGAACATAACATCTCAACGCCTTTATCTAGTAAGTCTGAATTGTATTCTCGAACTCGACTCTGTTACAATGAAACAAAAAGTCATCTAAACTGAAACATCTGAAACCAAACAACCAAAGCAAGTCAAAACATCACAACATGAATATTCAAAAGAAAAATGACTTCAAACCTAATTCGGCAAATCTAAATATTTCTTTTCTGAAACTTACAACTCCACCCATTCTCTTGTAGAATTGTAATGCATGAGGAACGACAGTATAGGGTGTGTCATCTCTGGTGCCCTGGTACTCAAACTCCCAGTATGGACCTCTCTGGTAATTATGTGACGTCACTAAAGGTTTTACCCAATCATGATGATTCCTATTTATGTACAGAATAGCACAGCCTCTTGGAGTGAACACCCATTTATGGAAATTTCCTAGTAAATTAAGTTTTATGAGTATTGTTAGTTTTCTTGATGATAGTCTCGTGACTGATTGTTATTATAAAAATTATTTATTGTATAATTATGATCAAAAACAAAAATTGAATAACCTGTATAGAAGTCGACATTTAGTTCTTCAATGTTCAGATCCAATTGTCCCGGGGCATGAGCGCCATCTATCATACTTAGAATCCCGTTCTCCCGACAGAGGGCGGCTATTTTCTTAACAGGTAAAATCATTGCTGTAGGACTTGTGATGTGATCTATAGTAAGAGACAGGTATTCAGAATTCAATCTATTCTTTTTTTCTAGTCCATAGCTCGTTGACGAGTTTCTCCAAACAAATTTTTAAAGATTTATATAGATTTGACCAATATATAATCTTTAAAAAAGATCACTCACAAATACATTGCCACATCGATCAACAATTATCAGACAGTTTAATGGATGAAGACTAGTTGTCCCATGTAGGCTTACCTATCACTGCAATTTTTATACTTGGATTTTCTGCAATTGCCCTTTTAAACTTCTCCACAATTTGATCTTCGCTTTCGATTGGAATACTGAATTCAATATATATAGCTTTTCCATCTTGAAAAAAGAAACTTTGTTCATAAACAAAATAATTTTTGCTGTGTTTTTAATTAAAAGAGGACAGCAATCGTAAAATTCATCATTACATGCAGTACACAAGGTTGTAAATGCTAGCAAAGTAAATGTACTGGTATTCATTTTTTAAGGTAAAATCTTGGGTTTTGACTGAATTTTGATATTTTGAATTTTGGATACCTGTTATATTAGATCCAACGTGGTTACATGTCTTTTTGATGGCACCGTATGTAGCATTTGTTACGAGAATGCAGTCCTCTTTCTCGTATGGATAACTCTTTAATACTGTGTTAATACCTACAATGTACATTATTATAGTAACAGATTTTAAAATTCTGTATATCACAGTCGCCATTCCAGTATATTGAATAATGTTGAATAATGTTTTCCACTAATAATTAAAGAGACTAATTTTGCTCAAGAAAAAATATTTCCTGTTCACGGTTATCCTCTTCGGACCTTTTAAAAACACAAATTGTCTAGGGGTGTCTATCTATTTCTATATCATCCTTTAAACTATAGTTACTAAAACTTGACGGAACCCCCCCCCCCCCCCCCCACACACACACACTAAGAATTATTTTATAATTTTGTTCATTTTTAAAATCAAACATTTCCTTCAAATCTGATTTTACTTTACCTAATTTGCAATAATTTGAGAGGAAAATATGAGGTATCCATTAAAACTTTAGCCAATTTCAAATCATGTGGAGAAATTATGCCACTTCACTCAGTCACGTGACGAAGTTCAGCGAAAATCCCATTAAAATCAGTTAGTAGCTTTTCTCCGTAAAATCTTCGTCTTATTTAATTTCTGTTATTCATATTATTTTTAATTTGTTATGTAACGATGATTCATGACCTATTTTCAATTCCATAAGAAAACATAATGATTTTATACTGGAAAATAGAGGAAATTTCGTAGAAAGAAGGAATTTTTAAAATATGTGGGAACCGCCAAAATCAGTGATCCGAAAAAACGACGATAGCTGACTTCATGTATTTGTTATGAACTTTCAGTCGCGATGCCCGGAACACGAATTATTAAACTAGAAACCTAAGAAAACGGACATTGAAGTTGCCGAAAATCGCCAAATCATGCCGTCTTCCTATGAGATTACTGTACAGCCTATGGACAGAATCTTACTAATTTTCAACTCATGTGGGAACCGCGAATTTAACACGGAAAATAAAGTTTTTTACATCAACTTCTTCGGCAAATAGCGGAGTATCATATCCGATGCCCGGAAGCCGTTTAACAATCTTAGTTACAGTGATGCCCATGTACGACAGTAGTAATTTCAAATCTGGCTGCGAGCCATGACGTAATGTCAGAGTGGCATTATTTCTCCGTATGTCGAAGGTAGAAATCTAAGTGTCCAATAAATCAATTCGACGCGCTGATGAGTCATTTTAGCAAATTTGATTTTCTGTTGGTAGATGGGATGGGTACTAATGGCATGACCTGTGGTGGCATTTTGTACAAAAACAAGATCTTGTGAATCACAGCCAACAAAATCCGCGGCTTCCTTCGTGGCCTCTTTGTACAGTGGCTCCACCTCTCTGCGGAACCATTTCTCTGGATGACTGTTCATCTTGAATTGGTGCCTACAATATATTTGTACGCACATAAACCTTATGGATTTGCAGTGTATGTTATTATGAAAGATTATAATAAATCCATTCAAAGGACAACGAACCCATAAAAAAAGATTCTGAAATATTTTGCAGTGAAATATGCCATAAGTCTTGATGAGCATATTAATTACTCTATTCGCGGATGAGCATGAGTTGGAACATATGCCCCCCCCCCCCCCCCTCCCCGATTGGCCAGCCATGTTTCTTAACAAGGTTTTTCTTCAGATCGGATCAATTTGAAATCGAATCAATTCTCCCTCAAAAATTGAGAATTTGAGGATTGTCCCAAGTGGGTTGGGTTCTCGAGCTGAAGATTTGACGTTAAGTAACTTATTTGTACATAGGGGTTGTTGGAGGAGTATTAGACCCCCACCCCTTACAATTTAAAAACAAATACTAATAAAATAGCATCATTTGGGGGGGGGGGGGGTGCCAATCCTCCTGTCCTAGTTCTATATCTGCGTCGAGAAAGACCTTTTCCTTTGGCCATTAACTGAAAAAATAATAAGAAGAATTAAAGTATGACACAGGTAAACTACCTGAGTGACCCATTTCGTACCTTTGTTGAGCCTCTTGAACGCATTTCGGAGTCACGCCATAGGAACCAGTATTGAGAAAATTCCAGTCTTTCTCAAGGTTGAATTCTTTCTCTCGAACTGATTGTCCAAAAACTGGGGAATCTTTATCTGCCATGTCCACTGAAAATCGAGTGAAACGTTCACGACGATCGCTATCTACACATTTATTTACTTCTAATTTAATCATTCTAAATACTACATGGTATACATGCATATAAACTGGGTCAAATAGGTGCTCACGTACGTGCATGCATGTTGACTTTACCTTACATTGTAATTTGGGGAAGGGGGATTCTGATTGGCATTTGCAACTTTAGTTTGATTTAGATCAAATCAAATCAAATAATATTTATTTAGAGTCGGACATGTCAACAATACAACATTAGCTCTTTTGAGCTATTTACCGACGGAGTTGCAAACACAACATTAAGAGCATTCTGCATTTTAAATCAAGTATTTCTTGACCTACATTGATTCAATTTCTCACGCAGTTGGCTTATAAACCAAGAGAGTTTCTGAAAAAAAATCTGTAAGTCAAAGTGCGAGGTCAAACTTGACATACAGTTGTATAGGCTATGGAAAGTTGTCCTCATATCTGAGTTAGCGTAGTAATTAGCTCCAATTTCACAGCATTTCAACACTCAATGTAAGTCCATATACCTCGTCTCCGGTAAATCTTGATTATCGCTTTTATTTATTTATTTATTTATTTATTTATTTATTTATTTATTTATTTACATCAAATTCATTCCTTTATTTTTCCAAACGTTTCGGCCATTGGCCTTCATCAGTGGAATGTTTATAGAATTGAGTGTTCGTACTTGTGACGTCATTGGAGCGCCAAAACGTCGTAACGTAAATGGCGTGTAAAATGTTGTTAATAAAATGGTAACATTAAAGTTTTTCTTAATTTAAACTAAATCTATTTGCCGATTAAGTCCTTCTGGCAACAGGGTTTTGAGTTTCTTTATCCAGAATGACTCCTTGGTCAATCTGGAAATTTCACCGCCGAATGTCTTCTCGATTCCAACTATTTGAAAATCCCGCAATGTGTGTCCATTTTTGTTGAAATGTTCCGTTATGAGATCGCATTTTTTTATTTCTTACGTTTGATATGGTAACCATCATGCGCTCGTATAATGTTCTTCCCGTCTGTCCTACATATACTGTTTTGTCGCACTTTTTACATCTTAAACTGTATATCAAATTTTGCGTTTTGCAGTTGAGATTCCCCTTGATTTTGTATTCCTCCCCGTCCGTCCCAAAGAATGATGTCGTGAGCATGACGTAATTGCATATGGCGCATTTTTTCCCGCATGGTTCACTTCCGTTTGATGATTTATAAAACATGTTGTTGTGCTTTTTATGGACTAGGATGTCTTGAATATTTTTGTCCCTTCTGAATGCGATGATTGGGGGTATCGGAAAAATTTCTCTCATTCGTTCTGACTTGTGCAGCGTTGTTAATCTCTGTTTTACTATTGAGTGTATATTGGGAAGTCCATCGCTATATGTTATAACCAATGGTACTCTATCGTTTTTCTTTTTAGAATTGTATTTGAGGAGATTCCTCCTATCCAATTTGTCTGTTTTTGTTAGTTGTCCTTCCAATTCATGATTTTTGTATCCTCTTCTCGCTAGCTGTTGTTTTAATTCGTTTCTACATTTTTTATAATCGGTTTCGGAGGTTGTGTTTATTTATTTATCTATTTATTTATTTATTCATTTATTTATTTATTTATTATTATTATTATGTGTTTATTTATTTATTTATTTATTTATTTATTTATTTATTTATTTACTATGGAAATGCTTGTGTTTTTATATGGTAGGAACCAAAATAAATAAAATTTCTATATACAGTATATATTTTTTTATTGTTGTGTATATGATATGGTATTATATCACTTCATTTTCCTGCTTTTTTCAAACAAACTGTTGCAAAATGTTCACATTTTTAGCCCCGATTTGACTAGACTAAAACACCCATCTAAAAATCTTTGCAGTTGGCTTTTAAGAAAATAGATCAGTGAATTGTCATTCAAATCTTTGTATTCACAAAAAAGAAAGAAAGAAAGAAAGAAAAATCAGCGAGGGAAGGGCTCATAACTTACATGTATATATACTGTTGTGGAAACTGCACGAATATTCCCCCGTATTCATCCGCATAAGGAAATTCTGATATCTTACACCGAGCCCCAGTTTTGGCTTCGACAGAAAGCAGCGATTTTAACAATCAAGTTATTGTTCAGACAAAAGATGAATGCAGTATTACTGTTGTGAGTACTTCCTAGCGATTTAAGAGCATGATTGTCTGAAAAAGCGGTTTGGCCTTGCTCGAATTTCCTCTGTTTCGTATTTTTCTTTTCTGGGTCAGGGTAGTTCGTTCCTAATATGAATCAAGGCAAAGCCTTTTTGTGCGAGCGGAGAGAAAATAGATATGATTATATAAAATAAAAATGATTTTTCTTTTTTATTTTGACTATGACGGTTTATCTTATCTGACAAAACTTTCTGTTTGATGACTGCCAAAAAAAAGGTAGTACATGTATATAAGGCGAGTGGAAACACGGAAGCATTTGTAAAATTGATCTAGACCAGCAGATTAACATTTTAAGGGGGGGGGGGCTTAAAATACGGTTCTTTAAAAATACGGTTGTTTATAATTCATTTTTATTTTGTAAGAATTATGTTTAGGCTAGATGAAAATAAATTACTTAAGAACAAAAGAAAAAACAAACATATTCCGACTTTTGACAGTACGAAACCACCCGAGACGAGAAAAGCAATCAGAGCGAAACGTCTCGTTTAAAACCGGAAATGTCGGATTTCCCGTGGTTACGCCGCCTGGTTGATGCTTTAACGTTACCTGATTTACGAAAAATATTTTCAATAAATTTAACTTATAAACAAAAATTGAGTATAACATATACGTCTACTTGGAGTCGAAACAAAATTTAAATGGCAATATCCAGCATCTCCGCAGTAACTCTGTCTGCGAGGGGACGAAAATTTTTGAAAGCATAGTAGTACATTCTCATTCTTTGATTCAGCATATTTTCTCAATAAGATATGTGTATACGCGTTACCATAAGGGCGAGCTTCGCTCGCAAAAGCCCTTCGGGCCTTTGCAGCGAGCTCCGCTCGCTATAAATCTGACAATATTATCTCAGAAACAGTTCAAAGATAGAATTTGAACATTAGATTGTACATTGTTTTACACGATGCATTGAATATTGTATATTTAAAGATCTTGATTGGATAATAATCAAACTTTTTATGCTGATTTTGAAAGTCTTATGTCTTCTACAACCTGGAACTCTTTATGCAGGGATTTTATTGGCTACATCTACCTAAACTGTCAAAAGAGCGTATGTCATCCTATTTCTCTGACAAATTTAGACTGATTTTCAGAGTACATAAATATTGGTTACCAGCACTTTCGCCTGTAATCTCTTTTGACCGCCGTCTTTTCTACCTTTTGAACTTTCGACCTAATACCATTTTGCCAAGTCAAATACTTTTACGTTCTTTTTTAACTTTCAGTGAAAGACTTTTCTACCTTTATATTTACATAAAATTGGTTTCCATCGGCAATTCTAATAAAGTCATCTATTAGTCAGCTGACTGAATGAATCGTATATAAATATGCAGCTAAAAAAAGAATATGAATAGGTTGGAATGTTTAATGGCATACTGTGAACTTCAGATTTGAGTCAGAGTTTAGATTTCTGGATGATATGCAAGACTGTAATTGATAAAATTTCTCGATTCAGTAGACACCCATTTCATCAATTGATAAAAACTGGAATCATCTAAATCAATTTTGAAGAGGGACGTTATCAATGGCAGATTAAAAGGGGGAAGGGAGGGGGGTAAGAAAGATAAATTTTCATGTGTTGGTCCAACTCTCAAAGTTGGAAAATAAAATAAGTAATGAATACAACTTTAAAAATTTCATTCAAATATGCAGGAAATATTCTTGGAAAAAAAGGCGATTTTTTTCTGTCCTAAAAGTTTTCAAATAAAAACACAAACACTCAAATACACAAATTTTCGGCCCCTTGGCCTTTATCAAGTGTAAAAAAAGACGATCTATGACAATTCTAAGTAAAATCCATCCTTTCTTCTCTGGCGTTCATTGCAAATGTTTATGTTAGTAACAGTTACTAACATAAACATTTGCAATGAATGCCAGAGAAGCAAGGGTGGATTTTACTTAGAATTATCTACTTGGATGTATAATGTCTGCTCGGTTCACTTTTTAGGATAATTTTGCTGACCAGACAATCAACTGACGTCATCCATGACAGTGCATGGTATGATTTGGAGTAGAATTCAGTCAATAATGATTGTGTTGGTGGGCAAAATTGCCCTACAAAGAGACAAAAGTGAACCTAACGGACATTTTAAAGTTCTTGTTGAAATGGAAAGTAAATATATGCTATGATTTGCTTTGTCTTATTTTAAATTTCTGTGTCCTTATTTAGGAGACGATAATGATATGACAGTATCTTGAGAAAGGACGTTACAAGGAGAGAATAAGGATGGGCGTGGCAGCCTCCAGACAGGAAGCTTTCTGGGAAGCATGTGGCTTCGGTCATGTAGAGAGGGTGAAGAAATTCCTTGAGGGTGGTGACATAGACGTGAACTGGGTGTCTTACACAGTAAGTTTCACTTCAATTCTTTTGGTAGCCGCAGAAACGGCCAACAACACTTGGCTATTGGCTGGTTTGGCCAAGTGTTGTTGGCCGTTTCTACTACTATTCTTTTGACAGTGTGTGTTTGAAAAAAGTAATGAATGAAATAATTTAAACATGTTAAAAAATCTTTTTCATCTGCTTCATCAATATTAATCTAGTTTTATTTATTATACCTATAGTTGAGTATTAGAGTTATCAGAAACATTTCATTTTACTATCGACATTCAGATTTCAGAGCACAAACATGACAAATTTTGTTTGTCTCTTTGATTTATACATTTGCTAAAATTATTGGAATAATCATTATGATTATTTTGTTAACAGCATGACTGTTGTCCCATACACGTAGCGTCACAAGGTAAACCTGCGATTGTCAAGTTACTGCTGGAAGCCAAGTGTGACGTCAATGTTACAGATGTGGTATGTAAACCTACTGTCACTACTGTATAGAACTTTGTTGAAATATTTATATAAATGGTGAAAACTGATATAACGACACTGGATATGTTAAAGGCAAATTTAATGTATTATTATTTCAAACATGTTAAACTTTAAACACACAGTAACGTGAACAATTAAAGACAGATACATGTTGCACCTCAAATTAAATGGGACCAATTAAATGGATCCAAATAAACATAAATTGATTTGTATCGTTCATAGAGAGTTTTATTATAAAACTTCTTATCTTTGTTTCAAGGTGTAATAATGTCTCTTTATGTTTCAGAGAGGAAATCTACCTCTTCACCACGCAGCAATGAAAGGACACCATGATATCATGCTGATGTTAATCAATGCTGGCTCAAAAATAGATGCTCAAGATAAGGTACCTTGTCTCAATGTTGTATTAGTTGTTTGCGATTACATGTACATTTCAACATAGAATTAACTGTAATTCACTTTATATACAGTGTACAAATGTATGTGTCAGATGCATACCAGTACATACATGTGTATGTAGGTAAGTTATAAAACTGTTTCAGAATTTTAGCTCACATTAAAGAAAAATGTTTATTTTGTTGGATTATGAAATATCTATTTAAAGAAGAAGTATTTATAATTACACATCCCCTGGACCAGAACTACATATTGGAATAGTGTTTATGAAAATCCATTCTCTCTTATATAATGTCATTTTTGTCCGATGAATTTCAGACTTATCACAATCAAGCATACATGTATTTGTTATTGGTGTATGTTTATGTACCTTTATCTATCAGAATGGTTGGACCCCATTACACTGTGCAGCATACTGGAATCATCCCAAGGCCGTCAAAGTTCTACTGGAGAATAACGCAGACGCTACGATACAGAATAAGGTAACTGAAGTAAACACTTCTGCATTTATGATCACTGTTCACTTGTAATGCAGTCATCATGAAAACTCACTAACCCGGCACCCTTGGCTATTAAAAATTTTACCTGGCTAGTAGAAATTGTCTAACAGACTGTACAACCAGCTAGAAGAATTTGTCTGCGGGCTAGAGCTTCAAAACAGTTTTTATGAAGATTGGTATTGTGGATCATCGTGCTGCTACTTTAGCTACATGTATAGAAGCTTGATAGGGCATAGCTGTTCATAGATTAAGACAAAATGTAGTGCATTAAACAGAAAGTAATCTGAATTCCAGGATGAGCGAACAGCGTTACATGAGACTGCTAGATCTCAGGAGAGAGATGATATCAAGCTTGGTGAGATAGCGAGGTGTTTGATAGAAGCTGGATCTGACGTCAATGCAAAGAGTAGTGATCTAGGAGAAGTGAGTACAAATAACATTTGTTCATACAAATAATCAGTATATCTTTTAGAGAAAAATCCGGATATGTGTATACATTTGGTTTGCCAATTAGACATCTGTGTTCGTTGTACACATATTTTACAGGCAGATTTTACAGGCCTTATGTTTGCAGCATACCATAACTACCCTAAGGAGACATGGTTTATATGATACATGTATATTTTACAGGCAGATTTCACAGGCCTTATGTTTGCAGCATACCATAACCATCCTGAGGTAGCCAGTGCCTTTATTGATGCTGGTTGTGAGATCAATGCTTTTGGAACAGTATGTATATTTGTATATATAGATATTGTGACAAACTTAGAACAAAATATCATAACATGTACTTGTATGATAGCTAAAGAAAAATCTTTTACAATGAGAGGTTAAGATTAGACCATCAATTTGGTAAAGTATTTTTGTGTTGGTAGAAAATGCATGTATATTGAATTGCTAAAGGGTTTATCTAAATTCTGTTAAGGAATGATCATTACTTTAGGAAAGCAGAGTCACTTGGTATCTTTTTTTACTGATTACATAATGACTAGGAAGTAAAAAGCCACTTATTAATGTGATATAATGTGTTATCCGTGTAGAATCGTTGGACAGCATTACATTGGGCAGCAGACAGAGGCAATGATGAATTAGTGTTCCTGTTGCTAGAGGCAGGAGCCGACCCAACAATCAAGGGTTGGGTAGGTGTACATTAATCAAATTATCTATATATCGTTACTGTTTGCCCTCAATTTGAGTACTCTTAACATTATATAAATAGGAGTTTCTTGTTTAGCTTCTTTTATCTTTGACTTACTATTGAAAATTGATGTGCATTTGTATTTTGGAAAGATATGGACAACGCTTGTTTACCCATCTATTTCATGTAAGCATTATTTAATTGACAATAACATTTTATTTACCAATCTGTAGAGAAATGAAAGGCCTTTAGACAGAGCACAGAATTCAGATATGAAGGAAATCTTAATGAATGCCATCAACATGTTCGAAGAGTTGTCTTTACTTGAAACAGATGCGAAATCACAGGTAGGATTATTTCACATTTTTCATTGGACAGTCGCATATCAAAGGACATGTGCATGCATCAAGTAGATTGAAACTTTAATAATATGATCTTAGAATATCTATCATTGTAAAATCTTCTTATGAATGAAATGCAAGAGTTTGATTTCCCACAACTTCTACATGGTGTATGTTTTTACCAAGTCGTTTAATTCTTTTAAAAAAATTCAGTGAGGCAAATATTTGAGCCACTGCTTCAGGATTTTTTCTTGGTAATATTTCACTTATTGTTGTACATGTAAAGATGGATAATTGTAACCAGAGTTAGATGAAGATTTACAGATACATGTGCATGTACAATAGATGTTGAATTCATGCATTTGTTTTTTCATATGTTTTTAGAAACCCTCATTGCCCTCAATGGAAGATAGAATCATAGATACAGACTATAAATGCAAAGACAGTTCGGAAAAAAAGGAGAGAGAGAAAGAAAGTGCAATACAAAATGAAGACCTTCAGTGCTGTGACAGTATTCATAAAACTAAGAAGGACAAAGTAAAAGAGACTGATGCTCAAAGTGATGGTAATGATACTATATCAAACAAAAGTGATGTCAAAAACAATGATATAATAGATGAAAACTTTGATGACAAGAATGATGATATTATAGATGACAGCAGCCAGGTGATACAAACTGAAACTGGGGAGGAGGATTTGGGGATTTGTAATGAAGAAAGCAATTTTAAAGACAGTAAAAATGATGATGAACTTAAAACTGATTGAGAGAATTCAGAATCTCTGTGTATTGGAAATGTGAGCAATTCTAGTCAATCAATATGTGTAGATGATTTGGATCAAAGTAATCAAGAAAAGGCTAATAGAGCTAATGATTGAAGTTTGCATTTTAAAAAAAAAATGCAGTGTAATTCTCTTGAACTGAAACAAAGTCCAATCATAATTTGTTACATGAACTTTCAAAGAATGTAAGAAATAAAAGTGTAATGTTGAACAAAATAAATCTTAGAATATACATGTACATGTATGTAATTATGCAAGAAGTAGAGAGTTAGGCATCAAAAATTGCTTGAATTCTTATGTATATCTCATGTATATCTGAACAGCCATTTTGTATGTGAAAAGAATTTTTTTCAGTGTGCAATATATTTGTATGTTTATGCATTAATTAGTGAAATACAATGTACTTACATAAGTTTACATTTGCTTGAAAAATTCCAAATCAGAATGATGTATAAACTCTAGGGCTTTACAGTATAATGTATTTTATTTATAGGTGCACACAGATTATGAATACTGTGATAACATTCTTTAATTAAGTAATGACTGTCTTACTTTTGGTGTTCATGGGTTTATAATTCTGGTTGGTCATATGCAAATTCTGTGAATCGTGAATCAATTCTCAGAAAATTAGCATGTGTCCAACCGGAATTATACACGCATGAATACCAAAAGTAAGACAGTCATTACTTATATTTACATTTATTTTAATTATCGGTCATTTTTATTTGCATGCACATCACACATTTTGCCTGTAACAATGTCAAATGTATTCTAATGTTGGTAAATTCCCCCTACATACAAAACTTGAACTTGACTTAAAAATAGCAACCCATGTTATTGGAGTATAATTCTAGATGCCTTATGGGTGTTTAACTTTGGGAATCTACTAGTAATGTAAATATAGCATTTTATTGATAGTTGCACACAGGTCATGAATACTGTGATAACATTCTTTAAAAGTTTGGAGAACTGTTCTTGAAAATCTGAATTTGAAGGAAAATGTAAATTTTTAAGAAATTTTATGATCAAAGTCAATGACCAACAAAGGAATTTTGTGAAAATGTGTATGTTCTACATGTATATGTATGTAAGGATGACTTCTAATGGGAATTTTTTTTTTAGTTTAAACATATTTTATTGCATTAAAAAGCAAATGGATTGGAAACAAGTTTTCAAACTTACGAGTTCCTCTCCAAGGAGGAATGGGAATAATATATGTAAGGCTAGAATGAAATAACAAAAATGCTTACAAATGTTTTTTATTCTTATTTCTAAAGATTAATACATTTGGGTGGAGATAGTAAAATACTTACTGAATAAAAGAATGAAAATTTAAACTATGAATGTGTGAAAGTGTTTCCATTTATATATAGAAATGTACGGTGTGGCAATTTTCTAAATTTGATGCTTTAGAATATTTTTCAGTTTCTAAATATGAAATACCAGTGACCATATTTTGAGGATGTTTTTCTTAGAAATGTTTCAGTAAATAAAATCAACATCAGATCAGATCCACTCCTGATATTAAATAAAAAGGAGCCCAAAACGTATCAACTTGAAGCGTACTTGATGGAAATATATACCTGTATACACATCTAGAAAAACTGAAGAAAAAAAGTTTAAAAAATCAATAATATCATGATCCTTCACAACTCAGCTACTGTGGTTTTAGCTGTGATTTCAGTTGTAAGTCTCAGAAATTATGTTCAGATGTAACATACACAGATTTACCCAGGAGTGATTTGATCGCAATTGGTCAATTATTTTTACACCCGACACAACTTCTATTGGGTGGTTGTTAGATCTCTATGTAGTTTATTTAATAAAGAGAGATAAATTAAACAAAATGTTTTTCATAAAAAAACAGATGTCTCCCCCCTCCCTCTAAGTTACTTTGACCTTAGGCCAAAATGCAAAATGATGTGAAACCTTTGAGTCATGGGCAACATCATACTAAAACATGAAAGTGATTCATTACATTGTTTGAGGTAAAGGCCAAACATGATTGGCATATACAATTTCGTTATAAGCATATTTAAAGAAATTGACTTTGGTCACATGACCTTGGATATAGGTGATCTGAAACCTACACTCACTGACGAGGGTTAAGTACCCGAAACATGCATGTCTGGTCCATGCCGCAAACTTATCTGCTTTAAAATGATGCTATTGAATTTGAAGACGTTTAACATTGTATGGATCATGAGCAACAAAAAACTGAATTAGTGATTGGATACACGGTTCAAAATATAAAGCCTAAACATTATTAGCATAGACAAGTTAGCCTGGACATGCTTAGCATATACAATTTCATTACCAAAGTAAGAAGCTACCTTAACCATGTGACGTTGGGACAATGTGATAAGAAACATTTAGTCCTTAGAAACAACATACTAAAATATGAAAACAATTGTAAGAAGGGTTCAGGAGATATAACCCAGACAATATTAGTATGTACAATTTCACTAAAAAGAACTAAATGATCTTGACCTTGGGCACATGACCTTGGGTCAAGATGATAAGAAACCCTCCAATCCTGAGCAACAGCATACTATAGTATAAGAGTGATCCAGTATACGATTCCACAGATATAGCACAGACTCAATACTAGTAATAATAGTAGCATTTACAATTTCATTAAAAAATGTAATACTTGACCTTAGTCATATGACCTTTGATCAAGGAGGTGTGAAACCTTTGGGTCATCAGCACCATCATACTAAAATATGACGTGATCCGATCACGGTTCAAAAGATTAAGCTTGGACATAATACATGTAACAAATACAATTTCATTTAAAATATACTAATTGACCTTGACTTTGGTCACATGACCTTGAGTCAACGTGATGTGAAACCTTTACGTGATAAGCAACAACATACTAAAATATGAAAGTGATCCGGCAAACGGTTCAAGAGATATAGCCCGGACAAGAATGTATGCACAATATCATTAAAAATGCACTAAGTGACCTTGACCTTGGTCACATGACCTTGGGTCAAGGTGATGTGAAACCTATGGGTCATAAGCAACAACATACTTAGATATGAAAGTGATCCAGCAAATGGTTCAAGAGGTATAGCTCGTACAGGAATGTATGCATAATTTCATTAAAAATGCACGTAGTGACCTTGGTCACATGACCTTGGGTCATGGTGATGTGAAACCTTTGGGTCATAAGCAACAACATACTAAAATATGAAAGTCATCCGGCAAACCGTTCAAGGGATATAGCACTGACTGGAATGTATGTACAGTTTCATTAAAAATGCACTAAGTGACCTTGACCTTGGTCACATGACCTTGGGTCAAGATGATGTGAAACCTACGGGTCATAAGCAACAACATACTAAAATATGAAAGTGATCCGGCAAAGGGTTCAAGAGATAAAGCCTGGACAGGAATGTATGCATAATTTCATTAAAAATGCACTAAGTGACCTTGACCTTGGTCACATGACCTTAAGTCAAGGTGATGTGAAACCTTCAGGTCATAAGCAACAACATACTAAAATATGAAAGTGATCCGGCAAACGGTTCAAGAGATATAGCCCGGACAGGAATGTATGCATAATTTCATTAAAAATGCACTAAGTGACCTTGACCTTGGTCACATGACCTTGGGTCAAGGTGATGTGAAACCTTCGGGTCATAAGCAACAACATACTAAAATATGAAAGTGATCCGGCAAAAGGCTCAAGAGATATAGCCCGGACAGGAATGTATGCATAATTTCATTAAAAATGCACTAAGTGACCTTGACCTTGGTCACATGACCTTGGGTCAAGGTGATGTGAAACCTTCGGGTCATAAGCAACAACATACTAAAATATTAAAGTGATCCGATAAACGGATCAAGAGATATAGCCCGGACAGGAATGTATGCATAATTTCATTAAAATTGCTTTAAGTGACCTTGACCTTGGTCACATGACCTTGGGTCAAGGTGATGTGAAACCTTCGGGTCATAAGCAACAACATACTAAAATATGAAAGTGATCCGGCAAACGGCTCAAGAGATATAGCCCAGACAGGAATGTATGCATAATTTCATTAAAAATGAAATAAGTGACTTTGACCTTGGTCACATGACCTTGGTTCAAGGTGATGTGAAACCTTTGGGTCATAAGCAACAACATACTAAAATATGAAAGTGATCCGACAAACGGATCAAGAGATATAGCCCGGACAGGAATGTATGCATAATTTCATTAAAAATGCTTTAAGTGACCTTGACCTTGGTCACATGACCTTGGGTCAAGGTGATGTGAAACCATCGGGTCATAAGCAACAACATACTAAAATATGAAAGTGATCGGGCAAACGGTTCAGTAGATAGCCCGGACACGATGTGTGACAGACGGACAGACAGACAGACGGACAGACGGACGACGAAGGCAAAACCAATATGTCTCCTCCCCGTTGGGGGGGGGGGGGGGAGACATAATTTTAATTAGAAAATAGTCCTTCACATTATTTATGGACTTTTGTACTTTAGTATCATTATTTATCTAAGATCTATAGTCTGAATGTTGGAATCTGAAAGTTGTACCCATGTAAAATTGTTGATTCTGTAGAAATCATAGTCAAGAAGAAATCAAAGAAATGTGAGTCCATCAGAGCCCTTTGCAGCTTTTTGTCCACAAACTATTGGGTTAAAAAAGTACTTACACCTCGTCAGGTTGTGTGAAATTCAAGGTACAAAAATGCCCTAGTTTCAAGGAAGAAGTCTAAAATATATCAGCCAATCAGATCCATTGGTACATGTGGCCTTGTGTGTAAAATTGACAAAACAGGTAAAAAAATGATTCACTGTAGAGGGCCTCAAGCATTTAGTTGCAGCAAGGTTGGGTGAAAATCTTTCCTGTAATAATGGAAAACTTTGAAAATTTGTCAATTCTTCATAACCGATGATGTAAATCTTGTTTAAAATTTACAAAGCTGGTCAAAAAAGTATTACCAAAAGCAACCTACATTTGAAATATCAAAGCTGTATCTGATATGGTTCTTAAGTTGTTGCCTATATACATGTAGGTCAATTTGTTTTGGAAAATTCTGTAATTGAGGTCAATCTTGAAGGTCAAGTTCACAAGGTAAGAAATAATTGTATCAATGGAATGTTCTTGTAATAAGGAAGACATACATGTATGTAATTTATTAAACTATGGGCATCCTATCTTTAAAAATAATGGAGATTTTGCCAAAAGTGTTTTTTATGTAGATGACCCCAAAACTTAAAAATCAAGGTCACGGGGTCAAAGTCTCAAATGCAAGGTATTGTCACAAGCAATCCACATGTGAAATATCAAAAGCTAAAACTCGTGGTTCATAAGTTTTGACTATGGTAAAATTCTATAATTGAGGTAAATCAAGGTCAAGTTCTCGGGGTCATAAATCATGTATCGATGGAATGCTCTTGTCATAAGAGAGACGCATGAAATATATGATCATCCTATCTTTAAGATGATGGAGATATTGCTGAAAGCGTATTTTACTTGAAGAAGGTCACACGTCAAGGTCACTCAAAGATTAAAGTTTCGGACAGGTAAGCAGGAAACGGGACAAAAACAATATTCCCCCGATCTTCGATACGAGGCATAAAAGTGTGAAATGTGATTCTAATTATAAAGCAGATGGTCAAAGTGAAGTACATGTATATACAAATTGGAATTGGGAATCATTCAATATACAAAAGTACGACCCTGTTTCTCATAGGTATACATGTATTGACATTTTCTTCGTCCATCTACACAAGGACTTACTTAATAGTTAAAAACGAATAGTCAACTTCAAGCACGTTTTGGAGTTTAATCAATCAAAACTTTTATTTCATTATATCAATATCCTTTCGACGATCCAGAAGGTATTAAAAACAGAGAGTGAATATCCCAAAGGACATTATGGCACATATTAGATATCAGAATCCATGGCGTCTTTCATACATGTACCTGCTACATTTGATGGATACATTGATAGAAAATATTAAGGTGATCGTTTTATAAAAATAAAATTTACCCCCCCCCCTTTTTTTAAAATGAGTGGAGCCTGTTTGTATGTTATCTTTAATCATTGAATCATTAGACCTTGATCTAAAATGTTGATCTTGCAGGTGACTTTACCCTCAATAGATATTATGTGTCACGATTCTTTACTAGTATCTCTGCTAGTTTGGTTGCTAAATATTATTTATGTGAAAGTGCGCACGGCTTCAAGACAGACGGACAGACAGTGGGACAGGTGGTCAGATACAGTGATTCACAATGCTGCCCTCGCATTGTAGGCGAAATGAAAATATCTTTACTTACATCATTAGTCTCATCACTTGTTTTATTTTCTCGCTCCGTATATATTTGGCAAGGTGTGTTCCCGGGGTGTCATCCTGATTGTCCAACATTTATATAAAAAGGTAAAAATGTGGTATATTTTTTGTTGGACAATCAGGATTTTAGGTAGTACCAATTACATTGTTTGCATAATTACGTAGTTAATTGATCTCATTGATCTTGCCGCTAATTGGCTCAGGTAAATGTTGGACAGATATGGCATAACCTCATGAATTTAAAATAAATAAGATAAAATACGTATACTAAGTACATGTATCTAAAGTATTTTTTTAACTTTTTAAAGTACTTCTACCAGGGACATATACATATATACGTCCCTGCTTCTTCACCATTTGATGTCATCAGTATCACAGGTGCCTGCAGATATGATCGTTTCCAACCCCTCCCCCCTCTTTCCTTCTCAGAATCATGGCTAAATGGCCGTGGAGTAAAGAAGGTTTTTTTCTTCTATTTTCTTTTTCCCCCTTCTTTATTCCATGACCATTTTAGCCATGATTCTAAGAAAGAAAGAGGAGGGGGGGAGGTTGGAAACGATCATATCTGCAGGCACCTGTGCTCAGTATGAACATTTACGGACTATATTTGATAAAACAAATTTTTCGTTGGAAATAGACAATTGTACATGTAGATGTTGGCGGCTTTTATGAGATTAGCGGAGAAATTCCATTCATATTTTTTTATCTCAAACTAGCAGACAAACAACAGGCGTGTAAGACAGACAGCAGACATAACCATCCATAATAAAATTAGCTGATTCTATAACAAACATTTAGCATATAAGAATTGCATGCGCATGAACAACCTCCAATTTACTCCAAAATAGAGGGGGAAAGTAACTTAATTTTTTGTGTTAGTACCATATAAATCTATTGTAAAACCATGGAATTCATATCCTTTATTACAGGAATCGCTTGCATTTTATAGAAAATATCCAGAAATCTGCTCCTTTTTATGAAAACTGCTATTTTTAAAAGACTTTAAGAGCGGACATCTCCCCATTTCTACTCAAAATGGTACAAAGATGGTTACCATGTTTACATTCTGGTCAACACAATAGCACATAGAGTGAATAAACGGTAACATTAGCTGCCCCTAATACATTTTGAAGCAATTTTTATTGAAGAACTTGATTGACTAAGAAGTCCCCTAAAAATTGTTAAGGTCGTACATGTAGGACTCATTGCCAAGGTTACTTAGACTGTGATATACCAAAGTTGACAAAATTCTGAGACTTTTCGTACAAAAATGATAGGTATTAACTCAGAAGTCATGAAATATTGGGATATTGGATATGCTGGCGATAAGCTGCAAAGCTCTTTAAAAAATCTATGAAATCCTGAATTTGTTGTTTGTATGTCATAAATGATGCACGTACATAAAAAATGAATACATAATAAATAAATGTATCATTTTTTTTTTTTTTTTGGCGAAAAGCTCGTTTTCTAGAATTTTTTTTTAAACTTTACTATAGAGTGTAGTGTATTTTTCTCCTTATTGTCCTAATCATTGTAAGTAATTATCTACTATTGCATGTAGTCGATGATCTACTGAAAATCATAATTGAGAAATAAATTAATTTTGAGTGAAACTTTAACATTTATTTTACTTTTTTATATATCAAATTTAAATTAACTTTGTTCAATTTGGTGAAAACATATTTCAACTATGATAAAAGCCCTAATTGGTATGTTTATTTAGCCAAATAGGTGTGTTTATTTAACAATACAGGTGACCTTAAATATTTTGTTGGACAATCAGGATATGGGATTTTCAAAATGTTGGACAATCAGGATTGAACCGTTCCCGGAACGTCGAAAATATTTTAAAATGACTATGTTTTAATTGAGTGTGAAAGGGGCCTTCTAAGGGGTAACCAATTAACCAAAAGTGCATGTTACCTGTGCAAAACGTCGTAATGTAGAAAGGTATATATGTATAACTTTTTCCGATAAACAGCTTTTATAAAACTTTTTTGTATACATTTTTCTTGAATTTGACATTGGTCCAAATTCGTTGTAATACTAGAGTATAAACAGATGCATATAAAAAACGTGTACATATTTGAGTCGTACTTTAAAAATTAAAAAATTAAACTTTATTTATTTTACAACGTATTTGTATTGTGGAGATGAATGTATTGATTCAAAATTGTAAAATTTGATGAGATTTCTACGAATCTTCAGTGTAAAATGTCATATATCAAGGTCGCCGGTAGCAGTGATAATTGATTAAGAAGAAAGAATGGTTTGCATATTCCATATCTACGGTGTTCATTAGGGGACATCGCTTCTTCAAATCTTCGCCCTACTATATATCACCAGTCGAAGAATTGAAGAATTGAAGTAATGATGCGTAGAAATGAAGTAATGATGCGAAGATTTGAAGTAATGATGCGAAGATTTGAAGATTTAAAGAAATGATGCGAAGATTTAAAGATTTGAAGTAATGATGCGAAGATTTAAAGATTTGAAGTAATGATGCGAAGATTTGAAGATTTAAAGTAATGATGCGAAGATTTGAAGATTTAAAGTAATGATGAGAAGATTTAAAGATTTGAAGTAATGATGCGAAGATTTAAATATTTGAAGTAATGATGCGAAGATTTAAAGATTTGAAGAATTGAAGAAATGATGCGAAGATTTGAAGATTTTAAGAAATGATGCGAAGAATTGAAGTAATGATGCGAAGATTTGAAGGAATGATGCGAAAATTTGAAGAAATAATCGTTTCTTCGCATCATTTCTTCAAATCTTCGCATCATTACTTCAAATCTTCGCATCATTACTTCAAATCTTCAATTCTTCGCATCATTACTTAAATTCTTAAAATCTTCAATTCTTCGCATTTTGACTTTGTCAGAAATAATAATTTTTGCACTATATCTTTCAATAACTCAATGATATATATGATTTTATGAACTTATTTACTGTATATTAATCGTTTTAAGTAACTTAATGCTTAAATATATATTTTATGCTAGAATTGCATTTTCAGCTTCTTTTCCACAAACACTCGGAAGAGGGGGAACCCAGAATTCTTATTGCATCACATGTAAAATAACGTGTTGTAAGTCGATGCTTTTCCAACTGTAAAGTATAATTATTTAAAAAAATTGAGATATCTTCGAAATGATTAACCCATAGTCTTTGTTTTTATAAATATATTTCTGAGTGATTTTGAATTGTTACTTTCATTCATTTTGGTAGCTTTTTCTTCTTTTGTTATATATGGGACATTAAAAAAGAAATGTTTTACGCCAGAAATCCAATATTTTTTTCTATTCTAGATTTTGAATCGGGTTTACATACGGGCGTGTCAACCTCCTTAAAAATTTGCAGATTGAAAATCACCCCTCAAATTTTACATAAGGAAATAATTCATTAAGATTCAAAATGAATAAAATTCTAGCATAAGATATATATATAAGCATTAAGTTACTTAAAAATGATTAATATACAGTAAATCAGTTCATAAAATCATATCTCACTGAATTATTAAAAGATTTAGTGCAAAAATGATTATTTTTGACGAAGTCAAAATGCGAAGAATTGAAGATTTTAAGAATTTAAGTAATGATGCGAAGATTTGAAGTAATGATGCGAAGATTTGAAGATTTAAAGTAATGATGCGAAGATTTGAAGATTTAAAGTAATGATGCGAGGATTTAAAGATCTGAAGTAAATGATGCGAAGATTTAAAGATTTGAAGTACTGATGCGAAGATTTGAAGATTTAAAGTAATGATGCGAAGATTTGAAGATTTAAAGTAATGATTTGAAGATTTAAAGTAATGATGCGAAGATTTAAATATTTGAAGTAATGATGCGAAGATTTAAAGATTTGAAGAATTGAAGAAATGATGCGAAGATTTGAAGATTATTAGAAATGATGCGAAGAATTGAAGTAATGATGCGAAGATTTGAAGGAATGATGCAAAGATTTGAAGAAATAATCGTTTCTTCGCATCATTTCTTCAATTCTTCGCATCATTACTTCAAATCTTCGCATCGTTACTTCAATTCTTCGCATCATTACTTCAATTCTTCGCATCATTACTTCAATTCTTCAATTCTTCGACTGGTGATATATGTAGTAGGGCGAAGATTTGAAGAAGCGATGTCCCCTAATGAACACCGTACATATCAGATATTTATTTACTTGCAAATAATAAGATAATAATGTCACGAAGCAACATATCCGCCAGTACAATAAATATAAAACTCATAACTAATAAGTAGCACAAACTAGCACAATTTATGAAGAAAAATTATGAAACTTCATGTATGTGAGATACTGATACAAAACATGCTTAGAGAACAAATTAACGAAAATAGAATCATATTCGGATCGTACTTTACGGATTTCGGTTCGGTTCTTTTTCTCTCTCTTTTTTTTTTTATTTTATTTATTTATTTATTTTTTGTTATATCTAGTAATCAGTAGTTTATAAATTTTGTGTGATACACAGACTGTCGTATCACCAAATGAAATTGTTGTTTCACTCCTTGATTGTAAACGTGCAACTGTTTGTTTGACAGGTGGAATTTAAGAAGTCTTCTAAGTGTTCTAGTTTGGTTATTTTGTTGAATGATGATATAATCTCGAAGAAAAATGTTTTCAAAGCAGAAAAATAAAAAAAGAATTATTTGTTGATTTGTTATTCTTACCATTATTTCACTCTTTTATGGAAATAAACATTACAAACTCAAATCGAACCGAAAAAAACCGAGAACCGCGGTTTATTTTCCTGAACCGAACCGACTAACAGCCCTAATTATTACACACACAGTTCAAATATGTCCCACAATGTCAAATGAAATCACATTCACTATGGACGATCCTCTAGAGTGTACTATGCCATCCCTCAAGGTTGTTGGTGGTGCGTGGTCCTTGGTTTTCGAAGTTGTTCCAAACCAGTCTGTCGCCTTCAACCCACTGTTCGGTCACGTAGTCGGTGAATCATTGCGCTAGGTCTGTGATGTCAGCATCATCTCTGTCCTCTAGGGCCTCGAACCAAACGTTGTCTATGGTCTACTTCGTTGATGCAGCGGTTCTTGACATTCCTTCTTCTTGTATTTTCGAAATTTCATAACATTTCGACCATATAGATTTTAAATGAATTTTCAATTTGCTTTTTAATTTTATAGCTTGAAAAGATTCCGTTTATTTATCCTTATTCTGTTGATCTATCCTTATTGTCTGTTGATTATTTATTCTTTCTTTCTTTAAATCTGAATGCATCTGATAGTGATATTCTTGAAAATGAACGTTTTATTTATTTATTTGATTAAAGTTGTTTTTAAACTCCTTTGCAAGTCTAAATTCTGATAAACTTTTCCTCAAAGAAATTTACTTAGAATTTTCCTCATTTGAATCAAATCTTATACAGGTAAAACACATGTAAATTACAGGTAACCTGCGATAATTGGTTAATTGGATACCCCTTAGAAGGCCCCTTTCACACCCAATTTAGACATAGTCATTAAAATATTTTCGACGTTCCGGGAATAAACCAATTCGAGAAATGAATTTCACGTGGCAATTACGTATTCAGAAATCATAAATGAAAAAAAATTATAGAGCTAAAAATTAATATAGATGTATCACTTTATTTCAAGCGATCCGCGATATCTGTTTGTAAGAATTACGGAGTATTAGTCAACATTTTTAGTTGAAACAATGTACTTTATAAATTAAATGATGTTCGATCTTTACCATGTTATACTAATTCTATGCGAATTCCTTTTAATGAGATTTTAATAGAATAATTGTGTCTTTTTAACTCGATGACTATGAAATATGCAGAACTGCAACAAGAACCGAACTTGATCCAAAGAAACAACGTGATTTTAGAAATCTTATAACAGTTTTTGCTGTATGATTGCATAAATGTACTTCTGCATCCTGTTTCTCAAAAGTTTTAACGAACTTTTCGGGAATTTTCTTAACCTTTGATCCTTTAGTTCTTTTGAGCAACTTAAATTCGCGCACCCTCTTGTTTCTTTCTATTTCATATTTAGAAGTGATATCAGATAAAATAATTCAATTTAAATTGAAATGTTTTAAAACTCTTTATTCAATGACGAAAGTTGCGAAATTTTCTGAAAATGTTCGTAAGAATCTTTGTGAAACTGAACCTTATCTCCTAGATGCAAGATTTTTTTTCTCCACATTATGTCAATGTGCAAGTAAAATATGCTAATATGCAACTTATTTATGACAATATAAAACTTGATCAACAGTTCAACTTGCATGTCTATATATTTTCTTGCATGTTGACATAAATAAGTCTAACGTCTAAGTACATGTAAGTAGGAAAATATCTTGTACGCAGATGGCCACCGGAAAGCTGGAATAACCCTGTAGAAATAGTTGAATAATTAGTGTTTAAAAAAAAAAATTAGCCACACAAAAATAATTGTAAAAAGTAAAAGCTCATATTTCGTCATTGTCACCTCAAAAAGCTGTGATACTATGACAATAACGCCTACCAAAAAACTACGATGTTCATGACGTTGATACTACAAAGGTACTCTATTTGTTAGAATTTTTCCACATCTAGAAATACGCAATTTTCAAACAACTTATCCTTCAGTTGAAAGCTGCATACGACGGTCACACCGACATATTGTCAACTAGAATTGTAAGTATAGTTTAAGTAAAGTTACTTCAAGGCAGATAGATCAAACGGTAAAAAAAATCTTTGTATTCCTATTTTTCGTAGGAGAAAGATGTCTCATCAATCTAATTTTTCTACGGTGTATCGCTTTATTCATTCAGTGCTTCATTAAGTGTACTTCATGTATATACAATTCAGAAAAAAATGAATAAAAGAATTGGCTTTCAATCCCCTCTACTTCAAGTTGATGTTAATTCTCAGAGAGATAGAGAGAGAGAGAGGGGAAAACTTCTTCATTGCACTAATTACTTTGACGAACCTAATTCTTTAAAGTTTGTGATAGAGTAAGTTAGTTCAATCATAGAAAATGCACGCGGATCGAAACTACAGCATGAAATTTACGTTGACGACAAGTTTGTCATACCATGTCAGTAGTATTTCCTTTCATTTCGCTCTGTAGGGAAAAAGGCATCGCAAGAGGAAGCGGTTCCATTATAATCATCGCCGAAGTTAACGTGTATGTCCCGAATCAGGGAAGAAAATTTTTGTAACAATAAAGGGTAAGCTAGCTTTCAATCAGTTGAAAATTTATTTTTTATCACCATGTATTTATATTATTTTGTCTTGTAATCTAAAATCCTTTTTTCACTTACCGCTTTCATTAATGTTACCCGCGATAATTTTTTTTGTACAAATTTGCCAATGAAGCCATCTGAACACGGAGTACTGAACCGGAAGTAGATAATTGAAACATTCATGTAAAAATATACTAAGAAAGAAAAAATTAAAATCTATGATGCAGAAAACAATTTTGTGATTCCATCAGGATTTATACCAAAGTACAGAGTATGTACATTTTGTATTAAAAAAATCTAAAATAGATGTTCCTTATACGAATGCCAATCCTTATATCATACTATCATTTGAAATGTGACCGACGACTTGATATACATGTAGTAATACACTTCATTCAAGGACCATTGCACTATTGGACATGAAACATTTTTATATCATACATATATCTCGTATTTAGGAAAGTGTTCCAACCATCCTGTATCAATTATATTAATTTCAATTAAAGAAATCGCAACTATTGTCTTTACAATTGACTTTATACATATGATTTTCATGGTTTAGACATTTTCAAAGTCAGTTCCTAAGTAGCCTTTCAATTTTCATCAAAATGCATGGCCACAATTTTCGACAAAATGTCCGAAATCATCTCCTAATGAGCCTTTTAAAATATATGTTCATAGTATCTAACAAAATCACCTCCTAATAAGCCTTTTAGAATGTATGTTCATAGTTTCTGACAAAATGTCCAAAATCACCTCCTAATGAGTCTTTTAAAATATATGTTCATAGTTTCTGACAAAATGTCCAAAATCACCTCCTGATGAGTCTTTTAAAATGTATGTTCATAGTTTCTGACAAAATGTCCAAAATCACCTCCTAATGAGTCATTTTAAAATGTATGTTCATAGTTTCTGACAAAATGTCCAAAATCACCTCCTAATGAGTCTTTTAAAATGTATGTTCATAGTTTCTGACAAAATATCCAAAATCAGTTCCTAATGAGCCTTTCAAAATGTATGTTCATAGTTTCTGACAAAATATCCAAAATCAGTTCCTAATGAGCCTTTCAAAATGTATGTTCATAGTTTCTGACAAAATATCCAAAATCACCTCCTAATGAGCCTTTCAAAATGTATGTTCATAAGAATGAAATAGTGTCCTCCGTAGGGAAGTTTAATATAATAAATAACAATGAACACTCTCTATCCACAAATTTTCGTCTTATCGTCTTAAATATCCACCTCCTAATGTGGATTTTGTTAATCCTTGGACATTTAAAAGGCTCATTAGGAGGTGATTTTGGACATTTTGTCAGAAACTATGAACATACATTTTGAAAGGCTCATTAGGAGGTAATTTTGGACATTTTGTCAGAAACTAAGAACATACATTTTAAAAGGCTCATTAGGAGGTGATTTTGGACATAATATTTGGTGACAAAATGTCTTTCGTCTTAAATATCCACCTCCTAATGAGCCTTTTAATCACCTCCTAATGAGCCTTTTATTCGTGCTTTTCCACTTGATAAAGGCCGGGTGGCCGAAAATTTGTGGATAGAGAGTGTTAATTGTTATTTATTGTATGTTCATAGTTTCTGACAAAATGTCCAAAGTCACCTCCTAATGAGCCTTTTAGAATGTATGATTGTTCATAGTTTCTGACAAAATGTCTAAAATCACCTCCTAATGAGCCTTTTAAAACGTATTCATAGTTTCTGACAAAATGTCCAAAATCACCTCTTAATGAGCCTTTTAAAATGTATGTTCTTAGTTTCTGACAAAATGTCCAAAATCACCTCCTTATGAGCCTTTCAAAATGTATGTTCGACATAGTTTCTGACAAAATGTCCAAAATCACCTCCTAATGAGCCTTTTAAAACGTATGTTCATTGTTTCAGACAGTTGACTCAGTTATAATGGTGGTACAGCTAAGAGCCCTCCTGTTTGCCCTTCTAATTGTACAAGCTAGACCTCAGTACAGGTACATGTACTATAAAGATGCTGTAGTCCCTCTGCCTGCAAGCTGGCTTCCATCCTACATGTACTTCAAATGTAAGTCAACTCCTTATCAAATACTTTTACTGTTCTTTCAATGGCGGAACGCCTGTTTATCGGGAAGAATTTACATATTTTATTAAAAATTGTTCAAAATATATAAATTAGGATCACTGTTGGGGGCCAGCACCCCTTAATTCCCCCTAAATCAATGATTATCTGCCACCGAGTTTCAAATTCCTACAAATATCAGAAATTCCCAAAACTTTTCTAGATGGATACTATCCAAGAATAAGGAGAAATTATGCATCAAATTCATTGGAAAACCTGAAGACAGCCAGGTCTTATCTTGACCAAATAAACGATCAAACGATGCAGACAGGAATGTGGGAAAAGATGTATGCCAATAATAATGAGGCTGGTAGACCAAAGAGGAACATGTTCCGGTGTGATTTCTCCATGTTGACACCACGGTCTATATTGTCCATCCTGAGGTACAGCAGAATGTGTGGACTCTCTACCGCTAGCTTGCGTTTCGGACTCGGCAGATAATAAGCTGTGGACAGTTGTCATCATTTTAACCACAACTTTTAAGAGTACCGGTACACAACAGTACATAGCATATTCAAGAATGGCGAATTTTGCATATCATTTCAAAATAAAAATGTTCAGAATTTCTCTGAAATTTTACGATCATTTGTGTTGTGTTTATATGTTCATGTTTCAATTAAAATAAATATCTCTGCAACAATCGAAGAGAAAAGCTTCATATTCTTATATTTTCAATAGAGATTTGGTTGCGCTAAAATAAGTACACGTACAGTATTTTGATCCCTTTTGTTTTTTAGCTCACCCGAGCAAAGCTCAAGTGAGCTATTGTCATACCGCGCCGTCCGTCCGGCGTAAACTGTACATTTTCGACATCTCCTGTGCACAGAATTTCACGAAACCTTACAAGAAGCAAGTACTAAAGGTCCTCTACCTAGCTTGTGTTTTTCGTGCCGATCGGCCAACAAGTATGGCCACCGAGGTTTATGATTGGCTGATCCATTTTCCGACTTATCCTCTGCACAGAATTTCACGAAACCTTACAGCAAGCAAGTACTGAAGGTCCTCTACCAAGATTGTGCTTTTCATGACGATCGGTCAACAAATATGGCCACCATGGGCTCTGATTGGCCGACGCATATTCGACTTCTCCTTTGCACAGAATTTCACGAAAAGTACTCAAGGTCTACTACCAAGTTTGTATTTTTCATACCGATCGGTCAACAAATATAGCTGCCAAGGGCTCCGATTGGCTGACACACTTTATACTTCTTCTCTACAACCGCTGAACAGAATTTCACGAAACCTTGCAGGAAGCAAGTACTCAAGGTACTCGACCAAGTTTGTGTTTTTCGTGCCGATCGGTCAACAAATATGGCCGCCGAAAGCTCTGATTGGCTTACACATTCTCCTCTTCATCCGCTGCGTAGAATTTCACAAAACCTTACATGAAACAAGTACTCAAGATCCTCTACCAATTTTTTTTTTTTGCTGATCGGTCAACAAATATGGCCGCCAAGGGCTCTGATTGGCTGATGTATTTTCGACTTCTCCTCTGCAACAACTGCACAGAATTTCATGAAACCTTACAGGAAGCAAGTACTCAAGGTCCTCTACCAAGTTTGTGTTTTTCGTGCCAATTGACCGACAAATATGGCCACTGTTGGCTCTTATTGGCCGACACATTTCGACATATCCAAAACTGATGCTCATTTCAAGAAACCTTAAAGGAAGTAAGTACTCAATGGCCTTCACCATATTGTCCACTATCATTCTTTTTGTTTGCAACTCAGGTGAACGATGTGGCCCCCTTTGGCCTCTTGTTTCTCTCCAAATTCTGTTCACATTTTTAGGTATTTTGATGGAAGAAGATGGGGATGAAATATATCTTTTTTCTATGAAAATGCTGTAATATAAGTGAGAAAATGCTGGTATATTGATTGACCAAAAAGGAATGAAGCTGATTTTGAATGTGACTTGACCCTCATTACGTAACGAGTCTCGTCATCCTTGACTATTCCTGCAAGTCTGATGAAAGTATATCAATTAGGTTATAGCCAATAATGTATAGAGTGACTGTTAGTCTTATCTCTTAGAGAGCTAAAGATATTACCAAAGTATGAGTAATTAAAAAGTAGGTAAATGGTTAAGGTCAAAGTCCAAGGCCAATGTCACTGGGTCAAAGGTCATGGCCTCAGATGAAAAGTCTCACCACAAGGTTTCTACATGTGAAATATCAAAGCCCTACCAATTATAGCTCAAGAGATATAGCCCAGGTTAAAGTTTTTGAAAAGTAGGTCAAAGTTCAAGGTCACTAGGTCAAAGGTCATTGTCTCAAATGAAAGGCCTTGTCACAAGGTATCTACATATGAAATATGAAAGCCTACCCCTTATAGTTCAAGAGATATAGCCAAGATTAAAGTCTTTGAAAAGTAGGTCAAAGTCCAAGGTAAAGATCTTTAGGTCAAAGGTCATGGTCTCAATTGAAAGGTCTTGTCACAAGGTATCTACAAGTGAAATATCAAAGCCCTATCCCTAATAATTCAAGAAATATATCCCAGGTTAAAGTTTTTGAAAAGTAGGTAAACGTCCAAGATCAAGGTCACTAGGTCAAAGGTCATGGTCTCAAATGAAAGGCCTTGTCACATGGTATCTACATGTGACATATTAAAGCCCTACCCCTCAAGAGATATAGCCCAGGTTAAAGTTTTGTCTACGGAAGATGACGGTGACGACAACGACACCAAGGGTATGGCATTAGCTCTCCTGACTTTTTCGTCCTGGTGAGCTAAAAATATTCAAAGACCACAAACAAAATTCTGTTTTATTTTCTTGCATCATCACATTGTTGAAAGATAACTATTTGTAGTGTCATAGCTAGTCACAGTTTTCTGTACATTGTGATTCTTATCCCAATTAAATTTTCAGCACCTTTCTTTTTCCAAGCACTTTGGAAACCTCCTCATGGAATTACAGGTACGGCCTTCTATTCAATCAATGAAGTTTTTTTTAACATACAGTATTTGATCACATATAATTTCACTTCAACACAGACGTCACAAATTCTCTCACAAACTCAAAGAATTCAGTTTCTGGATTGTTCAAGAATGCAGTTTGTGAGAGGGATCTTCCAACCAGAGTTGTTGCCCCTGACAGACCTGGTCGAGGACTGGGCTGCCTGGCACTGCTAGGTGAGCTGGGAGCTGCTGTATGTTTGAGATAACGCTGTAACTCCATCAAGAAATGGTTCTGAAATGTCATAAACCAAAATCAGAGGTGAGAGGGAATGTAGGAAAATAAAGATTGATCATTTAAACCTTCCATTGTGTGAACATTTTGACAAAATCCGTGACTCCATAATTAATTTTTAATGCTTGACCGAGATTTGGAGCTTGTTGGTCTGAAGTAAAAACATTGTGAAGTCACAAAATTCAGTTTGCCACAACAGGAAGGGTCAATTTGGTCTTGGATAGATAGATGGATAACTTGAGTATCGGTTGGATAACAAAGTTTACTTGTCAACATGATTACTTGGAAACCTAATACAATGCACACATACATGTACTTGGCAACCTTGTAACATTTATAGAACAGTTTTACTAATAGCCTAGAATGACTTGATCCAAAATCACTCCAATTTCCAAATAAACTTACCATTTCTGTGCCGAGTTCCCGTTTAAGAAGTTGTTTATCTGACACTGGTAGGCTAGGATCCCTGATATACCTGGTGGACTGGGAGATGATTATGTACAGGGCATTCTCCATAATATACTGTATTACTCCTCTGTAAGTAAAAGGTGCTGTGCATTTATATGTTAGGGAGATATAACAGCTGATTGGGTAATGCCATCTTAGCTTTTATCAAAAGTTACATATACATTTTCTTTGCTTTGTAACAAGATGTGTAAGCTTTGTCGCAACCTAAAATGTAATAACAACCTAAAATGTAATAAGCTGGATTTATTACATTTTAGCTTATTACATATTAGGTTGACTATCCAAACCTAAAATGTAATAACAACCTAAAATGTAATAAATTCTGAAGACTAAGTTTTTATTTGCATTTTACTTCATTTATCGACAAAGACCTTAAAAGATGTAAATATGATTTAATGTCGAAGAAGTAAGTATGAGCTTAAAATTAATCCTAATCGTCATCGTCAAGTGTATGGAATGTCCAGATATTTCAACAAACATCGTCCAAAAAGGAGAAATAGAGAGTGGCATAGCCTTATATGTACACAGAGCTACCTACAGACAGACAAACAAACAAACAGATCTCACGTTTAATATCTATTATTGTCTTCTAAATTTATTATATTTTGAGTTGTTATTACATTTTAGGTTTGGATGGTCAACCTAAAATGTAATAATCTATAATGTAATAAATTCTTAAGACTAAATTTTGATTGGAAATTTCACTTTATTCATCTGACAAAGACCTTTAAAGATTTAAATATGATTGAAAGTCAAAGAAATACAAGTTTAAAATCAATCCTGAGCCTCACCCTTAAATGTAAGGAATGTCAAGATTTGTTAACAAACATAATCTTAAAAGGAGAAACAGAGAGTGAAAAATCCTTATATATATATTATGTACACAGGGTGACCTACGGATAGAAAAATAAACAAACAAACTGATATTTAATGGCTATGGTTGTCTTGAAAACTTATTGCATTTTAGGTTGTTATTACGTTTTAGGTTTGGATGGTTCAACCTAAAATGTTATAACCTAAAATGTAATAAATCCAGTTTATTACATTTTAGGTTGCTATTACATTTTAGGTTGCGACAAAGCTTGTTAGCAGCAACATTGTACCAATTTTCAAGAACTTATGATTAACATTTGATAAAAATTATTTAGTAAAGAGTTATTGGAGCTTGTAATGAAGATTAAGTGACTAAGACAAATACATGTATAAAACATGCAGTAAGAAAGTTTTCAACCATTTTGCCATAAAAAAGAAATCTGTCCTGATCTTACTTTGGTATGATTTGTCCCACGATATTGGAGTCGGATCCTGATCTGTGAGGAGAGGTGCTCCCTCGAGGCTCCAGCTGTAATATACAATGTACAATGGTAAAAGATGGTAGATAAATATACAGGCTTTCTACTCTACCTTTATGAAAAAGTAGGAAAAAAGTAGGAGTAGTCAATGAAAAAAAGTAGGAGAAAAATAGGAAAAAGTAGGAATTAACAGCCATTCTATGTAACCACCAAAAAATCCCAGAAACGCATGGCTTCAGATTTCAACCAAACATTGTGACATGGGTTGATGCACCATAAGAAGTTAGAAAAACGATGAAAAATTTCAAAATTCTTCACGGTTGCCATGGCAACAGACTTGAGCTAAATTGACCAATTAAGGCCCATTTTACCCCTAAAATGTGAGGTTTTATCATGTCTATTGCCAATTCTTTATCATTGCATTATGTATGCTTTTTGTTTTGAGAAAAAGAACAAGATCTGAGCAAAATTAAGCATTTTTTATCATAATTCAACTCAAATTTAAAAATGTCTAAATTTTCACTTAAAAACGCCATATTTTCAGAAAAATGCATTTTTCTCAATTTCTCTGTTTTAAGATTATTTTAAGTGGATGTGGTGAAAAAAGGTACCTTTTAATTTTCAATTGAATTATCTTTTTTGTAACGCCAAGCAATGTTCTTTTATTCATAAAATAAAACATCGTGGGGAATTGATGGCGCATGCCCAGGAATTGTTACTAAAAATAGCTCATTTTTACTAATCAAAAGATATAAACATAGTGTAATCAAAGATTACGAAGCTCACCTCGTGGCAGCAAAGTTCAATTTAATCATATCTCTAAGTACATGTATATTAAGAAAATCACTCAAGTGAAAAAAAGTAGGTCAAGGTCATTTCATGAAAGTTTGATCAAAGATACATCCAATATGCAAGTTTGGTACATGTAGCACTTATACTTTGCTCAATATTGGCATTTAAAGGCAAAATCACTCAAGCAGAAAAAGTAGGTCAAGGTCATTTTATGAAAGTTTGATTAAAGATACATCCAATATGCAAGTTTGGTACATACAGCACTTATACTTTGCTCAATATTGGCCTTTAAAGGCAAAATCACTCAAGTGGAAAAAGTAGGTCAAGGTCATTTTATGAAAGTTCGATCAAAGATACATCCAATATGCAAGTTTGGTACATGTAGCACTTATACTTTGCTCAATATTAGCCTTTAAAGGCAAAATCACTCAAGCGGAAAAAGTAGGTCAAGGTCATTTTATGAAAGTTTGATTAAAGATACATCCAAATTGCAAGTTTGGTACATGTAGCACTTATACTTTGCTCAATATTAGCCTTTAAAGGCAGAATCACTCAAGTGGAAAAAGTAGGTCAAGGTCATATTATGAAAGTTTGATCAAAGATACATCCAATATGCAAGTTTGGTACATGTAGCACTTATACTTTGCTCAATATTGGCCTTATAAGGCAAAATCACTCAAGTGGAAAAAGTAGGTCAGATGCTGCATCCGATGCATGGGTTCACCTCAGCATCCCAAGATGAATCACTTGTGCAAGTTTGGATACTGTAGCATCAGTACTTTGTCAGATACTGAACTACCCCAAAAACTTTAACCAGACATTGACAAAGTCATTCAACCGGAAAATGTAGGTCAGATGCTGCATCCGATGCATAGGTTCACCTCAGCATCCCAAGATGAATCACTTGTGCAAGTTTGGTGACTGTAACATCAGTACTTTGTCAGATACTGAGTTACCCCAAAAACTTTAACCGGACGGGGACGCGGACGGGGACGCGGACGTCGGGGTTATAGCATAAGTTCATCTCAACTTCGTCGAGGTGAGCTAAAAATCCTTTTTGAATATTTTGATGATGGAATAAAAAGAATTTAATTTTGTTTGAAAACAATATCATCACATTTTATTATTTCTAATCTTATTTCCGAATAAAAAGAGAATAAGGTAAGGTTAAAATATCCATAGCAACCCCTTTTTTCCCTTAGCAACGTATTAAAAAAAAAGAAAAATATCATGTTTACAGTCATTATCATAGTACGGGAATGAATATTTTGATAAAAAATTGATTCTTTAAATAGAGAACAATTGAGAAAGTAGAAAATTGAGTAAGCTTTCAAAGTAAAATCCATAGCAACTAAACATAACCTTAGCAACAATCTGATTTTTCTCTGTATGTGACATAATAATGTCGATTTAGTCAGTACTGTCAGACAAGTTATGGATAAAAGAGAAGTAAAAGTTACATTGTTGTGCTTTCCTTTTCAAGATATTTACTTCACAAATACAGCAAATGTATATATTGGTTAATATGAAGTACATAGCAACCATTTCCATTCCTTAGCAACACGTATCAATAGGTTTTTATCTGTAATAATGGAATGCCTTATGTAAGAAAAAAAAACTTCCGTGGGATTTTATGCCAAAAGCAAATCACTATGATAGAGATATCAACTATTAATTAGTGTTACTGAATAAAATTGATAGACCTCTGAGATATGTGACACTTCCGATGCATTTGGGGGTAAAAATCCTTTTTTATGCAAAAGTCAGGAAAAACTGGAAATAATTTATAATTTTTGCATAAAAACTGATAACACAAATCAAAAGATGTAAATGTAGTTCTTGTATGATGTTCTTTCGAATTGAAATTTGGCAGAACCTCTTCTCTATGGTCAGATTGATATGATTTCTTCATCTTGGACTGATGCAAAGGGTGATACTATACCAGAACTGCCTTAGAATGGTTCAAGGATGAGTCACACTGAGCCATGTGTCTGTTATCATGGGTGTTGTGATACTTATTGAATTGCTCATAATCATTTCTTCCTCTGAAAATTTAAATCGTGCAAAATTTCAACACTTTCTTTAGAATTATCTTCAGATGGTGACATTGTTGTCATCCCATTGTTTCATTTATCATGTCAATCTCCAGTTATTGATGACGTCAGCATCTCCTCGTTTTCGAGTTTCAAATTGTTTCTTTCTTGCATGGGCAAAATTTAGTTACTGATAAATACTTTTATCACATAATGTACCCGTTATGCACTTTTATAAAGCCATTTCATAATTAAAATGTTATGATAACACGTTACATATTGCTCTGCGTGAATGTGATTAGTCAAGTTTGGAGCCTCATCACCTACACTGTGACAAGTGTGACCTGTTAAATATCGGTCATATATTAAATTAAGACTCACAAGCAATATAAATGATTAAAATGGTTGTTGTTGAAATAATTATTGAATTAAAGTACTAAGCAAAATTCAAATATTTTTTTCTTTACGCACAGAACATAGCGGTATATACGATTGGGAACTACTTCTCGTAGCGTAGCAGACGACTTCTAGGTCATGGCGTGGTTCGCCTCTAGTTCTCAGAATCGTTGATTTCACGTTGGAAATAGACATTTTTTGGCAGAATCATGTGATAAAAAGAATCTCAAAGGCTCGGGGATATAAAACACACAACTTGTTTCATAATACATCGTATGAAATAAAAATTCATTTGAGATCCTATATTTATTCTATAATACTAATATTATTATGGTTATTTAAAAGTTCATTACTTCTTATATAGGCCCAAAGTTAAGTTCAAGGTCACAAGGTCAAAAGTCATGATACAAAAATATAGTGCTCTTTATGGCGAATGTCAGGTCATGGAATATGAAAGGCCTATCATGGATAGTATGAAAGAAATCTGCTTTCAAATCTTCCAGAGTCAAGGTAACAAGGTCAAAAGTCAATATACCAAACAGCAGTATTCTTTGAAGTGAATGTTTTGTTTGAAATACAAGAGGCCCAAGGGGTCCACATCATTTACTTGAGTTGCAAACAAAAGAATGATAGTGGACAATTTTGTAGAGGACCATGAGTACTTGCTTCCTTTAAGGTTACGTGAAATTCTGTGATTCAGTTTTGGAGATGTGGAAAATGTGTCAGCCAATCAGAGCCCTTTGTGGCCATATTTGCTGACAGATCTGCACGAAAAACACAAACTTTGCAGAGGCCTTTGAGTACTTGCTTCCTGATAGATTTCGTGAAATTCTGTGCATCGGTTGCAGAGGAGAAGTCGAAAATGTAAAAAATTAGGAACGGACAATGGACAGACGGCGCATTATGACAATAGCCCACCATTTATACCATGTTAGAAATCTGCTTTCAAAATCTTCTTAACCTAAATTGCAACATAAGACCAAAGTCAAGATCAAGGTCAAAAGTCATGATACCAAACTTTAGTACTCTTTATCGTGAATGTTTGTATGGAATATGAAAGGCCTACAATTTATAGTATGAAAGAAATCTGCTTTCAAAATTTTTTAACCTAATTTTAACATAAGCCTAAAGTCAAGGTCAAAAATCATTATACCAAATTGTAGAACTCTTTATGGTGAATGAGTGTATGAAATATGTAAGGTCTACCATTAATAGAATTAAAAAATCTGCTTTTAAAACTCCTTATCCAGACGGACAGATGGACGGACAAACGGACATGGTGATTCCTATATACCCCCTCCTAAACTTCGTTTGAGGGGTCAAAAGTCATGGTACCAAAAATCTGCTTTCAGAATCTCTTAACCTGAAATGTTGAATAGGGTGAAGGTCAAGGTCACAAGGACACAGGGTCAGAAGTTTGCTTTCAAAACTTCTTAAAGCGACGGACAGACAGACGGACGGATAGGGTGATTCCTGTATTACCCTTTGTTTGCGGTTGGTATAATTAACTTTCCATTGTTTATAGCTTCAGAGGAGTTGTAAGCACAAGATTACATATAATAACATAGGAGAAAATGACCACACCCATTTTCTTAGTCCGTGGGGATCAGGGACCCAAACACAATATCAGGTTCACAACTACAGAGGACTCATATTGAAAAAATAGCAAATCAAGGAATGCTTGTGTCGCCTGGGAAGCGGTTTTTTTTCTAGAAAGTGGATCAATTATGTAGGTCAAGGTCACTTGGTTCAAAATAATTGGTATCAGTAGAAAAGTATTCTCAAAGAAAGTCATATGTAAAATATAAGACCTCTTACTTACCGATTAGAAGACATGGTCAAATCTCAAATTTTCAGGAAAGAGTGTCAATCATCTAGGTCAAGGTCAATACTTAAACATTTTGGTAAAGAAAAGGTTTCATCATAAGAAATACATGTGTGAAATATGAAATCCCTATCACTTACCAATCAAAAGATATAATATACAATCTTAGAAAGAAAGGAAGGTCAAATATCTAGGTCAATGTCACTAGGTAAAGTATTATGGTATGTTTCAAAAGGTCTTGTTACAAGGAATACAAATGTGAAATATCAAAGCCCAATCACTTACCAATCAAAATATATCGAATCTTAATTGTATTTAAAAGTAGGTCAAATATCTAGGTTAAGTTCAAATGGTCAGAAATTAGGGTATGTATAGAAAGGTCTTGTTGTAATGAATACATATATGAAATATTAAAGCCATATTACTTACCATTCAAAAGATATAGCCAGTCTCAACTTTTTTGAAAAGTAGGTGAAATATCTAGGTCAAGGTCACAAGGTAAAAAATTATGCTATGTGTAGAAAAGTCTTGTCACAAGGAATACACAAGTAAATTATCAAAGCCCTGTTACTTACCAACCAAAAGCTATATACAATCTTAATTTTTTGAAAAGTAGGTCAAATATGTAGGTCAAGGTGACTGGGTCAAAAGTTATGGTAGGGTAGAAAGGTCTTGTTACAAGGAATAAACATATGATGAAATACCAAAGCACTCATGAAAGAATTAAAAGATATGGCGAATCTTTTAAAAATTTTAAATTTTAAACTAGGTCAAATATGTACGTCAAGGTCGCGACTTTAATACAGTATGTGTAGAAAATTCTTGTCACAAGGAATACACATGTGAAATATCAAAGCCGTATCATTTACTAGTCAAACGTTATGAGCTGTGACACTCAAAGTGTGACAGACAGACAGACTGACGGACGGACAGAAGGACAACAGGATCCCTAAAGCGGTGGTCACAACCCGCCGTAAATCCAAGTATGTGGTGTCTACGTGCAAAAACATAGGTAAACTTTGGGGTCCGCAAGGTGTCCGTGTGTTACCAGTACGTGGTCCGTACAGCTTCCGCACAGATTTGGGATCACTCAGACAGGACGTAGCAGTTTTAGTGCATGCAGAACTTTCGCTGCGTCCTGTCTGTGTTCGGTCTACGATTTGTGAGTTGTGAGTATGTTGTAAGTACGTGCAACGCACTTGTCGCGTAAAGGAGTGAGGAGCCCCTGCGTTTTAGCAGTACGTGTGAGTACAACAACCACACTATAATGCAGAAGGCGTACGGAGATCGTACGTTGTAAGCAAGTCGCACACACGTCTGCACGTACGACGTACTTGCCACATGCGCATCATATGATGCATGCAATAACTACATATAACCGTACGTGCGACGTGCATTAACGCACTCCTTTCGTACTCTTGCCACTTGCTTCCTTGCGTCTTCAGAAAAGCGAAGCACACGTAGCATCTCCAAACACGCACGTAAAAAAAACCCCGCATAGCAGGTTGTAACCAAGGCTTTAAAAGTGTCGCTATGCTTCGCAGGCGACACAAAAAGGAATTAATTCTCCATCATTTATAGTGGCAGAGGAGTTGCGAGACAGATCACGCCCATATTCTAGGACCCCGAGAGTAAGGGGCTCAAACAAAATGTCGGGTGCACAACTAGACCACAGACCAAGTGTAATGCGAAAATAGTATGATTTTTATCTCTTATAGTTTCAGAGGAGTTGCGAGCACAAGAATTGTTGACGGACAGACGCCGGGGTATCGCATAAGCTCGATTGGTCCATCAGCTAATAAAACAATATTCCATATAGAATTTCGAATTTTGGCCGAGTATAGGGCATTTTCCCTAAAAAAACACATTTAGTATAGGATTTCGAATTAATGTCTTTAAATTTTTGATATCGGTTTATAAATATTTGATTTAAATTTTTGATATCGGTTTACCCTAAATTTATTAATTATTTTCAATTTTCATGATTTTTGCCCTTTTTAGCTCGCCGGAACGAAAAAGTCCGGAGAGCTAATGACATACCCTCGGCGTCGTTGTCGTCGTCGTCCGTAGACAAAACTTTAACCTGGGCTATATCTCTTGAACTATAAGGGACAGGGCTTTGATATATCACATGTAGATACCTTGTAACAAGACCTTTCATTTGAGACCATGACTTTTGACCTAGTGACCTTGGATTTGACCTACTTTTCAAAAACTTTAACCTGGGCTATATCTCTTGAAATATAAGGGGTGGGGCTTTGATATTTCACAAGTTGATATCTTGTGACAAGACCTTTCATTTGAGACCATGACCTTTGACCTAGTTACCTTGACCTTGGACTTGGACCTACTTTTTAAAAACTTTAACCCGGGCTATATCTCTTGAACTTTAAGGGGTATTATGACCTTTGACCTAGTGGCCTTGGATTTTGACCTTAACCATTTACCTACTTTTCAATTACTCATAATTTGGCAATATCTTTAGCTCTCTAAGAGATAAGACTAACAGTAGATGCATAGAATCCTCATGACAATATTTTTGAATTTTGGAAGTTATTTGATCTTTACACAAAAGCCTGCTACGGCGAGCTATGTAATCTTTGATTACCCTATGTTTAAGGAAGTGTTACACCAAAAACACATTGTATATAGGAATTCAAATATTAAGCATGTTTCATTCGAAATAACATAAGAATGTAAGTATATTAACACCTTTTAATTTTTGATATGTATTTAAATACTAAAGTTATAAATTATTCCAATTTTTCATGCTCCCCCCCCCCCCAAAAAAAAAAACACATTTGATATAGGAATTAAAATTCAAAACTCATTTCATTCGAAAATACAAAAGAAACTAAGTATATAAACATCTTTAAACTTTTTACATCAGTTAATACGCTGTAGTTATAAATATTTTCCAATTTTTCACGATTTTGCATTGAAAAAAACTTTTTCACCCCAAAAATCTTATTTGATGTGGGAAGTAAAACTGGAAACTCATTCAATTCGAAAGAACATCATACAAGAACTATATCTACATCTTTTGATTTGTGTTATCAGTTTTTATGCAAAAATTATAAATTATTTCCAGTTTTTCCTGACTTTTGCCTAGAAAAGGGATTTTTACCCCCAAATGCATCGGAAGTGTCACATATCTCAGAGGTTTATCAATTTTATTCAGTAACACTAATTAATAGTTGATATCTCTATCATAGTGATTTGCTTTTGGCATAAAATCCCACGGAAGTTTTTTTTCTTACGTAAGGCATTCCATTATTACAGATAAAAACCTATTGATACGTGTTGCTAAGGAATGGAAATGGTTGCTATGTACTTCATATTAACCAATATATACATTTGCTGTATTTGTGAAGTAAATATCTTGAAAAGGAAAGCACAACAATGTAACTTTTACTTCTCTTTTATCCATAACTTGTCTGACAGTACTGACTAAATCGACATTATTATGTCACATACAGAGAAAAATCAGATTGTTGCTAAGGTTATGTTTAGTTGCTATGGATTTTTCTTTGAAAGCTTACTCAATTTTCTACTTTCTCAATTGTTCTCTATTTAAAGAATCAATTTTTATCAAATATTCATTCCCGTACTATGATAATGACTGTAAACATGATACTTTTCTTCTTTTTTTAATCCGTTGCTAAGGGGAAAAAGGGGTTGCTATGGATATTTTAACCTTACCTTATTCTCTTTTTATTTGTAAATAAGATAAGAAATAATTAAATGTGATGATATTGTTTTCAAACAAAATTAATTCTTTTTATTCTATCATCAAAATTTTCAAAAAGGATTTTTATATCTTTTGATTAGTAAAAATGAGATATTTTTAGTAACAATTCCTGGGCATGCGCCATCAATTCCCCACGATGTTTTATTTTATGAATAAAAGAACATTGCTTGGCGTTACAAAAAAGATAATTCAATTGAAAATTAAAAGGTACCTTTTTTCACCACATCCACTTAAAATAATCTTAAAACAGAGAAATTGAGAAAAATGCATTTTTCTGAAAATATGGCGTTTTTAAGTGAAAATTTAGACATTTTTAAATTTGAGTTGAATTATGATAAAAAATGCTTAATTTTGCTCACATCTTGTTCTTTTTCTCAAAACAAAAAGCATACATAATGCAACGATAAAGAATTGGCAATAGACATGATAAAACCTCACATTTTAGGGGTAAAATGGGCCTTAATTGGTCAATTTAGCTCAAGTCTGTTGCCATGGCAACCGTGAAGAATTTTGAAAATTTTCTTCCATTTTCTAATATCTTATGATGTATCAACCCATGTCAGTGTTTGGTTGAAATCTGAAGGCATGCATTTCTGATCCATATGAGAATTTTTTGGTGGTTACAGAGAATGGCTGTTAATAGGGAAAAATTAGGAAATTTTCCATCACTTTTAGCGACAATTTTCAGTAAGTATGACACACAAATCACAGTAAGCAATGATTGTAGACTGGTAATGTTCATCTTTGAGGAAATGACAGAGAGAGTTAAAGGCAGATTGATTTTTCATGTAAAATATACACAATGGGCGAGCGAAGCGAGCCCCAAATTTTTCAAAAACTTTGAACCAGATGTCGATGACAAGTGAAGCAAGTAATTTTTTACTTTGAGATGAAAAAGTAGGAATAGTAGGAGGTTTTGAAGAAAAAGTAGGAAAAAATAGGATCAAAATAAAAAAGTAGGAAAAGTAGGAAATAGTAGGAAAAAGTAGGAACAGTAGAAAGCCTGAATATAATACCTATAGAACATTTCCGATATACATGTATACATGTACATGTATAACAGGGAACTATATGAGACTCAAAGTAAATATAAACCAGTGGGATACAGAGCTACATATACTATTATTCAAACTGAACTGGACACAGAAAAATTGTTATCATTTGGCTCTAGCTCCCAGTATTAAAGAAAATGCCCAAACTCTGCAGAATTCAGTCTTCAAAAAAACTCACTTGCCCGGTGTCCTGGGCTACAAGAAAATTTGACTGGCTGGTAGAAGTTATCTGACAAACTACATGTACATGAACATGTATATCAGGCATACAATTGGCAAGTAGATTTCTCTTCCGGATAGTGGTTCAAAAGAATTTGTCCAGACTGACCAATAAAGAGAATACCCAAACTCTGTGGTTCATTTATCTAAATGATTATAAACTGATTGTACGTGTAACATGTCCTTTGAATTAACAATGTTCCATAAAATGTATGCAGAAGTAAACACCTGTAAAAGAAAATCAATGTAGGCAAGATGAAACATTCTAAATGACGTACCTTATTGAGAATGCCAACACACACATCTCTGACACATGACATCAAAGTGCCGAAGGAAGGTGGACTATCCTGGTCAGTGGAAGGAGGAGTGAATCCTATTGCCAGGAAAGGCTCATACTCTGTGTAGTCCATACACTGCAAGATACATGCACATGTTGTAGATTTACATTGTATATCGTAAATCGTACAATACATGTCATATATTGTAAAGGTATACCTTATATTGTACAGGTATATCATATATTGTACATGTACATGTGTATATCGTATATTGTTTCGGTATATTGTATATTATACAGGTATATTGTATATTTATATCGTATATTGTACATGTATCTCGTATATTGTACATGTATGTCGTCTATTGTAGAGGTATATCATATATTGTACATGAATATTTTATATTGTACATGTATAACGTATATTGTACAGGTATCTCGTATATTGTACATGTATATTATATATTGTACAGGTATATTGTATATTGTACATGTATATCGTATAGTGTACATGTATATCATATACTGTACAGGTATATCATATATTGTACAGGTATATTGTATATTGTACAGGTTTATCGTATATTGTACAGGTTTATCGTATATTGTACATGTACATCATATATTGTACAGGTATCTTGTATATTGTACAGGTATATTGTATATTGTACATGTATATCATATATTGTACAGGTATGCTTTAGACCTTAACTACCGTATTCTTTGGGTGTGAATCTTGTAGGGAAAAACAACCCCTTTAGAGTAAATCATGCAAAGGACCGTCCTAATGAAGTTCTCTAGGACATTTTTTTATCTGTACAGCTTAACAAAACTTTAGAAATAGTGACAATGGAACCAGTACACAAGATATACATCATTCCAAGTTTATATATTGAATTTAGCTTCAAACTTTTTTGTAAGGATACATTGACAAAACAGGACACATAATTTTCCTTTGTTTGCATTTTCCTTCGGTTTTCACGAGTGTAATACATGTAACAGTGTATGCAAGTTTAAGACTGGTCAGATTTACATCCTCAAAATTTCTTACCAAATGTCTGGTGTACTTTTGCATATGTATAATGCAGAAATTTTTTTCTCGTAGATTGTAATAACCAGTGTATTGTTTTCTATAATGGGTTCATCAGAACATTAGGAATTACACTAGCCATATTTCAAACAAATAATATATAAAGGTTTCTGTGTTACCTGTTCATACAGGATCTCACATACATCTGGAGTGAACTGCCGTAGAGCTGATAAAGAACGACCTAGTATAACCAACATCCTGAAAGATAAACTCATGATTCAATATCACATGTGTACACTTATACAATGTACAAAAATGTACTTGATGAATTTAAATTTATATATTACCACAATTCAAAGAAGGACTATTACCATAATTCAAAGTGGGATTATATGAAGGTCTCAACAACACTACTACAAGTCTATAAACCCCTCCTTCCTAACTTATGTACATGTATAACTATAAAATTAGACATGTATGTACATATAATATGAAGGCACACATCAAATGAATTTTGAGAATCAGGATACCATTTATATTGGCTGTTTTTAATAAAATAAACATGTACATGTACAGTAAGTACAACATGCTCATCTTATACATGTATTACAAATTAAAAATTATAAGCTGTCAGGTTAGAAAACATGACCAAATCTGTGTTGGATATGGAACAAATTTAAAATTCCTAGCCATAAGTTTAGAGAAGATGACCAAACCTGTGTTGTATATGTACGAGGTGTTGTGAAGGTCGTTCAAGGTCCTCTGTGGAGGACTGCTGCTGGAGACGAGGTTGCTTTGGTGATAACCTTTTGACCTGTCCTTTATTTGTACCACTGTTTTGCTTAAAAAAAAGTAGTGTAAGAAAATGTATGAAAATTGTGATTTATAAAGCTCAACAAAATCATGTCACAAATAAGTTTTATTTGACTTTCCTGAGGATCCTTGTTGCTAGATCTCATCATAAAATTGAAGTAATCTACATTTAATTTCATTAGCTGGCTGTGTGAATACTTTTTACTTTTTTTACAGTCCTAGAGAATACTTCTTTCACTAAAATAAGAATTTCTCATTACAGATTGCTAATTCAGTTTATATGAATATTTCCCCCTTCATCTACTCACATCGAGTACGTGTTGTAAATAGCGTGGTCTCATCAGGAAGGCTATAAATGTCTGGCTCATGTATAACATACTCGTCTACAAATAGAAAAGTAATCACATACAGGACGTGTATGAAGTGTATGTTCTAATTTTAATATTAAGTAACATAAAATTTTTCATTTAAGAGCTGCAAGAAGTACAATGTACGTCAGAATCTGGTTATGTCCTTATTTGAAAATATATGCAGGTCTGTCAATCGTGCTTAAGTCATTGATTTGCTTTTGATAAATACAACTTTATCTAATGCTTGAACCGATTATTGCACATGTAAATATATTTGGAATAGAGAAATAGTAAGTGTATAACATGAAAAATATCCAAATGTGTCATATCATGAATCGTAAATTAATTTGAAAATTATCAATATGTTATATGAATGAACTCAATATTAAATTATCTACATGTAAAGATTTTCATGAAAACATTTACATGTATATGAAGAACCTAAATGTACATGTACATGTACATACACTGTACATGTAAGAGTATGTTGTACATGTAATTCATTATCTTCTTTTTGAGATTTTTTTTCACATATTTATCAACTTTGTCAATTTACATGTACCTGAAGTTTGATCATGACTTCTCCTAGATGGAGTCGCCACTGTCTCAGGAAGTGAGATAATTCATAAATCAGATCACATGTCTTCTCTGCCTCTAATATGGCCGTTTCTTGAAATGTTATTCTTGACAACTCAAGGCACTAGAAATAAACATTCAGATATAGACCAACTGGGTAAAAATGAAAAACTTGATAATAACTCTTTCCGAAAGATCAATAACTTTATTTTTCTTTTGAATTCCAGCAATTATGAGATCTTTTTCAAACTTTAAAAACTGCTGAACAACAGCTGACAAAGAAAAGACAATCAAACAAAATGTTTTTCATAAAAAAACAGATGTCTCCCCCCTCCCTCTAAGTTACTTTGACCTTAGGCCAAAATGCAAAATGATGTCCTTTGAGTCATGGGCAACATCATACTAAAACATGAAAGTGATTCATTACATTGTTTGAGGTAAAGCCCAAACATGATTGGCATATACAATTTCATTATAAGCATATTTAAAGAAATTGACTTTGGTCACATGACCTTGGATATAGGTGATCTGAAACCTACACTCACTGACGAGGGTTAAGTACCCGAAACATGCATGTCTGGTCCATGCTGCAAACTTATCTGCTTTTAAATGATGCTATTGAATTTGAAGACGTTTAACATTGTATGGATCATGAGCAACAAAAAACTGAATTAGTGATTAGATACACAGTTCAAAATATAAAGCCTAAACATTATTAGCATAGACAATTTCAGCCTGGACATGCTAAGCATATACAATTTCATTACCAAAGTAAGAAGCTACCTTAACCATGTGACCTTGGGACAATGTGATAAGAAACATTTAGTCCTTAGAAACAACATACTAAAATATGAAAACAATTGTAAGAAGAGTTCAGGAGATATAGCCCAGACAATATTAGTACGTACAATTTCATTAAAAAGAACTAAATGATCTTGACCTTGGGCACATGACCTTGGGTCAAGATGATAAGAAACCCTCCAATCCTGAGCAACAGCATACTATAGTATAAGAGTGATCCAGTATACGATTCCACAGATATAGCCCAGACTCAATAGCATTTACAATTTCATTAAAAAATGTAATACTTGACCTTAGTCATATGACCTTGGATCAAGGAGGTGTGAAACGTTTGGGTCATCAGCACCATCATACTAAAATATGACGTGATCCGATCACGGTTCAAAAGATTAAGCCTAGACATAATACATGTAACAAATACAATTTCATTTAAAATATACTAATTGACCTTGACTTTGGTCACATGACCTTGAGTCAACGTGATGTGAAACCTTTACGTGATAAGCAACAACATACTAAAATATGACGGTGATCTGATAAAAAGTTACAAGAGATACAGCCCCAATGGGATAGCATGTACAATTTCATTAAAACGTAATTAGTAACTTTGACCTTGATCAAATGACCATGGGTCCAGGTGAAACCTTTTGGTCATGACTAAATACATTCTTAAACTTGAAAGCAATCCAGTATGCAGTCCAAGGGATAAAGCCTAAACAAGAATGTATCTACAATTTCATTAAAAATGTAGTAAGTGACCTTGGATTTGGGTCAAGGTGATGTGAAGCCTTCGGGTCATAAGCAAAAACATACTAAAATATGAAAGTGATCCGGCAAATGGTTCAAGAGATATAGCCCGGACTAGAATGTATGCACAATATCATTAAAAATGCACTAAGTGACCTTGACCTTGGTCACATGACCTTGGGTCAAAGTGATGTGAAACCTACGGGTCATAAGCAACAACATACTTAGATATGAAAGTGATCCAGCATATGGTTCAAAAGATATAGCTCGTACAGGAATGTATGCATAATTTCATTAAAAAATGCACTAAGTGACCTTGACCTTGGTCACATGACCTTGGGTCAAGGTGATGTGAAACCTTCGGGTCATAAGCAACAACATACTAAAATATGAAAGTGATCCGGCAAACGGTTCAAGAGATATAGCCCGGACAGGAATGTATGCATAATTTCATTAAAAATGCACTAAGTGACCTTGCCCTTGGTCACATGACCTTGGGTCAAGGTGATGTGAAACCTTCGGGTCATAAGCAACAACATACTAAAATATGAAAGTGATCGGGCAAACGGTTCAGGAGATATAGCCCGGACACGATGTGTGACAGACGGACAGACAGACGGACGACGAAGGCAAAACCAATATGTCTCCTCCCCATTGGGGGGGAGACATAATTATGGTATGGAAATTGCATAATCTAGTTTGTATGCGGACCTGCTGCATTCGCTTATGATGAGCCCCAACGAAGTGTAGTGCATCTTCCAGAAAGGAGTACCTCAGACGTGACAGCAGTGTAGCAAATACGTCAATACACAAACAGTATGATCCATGCCATGTCGGTGTCTTACCCACTAACTGTCTGGAACTGGTCATCTATAACCAAAGATTATCTGTTTTATTTGAGCAGTCTAATATAAACTCCAAACTAAATTAACATATTCATCTTAAATCTGATTAAATTTTAGTTAATATAAAAATCAAATGAAAAATACCAATACACGTAAATCTCACCCGTGTTTGAGGGACAGGTATCAGGTCTTTATCATCATACAACATTAACGCTGCCAAACAAATATGCTGAGTAAATCCGCTCATTGCTAAGGAGTCGGCACCCTGTCATACAATAATGAAAAATAGACGTATCATATACACATATGCATGTTTCATCATTTCTAAAAATAGTGTTCAAACTAACAAAAAGTTCCTTGCTGTAATGTTAAAGCCTAAATTTGAGACATTTGAAAATTTGCACGTGTGCCTACCAGAATTATACACCCATGAACACCAAAAGTAAAACAGTCATTATTTATACTTACTGTTCATGTACATTCAAGCTAAATATTAGACACCATATATTTGCATGAACATTGCTCATACAGCATGTTACAGCATCAAAAGTATTCGCAAATTGGTAAATTCTCTCCATGTTCAAAACTTAGATGTGATGTTATAATTGGCAACCCAATTTATTGGAATATAATCATATTTGCCTAATGTGCGTTCAACATGAGAAATCAACTAGAAATGTAAGTATAAGAACATAAATTTATAAATTATAAGATTTAAACATCAAAATGTGTTCCTTAGAAACCTCACCTTCTCATCCTTAGCGATTGTCAGAAGCAGTAAGAATGCAGCATGGACATAGTGAACACCTTGTTTCCCCTACAAAATCAAATGTACATTATGTTAAAATGGCTACACATACAATAGAACATTTCCATCACTTTTTTGTAGAAAAGAGAACATGATATGTTTGCAGGGAAACTCTCCACATATGATCTTATATTTCCCCCATGCAAAAAGTCTTGATGTTATAATCGCGAAATTTTTCCCCAGCGAAAATAACCATGTTTATAGTACATTTTGTACTTATTAAAAATACATAAACAACTACATGTGATTAAGATCTTTAAAAAGACTGTTTCTTTTTTTGTATGTTTTGTATGTTGTTTCAATACATACACGCACCTGAATGAATAGCTCCAGTGAGGCAAGAAGGGAGGAAAATATAAGGTTCTCTTGTAGTACAGGAAGCCACAAGTCTCTACTACTACACTGTAGTATAACCTCCTCTAGTAAACATACTGCTAACACCTGCATCTGTAGTAAATGAAAAACTAATTATAAGTAATCACAAATCCTTACTACTTCACTGTAGTATAACCCCCTCCAGTAAACACACTGCTAATACATGTATCTGCATATTAGTAACAAATGACTAATTAATAGTAATTACAAATCCCTGCAACTACTAGACTGTAGCATAACCTCCTATAGTAAACATACTGCTGACACCTGTTGCAAGAAAAGCACAAAAAAACCCCACTTACCATTCAAATGTTACATGCAAACCTTGTTTTGGTCTGACAAACAAATATAAATAGTGTGCTTCCGTTCAAAAAGAAATACCCTGTCATGTACCTACAGAATATTCAGAAACAGCTATATCTGTAAATTTCAAGACAACTGCACATATTATCTGAATATTATGTCATTCATTAAGTAAACATACTATGGATTGAGAAACACCTAATATACATGTTGATAGTGAACCATTCTACATCTGCATGTACATGTAGTTACTAAGATATTGAAGCACTATAAATAGGCAGGAGTATTATCACTCAGTGCAAGTTAACTACTTAACCGAAGAAGATATACCTTCAGTCTAACATCAGCTGAATGTAGATCACTGGAGGTCTGTGATTGGCTGGCAAGGTCCTTAGGGGGAGGTAACTCTCTCGTACTTTGAAGAAGTAAGTCACAAACAGTTGGCAATATCACAGAAACAACCTCTGATCCTAAAGCTGAATTAAAATAAAGAAATTATGAAATCATGACAACTTGCACATGAAAAATAGCTTTGAATATTTCAAGTCACATTTAAATTGAAACTGATAATACTTGACCTAGTTGACACTTAACATACATGTATTAACAAACCATATCCTACTATAAGCAAAGAAATGAAATGAACTATAGGAGGTTATGCTACAGTCTAGTAGTTGCAGGGATTACATTTCATTCATGTTAATGCAAGATCACTGTTACCAAAGATAAGTGAATTACGGCACATTGCACAGAAAACGCGTGCAGCAGTCATTGCAATCTCCGAGTCATGGTTTGATGAATCAGTCAATGAAAGTGAAGTGTCAATAGAGGGTTACAGTTTAGAGAGGGCGGATCGAAACCGTAATGGCGGAGGAGTTTGTCTATATATAAACAATAGATTGGCTTATTCACGTATTCATGAAGCATCTAGTGTAGAGGATGAAATGTTATGGGTAAACATCCACCTTCCCAAGTCCAAACCTATCATACTGGGGGTATGTTATAGACCACCGAAGCAGTCAAATTTTGTAAACAAATTTGAGGAAACCCTTTCAAAGCTAAGGATGGACTGCGAGACATATATTCTTGGAGACTTCAACATCTCGTACCAACAACCGAGTAATATGTTGCAGTCATACAAACATGTACTGAGGCTCTTCAATCTGAAGCAGATGATCAAAGATCCAACGAGGACAACAACAAATTCGAGCACTATCATCGATCATATCTTGTGCAACTCCCCTGAAAATGTCACTCAGTCTGGAACCATCTCGGTAGGCATAAGTGATCACCTGCCTACTTATATAACCAGAAAAGCTTCTAGAGGTGTTTTTAATAGTCACAATACAGTTCGTATTCGTTCATTGAAGAACTATACCGTCAGCGAATTTGTACAACAACTAGCAAATGTTGACTGGAGGGAATGTTTTAATACAGAATGTGTAGATACAGCTTGGAATGCATTTCAGAAAATTTTCCTATCAGTATTGGATAATGCGGCTCCGATAAAAGAAGTCAGACTAAAACAACGAACAGAAGAGTGGATGAACTCCGAAATTTTAAATTTAATACAACAAAGAGACAAATTTTTACAATGTTTTAAGAAATCTGGTAAAGATGAAGACTACAAAAACTTTTGTAAATTACGAAATAGAGTCCAAAGAGAGATCAAAAGGGCCAAATCTGAATTTTTTAAAGATAAGATTGAAGATAACAAAAGTAACCCCAAAAAACTTTGGCAAAGTATTAATGAACTAGGGCTGAAAAATAAAAAAAGGGGAAGCAAAATTGTGTTTGAACATAGGTAATGAAATATGTCATGATCCCCAAACCATAGCTGAAAGTTTTGTGTCATTTTTTTCAAATGTGGCTTCGAACCTAGTGTCTAAGTTGCCAGAATTCCCAAATATTTTCTCTGTAAGTAGTGAATGTTTTAAATCGTTTTATTCTGTGAAAAAAGCAAAAGGGTCAAAATTTATTTTAAAATCAGTAAGTGAGGATTTTGTCTACAAAGAATTGTTGAATCTTAATTCATCTAAGAGCACAGGTCTGGATGATATACCAGCTAGATTCATTAAAGATGGTGCATCTGTTTTAAAGATTCCCATTACTTTTATTGTTAATATGTCCATTACATCAGGTGTAGTACCAGAGGGCATGAAAGTGGCACGAGTGAAACCTTTGTATAAAAATAGCAATCCAAGGAATGCTTGTGTCGCCTGCGAAGCGGCCTGATTATTATTCTAGAAAGTGGATCAAAATTATTGGTAACAGTAGAAAAGTTTTGTCAAATGAAATTCATTTGAAATATCAGACCTCTTAATTACAAATTAAAAGATATGGTCATTCTCAAATTTTCAGAAAATAGTGTCAATCATCTAGGCCAAGGTCCCTATGTAAAAATTGGTAACGAAAAGGTATCATCATAAGAAATATTAAAGACCTATCACTTACCAATTAAAAGATATATACAACCTTAATTTCTTAGAAAAAAAAGGTCAAATAGTTAGGTCAAGGTCAAAAGGTAAAAAATTATGGTATGTGTAGAAATGCATTGTTACAAGGAAAATACATGTGAAATAGAAAAGCCCTATCACCTACCAATCAAAAGATATAGCCAATTTGACTTTTCTTGAAAAGTAGGTGAAATATCTAGGTCAAGGTCACAAGGTCAAATATTATGGTTTGTGTAGAAAGGTCTTGTCACAAGGAATACACATGTGAAATATCAAAGCCCTATCACTTACCAATCAAAAGATATATACAGTCTTAATATTTTTGAAAAGTTGGTCAAATATGTAGGTCAAGGTCAATAGGTCAAAAATTATGGTATGTGTAGAAAGGTCTTGCCACAAGGAATACACATGTAAAATATCAAAGCCCTATCACTTACCAATCAAAAGATATAGTGAATCTTATCTTTTTTTCAAAAGTAGGTCAAATATCTAGGTCAAGGTCACAAGGTCAAAAATTATGGTATGTGTAGAAAGGTCTTGCCACAAGGATTGCATGTGTGAAATATCAAAGTCCTAACCCTTACCAATCAAAAGATATATCCATTCTTAATTTTTTTGAAAAGTAGGTCAAATATGTAGGTCAAGGTCACTAGGTCAAAAATAATGGCATGTGTAGAAAGGTCTTGTCACAAGGAATACACATGTGAAATATCAAAGCCCTATCACTTACCAATCAAAAGTTATGGGCTGTGACACCCAAAGTGTGACAGACAGACAGACGGACTGACTGACGGACGGACGGACGGACGGACAGACGGACAACGGACAAAGTGATCCCTAAGTGTCGCTATGCTTCGCAGGCGACGCAAAAAGAATAGTCCTCTTGAGGTCGGAAACTATAGACCTGTTAGTATACTCAGCATTGTGTCCAAAATTCTTGAAAAGAGTGTACATTCACAACTGTCAAATTTTTTATCTGAAAATAATCTTTTATTTGAATTTCAGTCTGGTTTCAGAGATAAATATTCCACCGACACTTGTTTGATTCATTTATTCGATCATATTCGTGATAATAATGCCAAAGGTCTCTTTACTGGAATGGTTATGCTCGACTTGCAAAAAGCTTTTGACACTGTGGACCATACATTTTTATGCAAGAAATTAGAGTTTTTGGGGGTTCATTCTTTAAGTTGGTTTAAATCTTATTTAAATGAAAGGAAACAATATGTATGTGTAAATGGTGCCACCTCTAGTCCAGGATTTGTCACGTGCGGTGTCCCACAAGGTAGTATCTTGGGCCCGCTTCTATTTTTAATATACGTAAATGACATGTCTTTGAGTATTGACCATAGCTGTAAGTTAATTTTATATGCAGACGATAGTGCCATACTTTTTTCTCATAGATGTACAGATTTTATTTCAAAGAAACTAGGTAAAGTACTTGAATCTTGTTCGAATTGGTTGATAGACAATAAGTTGTCTTTACATTTAGGGAAAACAGAATGCATTTTATTTGGTCCCAAATGAAAATTATGTAAGGTTGAAAATTTTTCTATTTCATGCAAAGACCATGTTATAAAAGCAACTCAGAAGGTGAAATATTTAGGCTTGTACATTGATGATAAATTAAGCAGTGAAAGTATTGTATCTACTATTGTTGAAAAGGTAAACAACAGGCTTAAGTTTTTGTATAGACAAGCCAGATTTTTGGATCAAAAAAGTAAATTTTCTTTATGTTCAGCACTTATTCTTTGTCATTTGGACTATTCCTGCAGTTCATGGTACTCGGGTTTAAATAAAACTTTAAAGAGAAGGTTACAAATATGTCAAAACAAGGTTATAAGATTCATTTTAGATTTGTCACCTATGCATTCTATAAATGCAAGCATTTTTAGCTCTTTGAACATCTTAAATGTAGAAAGAAGAGTGAAACAAATGAGATTGAACCATGTTTTTAATATTGTACATAACAAAGCTCCAATATATCTGAGAGATAATTTTACATACATTTCTGACCATTATTGTAATACCAGGTCAGCAGATCGACTTGACTTTAAAATACCATCTATTAAACTATGTCAAGATCAGACTTTTTATTACAATGCCATTAAAGATTGGAACAACCTGCCCTCAAATTTAAAGCAGATAACAAGCAAATTATCTTTTAAACATGCTCTCAAATTGCATCTAATGGAAGACCTGAAATGTTGTGAGGAAAGTTCATATGTTTACTATTGATTTAATAATAGTGCTATATAATCTTATCATTTGTTAATTCATATTTTAATTTGTGATATTGTTATAAATGTTAACCAGACTTGTCAGAATGACAACATAGCTCGCCGGTGGCAACCATATGTAAATTGCAACAACAACAATAAATAACTCCTCTGATTAACAAGTTAAAGTTTTTGAAAAGTAGGTAAAATTTCAAGGTCAAGGTCACTAGGTCAAAATTTATGGTACGGCATGAAAGGTCTTATCACAAGGAATGCACATGTGAAATATCAAAGCCCTATCACTTACCAATCCAAAAATATGGCCAAGGTTAAAGTTTTTCAAAAGTAGGTCAATCATCTCTAAGGTCAAGGTCACAAGGTCAAAAATTTTGGTATCCATGGAAACGTCTTGTCACAAGGAATACACATGTGAAATATCAAAGCCCTATCACTTACCATTCAAAAAATATGGCCAAGGTTAAAGTTTTTCAAAAGTAGGTCAATCTCCAAGGTCAAGGTCACAAGGTCAAAAATTTTGGTATCCATGGAAAGGTCTTGTCACAAGGAATACACATGTGAAATATCAAAGCCCTATCACTTACTATTCAAAAAATATGGCCAAGGTTAAAGTTTTTCAAAAGTAGGTCAATCTCCAAGGTCAAGGTCACAAGGTCAAAAATTTTGGTATCCATGGAAAGGTCTTGTCACAAGGAATGCACATGTGAAATATGAAAGCCCAATCTGTATTGGTTTAAAAGTTATAAGCAAGGTTAAAGTTTTTGTGCACGCGCACGCCGACGCAGACGCCAACGCCAACGCAGACGCCGACACCGGGGATATGACAATAGCTCTCCGGACATTCGTCCCGGCGAGCTAAAAAGTACTGATACAGGGTTTTTATTCCTGCTTTTAGTACATGATGAGCCTTGATTAACCTTCTGTGCCAAAATCTTGTCTATGTGTATGAATCTTGTTTTTGTTTTTTTTTTTGTATTTGATTTAAATTTTTTTCACAAGAGGACCCCATTGGAAATAAGCACATGTACTTTTATGGGTAATCCTCAGGCATAAATCAATACCATGTGATCTCAAAATTATTGTGATTTATTCCACTGATCTCATCTGTGATATTAACTTTTTTTTAAATTTTTCATATTTTATTCAAAATCTGAATCTCATGCAACTCTTAACCAGTCCACTGAATTATATAACCAAATTATATGTTTGAAGCTTCTTATGTTGTTTTAAATTTTATGTGTTATACATTCATGAAACAAATATTACTTTGTGTACCCTGTATCGTATTGATTTTACCTGAATAAATCTATCTATCTATCTATCTAAATGGACATTAAAGAAATCAAGCTCCTTTGAAATTCTGGATAATAATTTTGCATGGGGCTCCACTATGATGAACTAAAAACCTTCATCTGTTCATTATTCCTTACTGTACATTTACACTCTAGAATGGTTCAAAAAAGATTTCAGCATAAATTCTTTTCCTGCACCACAAATTTCACAATTACAATTTACATTCATACAATGATATACATGTACATGTATAACTACACTTACAGACAGCACTGACCTCTCTTTGATACTGTAGTATAGTAGTCAGTGCCCCTAGTAGACCTAGTTGTACAGAGGGTAGTAAACTAGCACTACTAGATAAAGTGTGGTTGATAAACTACACTTACCAACAGCAGTAACCTCCCTTTGATCATGTTGATACTGTAGTATAGTAGTCAGTGCCTCTAGTAGACCTAGTTGTACAGGGGGTAGTAAACTAGCCCTACTAGACAAAGTCTGGTTGATAAACTACACTTACTGACAGCAGTGACCTCCCTTTGATACTGTAGTATAGTAGTCAGTGCCCCTAGTAGACCTAGTTGTACAGGGGTTGGTAAACTAGCTAGTTGTACAGAGGGTAGTAAACTAGCGCTACTAGACAAAGTCTGGTTGATAAACTACACTTACCAACAGCACTGACCTCCCTTTGATCATGTTGATACTGTAGTATAGTAGTCAGTGCCCCTAGTAGACCTAGTTGTACAGGGGGTAGTAAACTAGCCCTACTAGACAAAGTCTGGTTGATAAACTACACTTACTGACAGCAGTGACCTCCCTTTGATACTGTAGTATAGTAGTCAGTGCCCCTAGTAGACATAGTTGCACAGGGGGTGGTAAACTAGCACTACTAGACAAAGTCTGGTGGATAAACTACACTTACCAACAGCACTGACCTCCCTTGATCATGTTGATACTGTAGTATAGTAGTCAGTGCCCCTAGTAGACATAGTTGCACAGGGGGTGGTAAACTAGCACTACTAGACAAAGTCTGGTGGATAAACTACACTTACCAACAGCACTGACCTCCCTTTGATCATGTTGATACTGTAGTATAGTAGTCAGTGCCCCTAGTAGACATAGTTGCACAGGGGTTGGTAAACTAGCACTACTAGACAAAGTCTGGTGGATAAACTACACTTACCAACAGCACTGACCTCCCTTTGATCATGTTGATACTGTAGTATAGTAGTCAGTGCCCCTAGTCGACCTAGTTGCACAGGGGGTGGTAAACTAGCACTACTAGACAAAGTCTGGTGGATAAACTACACTTACCGACAGCAGTGACCTCCCTTTGATACTGTAGTATAGTAGTCAGTGCCCCTAGTAGACATAGTTGCACAGGGGGTGGTAAACTAGCACTACTAGACAAAGTCTGGTGGATAAACTACACTTACCAACAGCAGTAACCTCCCTTTGATACTGTAATATAGTAGTTAGTGCCTTAGTAGACCTAGTAGTATAGGAGGTAGTAATCTAGCACTACTAGACAAAGTCTGGTGGATAAACTACACTTACCAACAGCACTGACCTCCCTTTGATACTGTAGTATAGTAGTCAGTGCCCCTAACAAACCTACTTGTACAGAGGGTAGTAAACTAGCTAGTTGTACAGAGGGTAGTAAACTAGCACTACTAGACAAAGTCAGATTGATAAACTACACTTACTGACAGCAGTGACCTCCCTTTGATACTGTAGTATAGTAGTCAGTGCCCCTAACAGACCTACTTGTACAAGGGGTAGTAAACTAGAACTACTAGACAAAGTCTGGTTGATAAACTACACTTACCGACAGCAGTGACCTCCCTTTGATACTGTAGTATAGTAGTCAGTGCCCCTAATAGACCTAGTTGTACAGGGGGTAGTAAACTAGCGCTACTAGACAAAGTCTGGTTGATGGCAGCATTCAGTATTGTCATGATTCTTCCTCTATTGCTCAAACAACTGTCATTAAATAAACATATTGTAAATTACACATGTTGTAAATCACATGTGTGTAAACAATTTAATGGTGAGATAATGACAGCTAATTACATGTAACACTGAAAATACCCTGAATCTTGGCTCTATCATTTATTTTATCTTTTGAAATACAAATGTATATAATCAAGTTCAATTCTGACTACTTTCAAAATCATTCATGAATAATCCTTTACAAACAATGACTGAACGAGGGAAAAACAGGTGGAGAGAAGAAAAAGATTTGTGTACGAAAAATTTCAAGACCAATATAAGAAGCCATTGTTATACCATCCTATCATGTACTTAAAATTTTTAGCACAAACATAAATTTTATCCTAGCAGACGTAAAGTGTACACTATGATGTTGCATCATAAATAATCATTGCACACATCAAGTTTTATTACAAAATAATATAGATTTTAGCATTGTCTTGAATAAACATACTGAAAAACATGTAACTCCATCACTGCTAAGATATGGATAGATTATAGTACTAACAACAAGTTTGTAAAACTGAAATTTTGATTTTTCAGGAAAATGCTTAAAGATAAAAATTGAGAGAATTATTCAACTCAAAAAGCACTATCTGAAAAGTAAATCTGATTTTTATTTAAGATTTGCAGTTTGCTGTTTCACATGAAAACAGCTCATTAAATTGCATTTTAAATGCACTACATGTAAGTCATAAACAAGAGGTCCAAGGGGGCCACATCGCTCACCTGAGTTGCAGAATAAGGGTTCAAAGTCACAAAAATACTTCTACAGATCAAAGCCCTTGACATCCATATTTGTTGACCTATCGACAAGAAAAACACAAACTTGGCAGAGGACCTTGAGTACTTGCTTGCTGCAAGGTTTCGTGAAATTCTGTGCAATGGTTGTAGAGGAGATTTCGAAAATGTGTCAGCCAATCAGAGTCCTTGGCGGCCATATTTGTTGACCGATCAGCACAAAATACACAATCTTGGTAGAGGATCTTGAGTACTTTCTTCCTGTAAAGTTTCATGAAATACTGTGCAGTGCTTTTTTTTGCAGAGAAGATGTTGAAAATGTGTAAGCCAATCAGAGCCCTCTGCGGCCATATTTGTTGACCAATCGGCACGAAAAACACAAACTTGTTGGAGGACCTTGAACACTTCCTTCCTGTAAAGTTTCATGAAATTCTGTGCGGCGGTTGTAGAGGAGATGTCAAAAATGTGTTAGCCAATCAGAGCCCTCGGCGGCCATATTTGTTGACCGATCAGCACAAAAAACACAAACTTGGTAGAGAACCTTGAGTACTTCCTTCCTGTAAAGTTTCATGAAATTCTGTGCTGCGGTTGCAGAGGAGATGTCGAAAATGTATCAGCCAATCAGAGCCCTCAGCGGCCATATTTGTTGACCGATCGGCACGAAAAAGCCAAACTTATCAGAGGATGTTGTGTACTTCCTTTCTGTAAAGTTTCATGAAATTCTGTGCTGCGGTATCAGAGGAGATGTTGAAAATGTGTCAGCCAATCAGAGCCCTCTGTGGCCATATTTGTTGACCGATCGGCACAAAAAACACAAACTTGGTAGGGGACCTTGAGTACTTCCTTCCTGTAAAGTTTCATGAAATTCTGTGCAGCAGTTGCAGAGATGTCAAAAATGTGTCAACCAATCACAGCCCTCGGCGGCCATATTTGTTGACTGATCGGCACGAAAAACACAAACTTGGTAGAGGACCTTGAGTATTTCCTTCCTGTAAAGTTTCATGAAATTCTGTGCATCAGTTCCAGAGGAGACGTTGAAAATGTGTCAGCCAATCACAGCCCTCGGCGGCCATATTTGTTGACCGATCGGCACAAAAAACACAAACTTGGTAGAGAACCTTTAGTACTTCCTTCCTGTACAGTTTCATGAAATTCTGTGCTGCGATTGCAGAGGAGATGTCGAAAATGTGTCAGCCAATCAGAGCCCTCGGCGGCCATATTTGTTGAACGATCGGCACGAAAAACACAAACTTGGAGAGGACCTTGAGTACTTCCTTCCTAAGTTTCATGAAATTCTGTGCAGCGGTTGCAGAGGAGATGTCAAAAATGTGTCAACCAATCAGAGCCCTCGGCGGCCATATTTGTTGACCGATTGGCACAAAAAACACAAACTTGGTAGAGGACCTTGAGTACTTCCTTCCTGTAAAGTTTCATGAAATTCTGTGCAGCGGTTGCAGAGGAGATGTCGAAAATGTGTCAGCCAATCAGAGCCTGTGGTGGCCATCTTTGATTTCAGATCGGCTCGAAAAACACAAACTCGGTAGAGGGCATTGAGTACTTGCTTCCTGTGAAGTTTCGTGAAATTCTGTGAAGCGGTTGCAGAGGAGATGTTGATAATGTTAAAAGTTTACGCCAGACGGACGGACGGACGGACGACGGACAACGCGCTATGACAATAGCTCACTTGAGCTTCGCTCAGGTGAGCTAAAAACCTACACTGGTCAAGTTTAGATGATATGATAGCCATAATCTAGAGGCGACACTTAGATTTATGCCTGAATGATAAGAGAGTATTTACCTTGGTAAATAGGAATTGCCCTTCTATGTTATATACTGGACCCTTGTTTAATTAACGACTTAGAGACTATTTCTTGGCGTAAAAATTTGACATTTCCCTATTAGTATAGCAAAAATGATTTCTTGTAAGGCATTAAAGGCTAAATATTTGGATAGTGCCCTTTTTTATGAATCATTTGTTCAATTCTTTACTCATTCCTTCTTGTTATTTTTAAAAAACAAAACAGAATTTTCCATTTTCCATACCTGTCAACTTTGAAATCTTTAAAAGAGGGAGATCTCCCTCCTTGGCACAAAAGTGGGAGATAGCACATGAACCCATTCTGCCACATTTTTAATGAATTGCAACATTTTGCGAAAAAAAAAAAAAAAAAATTCAAACAATTCTATTGTGCTGACATTTCAATGCAAAAACATTATAAAAAATGTTATGATCGCTGAGCGATATAGTCCCCTACCAGCGGCATATATTTATGTCCTGAAACTCTGCCTATGAATTACTCTTCAATTAAACATATATGAGTTTAAATTAACCTTACTGTCTGCGCAGCTCAGTTCTGAGGTTTTATCTGCTTTATCGATTCGAAAAGAGGTCATGCGTGACGAAAGTTGAACTTGCTCTGTAACTATCCAAGACTAAGCTGAGTATCAAATTTCATCTGAATATCTCTATTTGTTGCAGGAAAAAGTCTGGAAAACTGACAAAAACTGAATATTCCAAGTCATAAAGGGGCATAAATCCTTGAAAAATAGGTCAAGCGTGACAAAAGTCGAACTTGCTTTGTAACTATGCAAGACCAAGCTGTGTATCAAATTTCATCTGAATATCTTCATCCGTTGCAGAAAAAAGTCCAGAAAACTGACAAAAACTGAATATTCCAAGTCATCAAGGGGCATAACTTCTCAAAAAATAAGTCAAGCGTGACAAAAGTCGAACTTGCTCTGTAACTATGCAAGACCAAGCTGTGTATCAAATTTCATCTGAATATCTTCATCCGTTGCAGAAAAAAGTCAAGAAAACTGACAAAAACTGAATATTCCATGTCATAAAGGGGCATAACTCCTCGAAAAATAAGTCAAGCGTGACAAAAGTCGAACTTGCTCTGTAACTATGCAAGACCAAGCTTTGTATCAAATTTCATCTGAATATCTTCATCCGTTGCAGAAAAAAGTCCGGAAAACTGACAAAAACTGAATTTTCCAAGTCATCAAGGGGCATAACTCCTCGAAAAATAAGTCAAGCGTGACAAAAGTCACACTTGCTCTGTAACTATCCAAGACCAAGCTGTGTATAAAAATTCATCTGAATATCTCCATCCGTTGCAGAAAAAAGTCCGGAAAACTGACAAAAACTGAATTTTCCAAGTCATCAAGGGGCATAACTCCTCAAAAAATAAGTCAAGCGTGACAAAAGTCACACTTGCTTTGTAACTATCCAAGACCAAGCTGTGTATAAAATTTCATCTGAATATCTCCATCCGTTGCAGAAAAAAGTCCGGAAAACTGACAAAAACTGTATTTTCCAAGTCATCAAGGGGCATAACTCCGTGAAAAATGGGTCAAGCGTTACGAAAGTCGAACTTGCTCTGTAACTATTCAAGACCAAGCTGTGTATCAAATTTCATCTGAATATCTCCATCCGCTGCAGAAAACTGACAAAAACTGAATTTTCCAAGTCATCAAGGGGCATAACTCCTTGAAAAATAGGTCAAGCATACCGAAAGTCAAACTTGCTCTGTAACTATCCAAGACCAAGCTGTGTCTAAAATTTCATCATAAAATCTCTATCCATTGCAGAAAAAAGTCCGGAAAACTGATATTCGGACAGACGAAGGGACAGACAGACAGACTGACAGACAGACGGACGGACAGACAGACCGACCGAGAGGAAACTAAGAGTCCCCTTCGGCGTTGCCGGTAGGGGACTAACAATGAAACATGTATTTTCTAATTCATTGCATTCTAAACATCTTTTCTTGCATTTTGTCATGCAATTTCTCATGAAATGCTCTGGAAGTCCCTTAGTAGAGTTTTTCTTCTTTGATAAATATGCCAAAACAGGGAGAAAGAGGGTGATTGGGTAAAAAAGAGGGAGATTTTGGTCTCCCTCCAGGGAGATACATGTATGTCAAGGAGGGAGATGAGGTCAAAAAGAGAGAGTCTCCCTCCAAAAGAGAAAGAGTTGACAGGTATGGTTTTCTTAGGAGCCTTTTAGTATGTTAGAACAAGTACACGTAAAGTAAAACATACATTGTACATATGAAACGTGTACATGTATATCTGATAGCTTACCCTGTCCAAGTCTTCATAATGGTGAAGAGTTGAGCACTGGCTATCTGAGCTAACTTGATGTTTAATTTGGTATAATTTCCTTCCACCTAAAAAATGGGATGAAAGAACTGTTAAAACATACATATTTTACATTTTAATATACATGTAAATAGACAATACACAAGATCGCAACTACAGTGCATGCAGCATCTCTGTTCTGATTTGCATTTAGTCACCTACCTTAACCATTGTTTTCAAAACTTGGGCAACTTTTCTGCCCAAGTAAACTGATAACGTCAAAACAATGGAGAACAATCAAAGAGTGCACGAAAACAATTGCATAATCTTGATTAGAAGTATTTACAATCTTCCGTATTCTGTTCTTACAAAAACATGTTCTAGGCCCTAATTGATAGTGAAAGTCGATAAACTTACTTGCAGAGTATCACTGAAATATGAACAGATGAGCTAATTAATATACTGAAATATGAACAAATGAGCTAAGATAAATATATGGTACTGTTCTTACCAAAGCTTGTATTCCCTCTAATAGATCTACTATGATCATTTCCTTCACACCATCTGTTATCTTCAGATCCTCTACCTATAAAATAGAAAGGGAAATACAAAACTTACACTAGAATGTTCAGGTACATTATGTTAACTGATGTACATGTATGTTGACTCCTAATGACTTAAACTTATGACCTTGACATTGAAGATTAATCTCAGTGCAGTTGATCATACATGCAAATCTGTTAAAAATCGGATACATACCAAGTAACAGCCATACACATGAAAACTTAGGATAATACATCTTACATCATTGGAGATATGATAGCCATACTTTCCATTTATATCCTTGTGACAAATGCTTTCATTTTTTAATTTGACCATTAGACACAGAGTTAAAGAATGTTGTTTTCTTAGACATTTCCTTATATTTAAGGACTATACCTCATTTTTTGCGACAGTGATAGTAAAGTTTTTCCATGCTATCAGCAGTTTGAGAGTGTAGTTCTCCGAGATATTGTCTACATCTGCCTCCTTTCTCTCAGCCTCCATTACTAAACATCTTTGTACGTACTGTAAAAAAATGTTTCCTAAGTGTAATATACATGTGTGTACATTCTATCAACATGGGCTTATGAAAATAAGATATAAACCTACATGTTTGAAAACATAACAGGAACAGAAATTGATAACAGAACTACATAACTCTCCTACATACAAATAAGTTTTTTTTTCCTTCCTAGAGATAGATGATATTTGAATAGTCATTTTAATCCATACAAATTCTCAAAGACAAAACAATTGAAGTTAATCCAAAGAAACTGACTGGCGTAGCCTTAATTGTTTTGTATAGACTCAGTACTGCCTTTGAAAATTAATGTACATCTATATGTATAATAAAGCACACGTTTAATTTTATTTCTGTAAGCATAGTATCTGGGTGTACCTTCATAAATATATTCACATAGTCAATATTGATGAGTTCACAATACATTTGTTCATGTTTGTCTATCAAATCTAATCATAAAAGAAATACAAACCCCTGACCAGTACTGTACCCTGTTGGACTTCCCTACATTTGATAATGCTGACTTCAAATTTGGATCAAGCTTAGAGCTGAACAGAAAAGAAAATATCACAAATTAGAAACTTACATGTATTTCTGACTGAACATTAAGTTTTCTTTTTACAAATGTATCTTGTTTTTAGTGTCTCATGACAGAAAGGTAATAAATAGGCAAGATGAAAAGTTCTAAAATTGCTAATCTAAATTTATTTAAACTTTGATAATTTTCATTTTCCACTAAAATTTCTTTGTTTTAGATAAGAATAATATCTGACCTTGTGACAGCGTATATTTCCTCTGACAAGATTCTGAGAGCCGACGCTATCGTCTTTATCTTGTGTGGCAGATGTACCTGAAAATACAGTATGATATGTCTGAATATAGACCCTTTCATACTAATGTCCACTTGGTTCACTTCTGTCTCTTTGTACATCATTTTTGCCCACCAGAGCAATCAAGTTATATCATTCAACTCCAAATAATAGTATGTACTGTTATGGATGACAGCATTTGATTGTTCTGGTAGGCAAAAACGTCCTACGAAGAAACAAAAGTAAACAAAATGAACATTAGCGTAAAGAGGTCTATACATGTACTTGTACTGAATATAAAAGATATGACAGCTTTGATAGTATTAATCTCATTTTGAAATGAAGTAGAATGCAGAATGCGGTTCTTTAACTTATCATGATGTTCCCTCCTGGTCAGTTTGAAGATTTGTGTTTTACACTATACTAATGGTTAATACTGTAACTATACACGACTAGTCTGCATCCTGCCCCAATAATTTTTCTTGTGCAGAAGTACTGAAAAGCTGTGACCTTGACATTTGACCTTGAAAATTTACAGGATTCTTCCTTTTGTCACTATAATCATTTGAGGCCATGTATGAATTTCTGAGAGCTAATTTCATACCCTGTATTGTGATCACAAGGAATTGGTTAATATGCAGAGGCATCTACTTTCATGTACGTACAAATGAGTATACATGTATTTACATATGACCATTAATTTGTATAGAATTTATGCTGTAATAATAGGAGTAAAAATGTGGTGACTTGATCTGACTTATGACATCATGTACATGTAGTAATGGAACCTTAGCAATAGAGTTGTAAATATATTTAAAGGTCATTTAAGCATGAAAAATGAAATGTAAATATACATAATATTTGTCTTTTTGGAATGTGATTATACTGTGATAACCTACGATGGATCCAGGAATTCTGTTTCTCATAATTCCTGGATCCATTGTAGATGATCACAGTAAAATCACATTCCCAAAGACAGTTATTTTAAAATAATGTAAGTGTAATAATATTATGTTATTTGACCTAGTTACCTGAGAGTTACTGGATGGAGTCTCAAGATCTCTACTGACTGGTGCACAAACACTGGGCCAAAAATGTTTCCTAAATGAGAAAATATACATGTACATGAAGATAAACTACTGCTGAAGGCTGAATGCTAAGCAGACATCTGTACATGTATTTGTAATATTGACATAACTGTTTGTTAGTTTTGGCTATTCCAAGAAATTGAAGAATTTTACATATAGTTGTACATGTAATTTCTGTCTGACAAGATAACAAGAGTACGATATTATGTCAAGGTCAATTAATTGGTACATAGAATGTTTTTCCTTAAAAAATTCAGCATACAACATTTGTAAGTCAACGGAAATACATATAATACAGTATATATTTCATGTTTGTTACCATACTGATACTTTACCTAGCCCTGAGTACAGACATGGCCGTTTCCCTCAATCCTACCCATAGTGACTTTATAAAGTCCATACAGGCACACAGTAAATCTGGTGGGCATCTGTAAGTCTCCTGAACAAACAAAAAATACATATTTAATACTCATGCATGTAAAACTGAAAATATTTTTAAACATGTTACTAAACCTATTTTAATATTTTGTTCTTCAGAGTTGTTAAAAAATAGGAAATTTGGAATGATTTATCATAATAGAATATATCACCGAGTGTGCTCAATGACAAGGAAATCCAACCCAAGTGTACGGGATCTGCTTGTACCATGCAAAAGTATATCATGGACAAGAGAGTTTGATTTCCCTGTCAATGAGCATACCCTGTGATTATTTTTCTCCCTGCGTCTTAAATCTGTCAAAAATAATAATTTTCATACATGTTTTTGTCAAGTTTTCATCCAGCTAAAGCGACCAGACACATCAGTCTTTTATGACGTCATAGATTTAAACATTCCCAGGCGTAGTTTATCATCCATCCCCCTGTGGATGATCGATTTGTCATTTTGCACATTGTATGAATACAACTCTGTGAATATGGGAGAAAAGCTTATCTGCATTGAGAGAGACGAAGAAATTTTTGGAATTTAAGACGCTTTCATATGCTGTTATGAAAGATAAATTAGATCCATCTAAAAAGACATCATATGATATGAGTGACAGTTTATTTACATTGGTTTCTTTCACAAGAAAAAACCATCTTCAATGAAGTATGAATAACAGCTAAACCTATATTCCACTAGTTATTCCGTAGTAGGGCAGTAGGGGACCAAATGGTTATTTAAATGTCTTGCAAAACTTGAACTTGGGCCTTAAAATAGTCTAAAAACATTGCGTCAACAGAATGAATTAAAAGTTCAAATACACAGTCACAAAACTCTTTTGTACATACATTTACACATATACTACCACAAATACAAACTTCAAATACACAGTTCATACATGTACATACATGTACACATACACTACCACAAATACATGTACGGACCTGGTTACTGGCATCCATGAGATCTAGTACTGTTTGCAGACAGCTTGTCTTACCAATGGATAATTCCTGCAAAATTTTTATACAATATGATGAAATGTAATTTGAATTCTACTCAGAGAAATGTTGATTGATGGATCAATGATACCCCAAACTAACTTGTAAATCCCTTATATCATTTTCCTCACATCGGGAGACAAGGTTAGAAATTTAGAAACAAAACTTTGTGAACGTAAGTTTATAAGAATACAAAGATAAAACTCAGCCAAAAGTAGTGCAACTGACTATAACCTAACTTAATCTGTAATTATTCTAGATTAAGATATATAGCAAACTACAGCTTAGAACCTCATTTCATCGCAGAAAAAAGTCTAAAATCTTAAGATCGAACGGCAGACAGATACCCATTTTACTAGGTTTGTTAAAGTGTTGCAAGAAAAAATCAATTTCCAACTGTAACATCAGTATTTACCTGCTGCAAACTTAGCATAAGCTATTTATTCCCTAGTTTGTTTACCCTTATCATTACCTCTTGACCTTGATAACCTGTAGAGCCTGGCATGGTTGTAGATGCTGTGACTTGAGGACATACATGTACATAACAGAGGAATCTCTATAAGCCTGGGCTGGGCCTCCACACAAACAGACAAAAACTCTAATAACATCATGTAAACATATGTTAATACGATTACTTTTTGACCTTGAGAACCTGCAGAGCCTGGTGTGGTTGAAGATGCTGTGACTTGAGGACAAACATTACGGAAGATCTCTATAAGCCCGGGCTGGGCCTCCACACAAACAGACAAAAACTCTAATAACATCATGTAAACATATGTTAATACGATTACTTTTTGACCTTGAGAACCTGCAGAGCCTGGTGTGGTTGAAGATGCTGTGACTTGAGGACAAACATTACGGAAGATCTCTATAAGCCCGGGCTGGGCCTCCACACAAACAGACAGAAACTCTAATATCATCATGTAAACATATGTTAATACGATTACTTTTTGACCTTGAGAACCTGTAGAGCCCGGTGTGGTTGTAGACGCTGTGACTTGAGGACATCCATTGCGGAGGATCTCCATAAGCCCGGGCTGGGCCTCCACACAAACAGACAGAAACTCTAAACATATGTTAATACATGTACCCTCACCTTTTGGCCTTGTGAACTTGTAGAGCCCGGTGTGGTTGTAGATGCTGTGACTTGAGGATATACATTAAGGAAGATCTCTATAAGCCCGGGCTGGGCCTCCACACATACAGACAGAAACTCTAATATCACCACCTTTAGTGGTAAATCCTGCAATTTTGTGAACATACATGTAAAGAAATAAATAATTGTTAAGATAGAAATTCAGTACAATGTTAACAGAAGTCAAGTTGAAGATGCATTTAAGAAATATTTAATGAAGATTAAGGAAAATCTTTTCTCAATTATATTCAAGATACGTGTAAATAGAAAATTTACATGTATGATATGTTGAATGGTTACATGCAAAGAACATATTTCTATATACAGTATATGTACAGAGCATGATTCATTACCTCTGTAACAGCGTGAAGTCTAGTTAAGTACATGTCCCTTATAGCTTCTGCATCTCCACCCAAACATGCCAAGATGGACATACGGGAACCCTACAAGTATGGTAAAGTAGACAACACACTGGACAAAAGATACATGTACATTATCACATGGAGAGAACAATTTGATTTTTCCTCAGTTTGCAGTACACAAAACTAATTAATCAATGTATTCGAAGAAGTACACACATGTAAATGCAATAGGTAATTTACCAGAACCCAATTAGACAACCATAATTAGACAAAATAAAATTTGGTGATAATTTCATTGTGATGTCACAAAAGAAAACTTGAGAATGCATGTAAGCACATTAAGAAGGTGAAATCATGATAGCACAATAGCAAATTTTTGTTGTCCAGAGTCTATGCATATAAAATCTCTGTTCAAAATGGTTAATTGGAAAATAGACAATTTTATGACATACCATTGCTAATCGTTGTAGTAGTTTACAAGCCAGTGCTGGTAATTTCGGGTTGTGTTTGTGGTAGATATACTGAGCGATGGTAGCTACAATGTGTCTAGTCTGTCTGCCGACAGGTTGTGAGGACAGGGCATTCTCCACAGGAGATACTGGCAGATCCGGGGACTTCAGGGTAAGAAGGCGATTCAGAATGGAAAACGATAACTGTATCAGGTCTATCAACTCTGCTCCTGTACCTTGGTCTGCTATGCTGAAAATAGAGGAAACATACATGAAGACATGCACATGATTTGTTTGTTATAAACACTTACATGTATGCCCCAAACAAGAAATAAATTGTACATCTTTTCCTTACTACATGTACATGTACTTCTTAAGTTAAAAAATTCTGAATGTACATGTGCATGTGTATACAGTATTAACAGAAAGTTTACATAACTTATGAATTTTGGATACTCAGTAAATTTGATTGTGGCACATAAAACTGATATCAGTGGAAAGTTTAAATCGTCTTATTATTTTTCAAATATTACACTGAAAAATTAATTAAACTGTAATTTATTGAAAATTAGAGGTGATACAATTAAAAGGTATAATGATCAAGTAATATGCAAGAAACAAATATCCCCTACAAATCAGACTAAGCTGTCTCTTGAAAAAAAGCAACGATAATGATTTTAGGATATATTCCTCAAAATTTGTGTACCTTCCCTGTTGAGCAAGAGCCATTTCTACATTATCTGATCCTGTGGCTATGATCTCCAGTAAGGCTCTCCCCGCCTCTGTAAACAACAGGCAGTATATACACACCTCCCGTAACTTAGGTCTGAAAATAAAGTATTAAATCACAAATAAAAATATCATGTATATACATGTACATGTACACAGCAGTAGACTTGACTTGTACATTTGTATGTAAGTACATGTATCATGTAAATATAAGTTAATGGTTCTGTTAAAGACAAATGACCTTTAAGACACACAGATAACAAACTGTGGGTAGCTTAATTACATGTAAATGCACCTCAATAATAAAAGCTATGATTTTGCGGATTATCAAGATGCTTACATGTACATGTATAGCTTGTAACGGAAAACTTACCCTTTGTTTGCACTTGTTTTTCCTGTGTTGTTTATGTTCAGAACTTTCATGAAAATGTTTAAACAACTCTTGCCTGTAAAGTAAATGGTTACAATATTGAGAACAAGTGTTGTCTTTTCAAAAAGTCGACATATGGATTTTACATGTCAAATTTAACATCATGGTCGAATAGATATTGAGAATAAGAATTTACCTATGACTTCCAGATCCCGAGGCTGGTAAAATCTCCATTTTTGAAAGACAGGGAAAATTTCTCTCAGAATGAAGAGCATGGGGGCCATTAGCTCAGACTGTCTGCCTTTTGTATGGAAAGGTTCAATAAAGATGGTGAATAGATTCAGAAAGGAGGAGGTAACTGGGTAAAATCCCTGTGCCGTTTCTAATCCTGCTAGTATCGCACCGTAAGATCCCGAGCTCAATCCTACATTGCCACTGTTCAATGGAAATATACAAGGACGGGCATTATATATTCAAATAATACAGAAGCATTAATACAACATTTTTGAAACTAGAAGTTCATGTATTTTGTTAAGAATGTGGAGGTGGTAGTGAGGTGAACTGTGAACCCATAGTATGATAGATCATCAATTCGAATCTTGAAACCATAGTTACCTTGGGAAAGTTGCTCAATTCTGCAGTGCACTCTCCACACCCAGGAGTAATGTGAGACTAGCTTGCTATAACAATGATAAGCATTAGCCCCTAACAGCAGCTATGCTGTATACTCCCAAGAAAGCTGAGGAGGTATTTGACTGAACAGGCCTCATCAGGGAGGTAATGTACAGTTGTGCGAGGCTCAGGTGATATGTAAATATAAGCCTGTACCTTTAGCTTTACCATTTGATTTGAGAATATCTAAAAGCATTTAAAGTTTGAATCCTAGATAGGCAACTTAAACTACAAGCTACATGTACATATTCTGTCTTTTGTTATGCAGAATTGGTTCCTATTTGGGGAGATATCTGATGTAATCTAATCATTATGTTGTAAAATTTTCAGGGAAATACTGTATGCTTCAAATAGGACATTTCTATATGAATTTCATTATGTCATAATGCATTTACTCCACATACAATCCCCAATGGGAAGAAATTCTGTATAATGAAAAGAGGAAATACATAATCAAGCTCTAAACTACACAGATTTTGATGTTATTGGTAGATAATTTATTGCTATTGTCTACATGTGCGCATATTACCTTAACACCTCCACGAGGTTATCTACATTTTCAGTAAGGTAAGGGAAAAACCCAGTCTGCTTCATCTTGTGCCAAACCTGCAGAAATAGGTACAGTATACAATCATCGGTTAAAAATCTGATTATGAAATCAGGTCCTTTATTAATAACAGGAATTATTACCTATATCTTTTCTTTAATGTGTGTCAATATGAAATTTAGTTTTAACAGCATAGTCACAATAAGAAAAATTTAATGTTAAAATTGTTAAAAAATCATCTTCATGTAGGCCACAGAGGTTCTCTAAAGAACTCAAAATGATTTCTTCTGTTTGAACAAAAATTAAGAAACATGTTTTGTTTATGTAATATATCACAGCCAATTGTGCCTCACATAAAATTCATATGAAATGAGCATCATGTGAATTTCACACGAAAGTTCATGTGAAATTCATGAAAAATTCACATAAGATTTATGTGAAAAGATATTTACATGTTTGTTAAATTCACATAAATTTACTTCATATGAAAGTTCATGTGAAATTCATGAAAAATTCACATAAGATTTATGTGAAAAGATGTTTGTTAAATTCACAAAAAATTACTTCATATGAATTTCAAATGAATTTTTCTACATGTATGTGTTGTGTATGTAAAATTGAATTTTCATGAAAGTCATGTTAGAAACTTTACATGAATTTCATGTAATTTTCATGTTTGTGCTCATTTCACATAAATTTCATGTGAACTTTTATGTAAAATGTACCTCAAAAGGCTCTCTTTTGGCCATACAAGCCAGACAGCTTACGCTTCCAGCTATAAGATCTAATGGTGGAGTACCTAGCCGTGCAAATCTACAATAAGTATTAAAATACAGCACATTGTATCAAGTAGACAATTTAAAATAATACACTTTGATGCCATACAAAAATATGCTTTAAAGCAGTTTTAACATTTATTTACCCACCTACTAATGAGTTGGTACATGCTTTCGGTGATAGGTGCTAACTTCCTGATGCATTGTGGGATGGAATTTGACAAAGCCTCTATGAATTTAGCAATCAGGGTTACTTTGACAACAGCCACTGTAGCTACCATTCCTAACGATATAGAAATTACAAGTGTACAGACTATTTTTTTGTACTTTTTTTCATTTTGTTTTCCCCAAGTAGACCACTTGCCAAAGTTTATATTGGAGGGCAAAATGAATGAGGTGAAGGAAATGATTTTACTGTTTTTCTTCAAAAGAATAATTTCCACATTAAGCTTAATATTAATGAAGAAAACAAACAGAGACCAGTGTATACATAACCTACCTGATCCTAGAGAGACCTGGTCAAGCAGGGTTTCTATCTCACAAAGTAGTAATTCAAATCCATTGTATGTTACATCCCATTGGATGATTGGGCTGTCACCATGACGACCTGTAACAATCAATCAAACATAGGGTAATCAAAGATTACATAGCTCGCCTACAAAGGTTTTTGTAAGAAACCAGGTTAAAGTTTTTGAAAAGTAGGTCAAAGTCCAAGGTCAAGGTCACTAGGTCAAAGGTCATAATCTCAAATGAAAGGTCTCGTCACAAGGTATCTACATGTGAAATATCAAAGCCCTACCCCTTATAATTCAAGAGATATAGCCCAGGTTAAAGTTTTGTCTACGGACAACAACAACAACGACGACGCCGAGGGTATGGCATTAGCTCTCCGGACTTTTCGGAGCTAAAAAGTAAACATTCAAATAAACTTATACATGTACAAAATATGTCATGTTCAATGTCACATTGTTAAAATAGATGTATACTTACATGTTAATTAACATGTACAGTAACGCATGTATCCTATGATAATCTTTTATTTGCTTTTTATACATCACCTTATACACAATGTACATACTGTAGATCAAAATTTCATAAAGAGATCACTAAAGAATTCTAGACATGCCCAATGCAGGGAAAAAATTCTTTGACAGGCTATCTAAAAGTATCTATTTTGTCACACGTAAACATCAGCTAATGAGTGCAATGTTGTATATACATGTACATGTATATACTCCCTACATGTAATTGACAGTTAAGTAGCACTGTATACTGTTAAATTACTTCCCCGTTTCAATTTTGGACTTTCAAATCAAAAGTTGAAAATACTATAAGTATTGTACACTGTAAATATTGTCTTACCTCCTAAACCTATCTCCTGTCCAAATGTACCAGCATCAATTTTGAAGTCCTCTGAAAGAGAGAAATCAGTATAATTGAAGCTCTACATAATATGAAACACAAAGATGTATTGTTCACATCTCAGAGTATAAAACAAGTATCTTTAACAGTGAATTCCAATGTATTTTTTGTACATACTTGAAGGATATGGTATTTTATTCCTGATGAGTTTCCACATGGTGTTATCCCTGATACACACCAGGTCTGATGGGCTGTTCTGATCCAAGTACTCTGTATACATGGTCAGTTTCTGCCAAAGGTCAAACACCTGCAAAATTATAAACACATGAGCTATGTTATTTTCCATTATATTCAGGCAAAAATAAATTGAACTTTTTTCAGATATGTACATAAACATGAAAATTTCTATCATCCATATGGTCAGATTACATGTACATGTATATCCAGTCACTGAGACAGAAATCTTGTTTTTTTCAAATTGTGCAAGTAATCAGATTCCGGAGGATTTATTTGGCTAACTCTGTAGATGATATATGTTTTTTTAAAGTAAGAGGTGATTCATCCTATAAAACCATTTACGTGTGCCAAAAATGTAAAGAAAGTGAAATGTTTCGTTAAAGCTCTCTGGATCATTATGCACATGTACATGTAGTTTTCCTATTACATGTATTTACATATATACATGTATGTTATTTTCAAATAGTACTTATATTCATTTATTAAAAATTCTTTTGTTTGATGGAAAAATCAACTTTCCCCAGAAAAAAAGAAAAAGAAAGTTGCAGGTAAGAGTCTGTTCTTGGAATATGATATGAAGATAGAAATTTTACCCTTTGTGCACTGTCCTGTCCTGCACTGGCCAGGGATGTACTGAACTGTACCAAAGAAGCAAAGTCCAGAGGGAATTTCCCTAGGGCCTCTTGCAGCACTGACCCAAGTCCAGTTTCTAAACCCTGCGAATTACAAAATTTCAGAACCTCAATTTAAAGTTCAAAATTGTCTGTTCATTATAAGATATTAAGTTTAAACAAAGTAATTTATCTTCAGAATGAAACATCAATTATTACAATAATATTCTTTTCTCAAATAATTTTTAAATTAGAAAGTTCCATAGGATTCACAGCCTATTTGATAACGTTTGAGTAAAATTTGAATTTAACACTCTAAAAATACATGTAGAAGTTGACAAAACTTAATGGGAAATCATGAACATTTTTATATAAATTGACTTGATTTACCAGAGTCCAGAATTGTTCAGCAACATATGGTTTCTTCATCACGTGACACAAAACTTTATGTAGCACCTGAAATAATACATTCACTTGAACTAATACATGAATGTTTCTGTATATAAACTAAGTTAATAACTATCAAAAACTGATGCACTATTTGATTTCTGTAAAAAAATCATATAACAGATAAGAATTTAACAAAAAAGACCAAATGTAAAAGACCAAACTTCAAAGATTCAAATCTTTCGTACTAACCTGAACTTCTCTGTCATATGCTATAGTTCCTTCATCAAATGTGGAAAGTACGATGGCAAGCATTTGATACACAAGATAATGGGCAACTGCTGACACAAACTGAAAATTATCATGTAACATTAAAAGGAAAGTAAAGAAATACATCCACTACATACAGTACCTGCAAAGAACATATACATATACATGTATGTATAACTGTACAACAAAGTTACGTGTATTTCACTATTTTTTATTTGATGAGTAACAATATTACCTAAAAATTTTGTTACAATAGTGTGTTTTACAAAAACTTGCAGGGTATCATGAACCCCCTGTCAGAAATTGAGGTTCGAGGTTCAATAGATATTTATGACAGGGGATTCGCCAATACCTTGTCAAATTTTTGTAAAACATCAGTATGGTAACCCTATTGTAATGCTTTGATTAGTAATTAGCTAGATAAATTTGCTTTTAACAATGTCATTACTGGACAGCATGACCTCATAGCACAAACAGCATTGAAATGTGAATCCCCCTTGTAGTTTTTTATTGCTCAGCCAATCAGAATGTGCTTTGCAAACCTGGTGCATAAAAATATGTCATTCTTTTTGCCTAATGACCTTTCAACATGAAAAATCTACAAGTAATGTAAATAGAAAGTTTGCCTGATTATATCAGTTAATACAATGCAGGTAGAAATATTTTATATCTTCATAAGAAGTATGAGCCTTCAATCACTTTTCATACAGATCATTTCAATACAGCAGTAGTACAAGCTTAGAATAAATCTATACTAATGGAAAAATTTGCACATACCGAAGTCTCATGGCTGAATGGTTCCGATCCCAGCAGATTCAGTATGTACTGGTAGACGTCTAACTGTCGAGACTTATTACCCATCTTCCTTGTGAGTTGTAGTCCGTCTGTACTGCTAAAACTCATACGTACTGCTGACCACAGTAACAGGAGGGGGCCGTGGGACGGCTCAGACCCAAATAGCTGCATTACTTTGTCTACTTTCTAATAGGGAGCAAATAAAATATTATTATGATTATCATTATAATTATTATTATACTGATATTTTACATGTATATTATTATTATAATAGATAATTTATCTGAATCAGTCATGGTGCCAAACGATTTCTTTTTTTCCGCTTCATGAACTTACATGTAGGTTTATCAATTTCTTTTCTTTCTTTTTTTATGAAAAAATAATACAAAATATTCAAAATGTATCAGCATGACAGTTAACACCGTGATATGTTATCAATGATGTGTAGAACAATCAGGCCTAATAATGTAAGAATTACTACATATAGGCTGTAAAAAAGAAAAAAAGGTAAAAAAAAAAGGTAGGGGTTTATAGTCTCGTTCGCTTTAGCCTCGCGCGACTTCCACAATTACCTCCCTGGCGAGACCTGTACAATCCAGTGCATTCTCAACTCCCTTGGGAGTATACAAGCAGAGCTGCCGTTCAGGCGCTAATGCTTTTCATTCACATTGCCAGCTCATCTCATGTGCCAGGTACCCGGTTTACTCCTGGGTAAAGAGAGTGCAACGTAGTGTAAAGTAACTTGCCCAAGGTTACAATGGTTTGCAATGTCCAGTGACGGTGAGATTCGAACCCACGACCCATGGATTCGTAGTCCACCGCACTTACCACTATGCTAACAGCACTACTCGCTCGGAAGAACAGGCTCGGAAGATGATTACATAGTGATGAACTTGAACAATTTCTAAAAGTTTTATTGGTTGACCAACATCTTATTTACATAGACATTATTTGTCAATTTCATTTACTTTGTTAATTCAATGTTCAAATCATATAATCTACATGTATACATGTATGTACCTGAAATGAGTCTTGGTCTTTCAACACTGGATTTTCAGCAAAGCTAGATATATGAAAATGAAACATAATGAATTTTAAAGAGAACATACCAATATAATTTTACATATGATATGATTTTTATTTCTCAAAATAATTGCTTGCTACCAAACTGAGACACACATTTTGAACATCATTATATAAATAGATCTTTTACCTGCCAGAAATCATTCCTTGAAAGATTCCCTCTAAATCCATAGCACCTATTACGGTCAAAACTTCCAAGTACCTGTGGTTTATTGTGAACAATTATTATAGTCAAAACTTCTAGGTACCTTTGGAGTATTGTTAACAATTATATAATATAAAATATTCAGACAAGAGGCCCTTGGGCCAGGTCGTTCACCTAAGAACAGTGGTAATTGGCCTGGGAAAAACTTTCAATAAGAAAGACATTTATTATTTTCAAAATGAATACTACATCACAGTAACATGCGGTATTTATTATACCTCTACTTGTTTTTTACTATATAAAAAGATACTCATTAAAACTAGCTGCATCTCGCCTGATGAAACTATTTCCCTGTAAAGGGTGCGTTAGTTGAGAAGACGACATGTATTTCCCAAGGGAAATAGCTACGAAATGGGGTGGAGCTACAGTGCGTGATGTTGAAATGGGAAAGAGCTACAGAGCGTGACAGTATAATAAAACAATTAATGTATTAATGCTTCACCTCGGAAAATAGATCTAGTCTCGGGAAACCAGAATCATGCTAACTCCCTCAATGGTATACTTGAATTGTATATTATACATTTGTAAATAACAAGAAACACTGTCCAACATTTGTGGTGTAGTACTTGCTTCCTGTAAGTTTCAGTGAAATTCTGCACAGCAGTTGCAGAGGAAGAAGTCGAAAAATTGTCAGCAAATCAGAGACCATGGTGGCTATATTTGATTACCAATCAGTATGAATAAACACCTTGAGGACCTTGAGTACATTTCGTGAAGTTCTGTGCATAGGTTATGGAGGAGAAGTAAAAAATGTGTCAGCCAATCAAAACCTTCAGTGGCCATATTTTGTTGACCGATCAGCAACAAAAACACACACTTGGTAGATGACCTTCATTACTTGCTTCCTGTAAAGTTTCAGAAAATTCTGTGCAGCGGTTGCAGAGGAGAAGCCCTTGGCCACCATAATTTGTTGACCCATTGGCACAAAAAACACAAACTCAGCAGAAGACCTTGAATTCTTGCTTTCTGTAAGGTTTAGATAAATTCTGTGCAGTAATTATGGAGAAGTCAAAAATGTAAAAAGTTAACGGACGGACAACAGATGGACAACAAACACGTAACAGAGGGATGCCGGATGAAGGGGTTTGACAATAGCTCCCTTGAGCCTTTGGTTTAGGTGAATTAAAAAGTATTCAATAAGCATTTTTCTATGTCTTTAAACGTTAGAAAGATGAATATACATGTTCTTCTCTCAAAGCACTCTTCTTTAGCAGTGTACTTGTTCAGTCTTCTTTTTTTTTAATAAATACATTATTTGTGAGGACATTTCTGAGATACATGTATGTAGTGGTATTATTTGAAAAGCAACCTTACCCAATCCTCTGGACGATGACATCTAGATTATCATCTAGTATGTGTTTATAGCTCTGTCTCTTCCCAAAGCCATGTTTCTGTGAGGAAAATGATTCAAATCAGAAAGTAAAATTAAATTCTCTTAACCCATAACTTAAGATAAACTAGAACTTACACATCATGTACAGCATAGTTTAAATGCACAAGAAGACACAGAAGTACCTTTCAACAAATCAATGAAGTTCTGCACTGATTGCAAAATAAGTTTTAAGACTACCTTTCAACAATATATTTGAGAGAGTTTGCCCTTTTGATTCTACACAAAACATACATTACAAGTAAGAATATTGAGGTATCATCGTCAAATATTTAACATCACACCTATTAGAAGAATTGTACAATATGACGTCATAATGTAAAAGTCTGCAAACTGGAGCAATGTCGGACAGCAATTGTGTTACCTGATGGTAAATCATTGAAAGTTGATTTACAGTAGCATTTTGAAATATTTAAGTAGCATCATACATGACTAATGTAGTTTGTAACAATAAAGTAAGGGAAATACACTCGCCTTAAAAAGTTCCATGATGTTGACGACTTTATCTACAGTAACACTGAAGTCCTTCATGTAAATCATCAACATCTCCAACGTCTCACACTGAAATCACATACAACAATGATCATCTTATAAGACTGAATACTGTAAACATGGAAGTTTTCATGTGGGGGTAAATTCCGTGTACATGTATTTCATGAATTAACGGACTTTGCAAAAAATTCCTCCACGCGAAAATAATAATTTCCACGTTTACATTCTTGCAAAGGCAGAGTCGTTTTAATAGTGAAAATTTACCCCAAGCATAATTTCTTGACGTTATAATAGCGCATTTTCCTACAGCGAAAATACCCATATTTACAGTACATTGGTAACTCAGAAATCAGATACAGTGAAAGTGTACATGATACTCAATACCTTCAAGTTGGTAACTAAGATAAGATGCATAAAATCATCAAATTATTTATTTGCTTTTCACATTTTCATGTTGGCAACTAAGAAAGGACGCATAAAATAGTAAAATAAAACACCGCTAAAGATGGTATGGCCAGATTGCAAAGTTAGTTTTTGTCACTAACTGGGTCAAGGTCAATAGGTCAAATAATACAGCATAAATTGAAAGGTTTGTCAGAGGCAACCTACATGTATAAAATAAAGTTTCTACTGCACACAGTTCCATAGATTTTGCTTAAACCAGGAAATTTAACCAAAATCCTTAACTAGGTCAAAGTCCAAGGTCAAGGTCACTAGGTCAAATGTTATCGAATAAATCCAAAGGTCTTGTCATGGGCAAGCTTCATGTATAATATAAAGTTTCTACTGCATACAGTTCCATAGATTTTGCTTAAACCAGGAACTTTAACCAAAATCTTTGAGTAGGTCAAAGTCCAAGGTTAAGGACACTAGGTCAAATGTTACAGCATAAATTGAAAGGTCGTGTGATGGGCAAGCTTCATGTATAATATAAAGTTTCTACTGCATATAGTTACTTAGATTTTGCCTCAACCAGAAACTTTAACCAAAATCTTTAACTAGGTCAAAGTCCAAGGTCAAGGTCACTAGGTCAAATGTTATGGCATAAATTGAAAGGTCTTGTCATGGGCAAGCTTCATGTATAATATAAAGTTTCTACTGCATATAGTTCCTTAGATTTTGCCTCAACCAGAAACTAACCAAAATGTTGGCGGCAGACGGACGGACGGACAGACAGACAGACGGACGGACGGACAGACATCGTCAATCTTTAGGCCGGAATTGCTTTGCAATCCGGCCAATTACTTATTCACTTTTAACATTTTTCTCAATTTGCTTGTCTGATGGTTACATGGTAAGAATATGCTTTAACACATGACAATAATGAATAAAGGTGACAAACCAGTTCTTTTTTTTTGAAAATCTATAATAACAATAAGGTGTACCTGTTCTTTCAGATTCTGCATAGCCCATATATAAGCTTGTCCACTAGTCTGAAAAATTAATGCGTAATCATCTTATTATTGCACTTTGTGTGCAAAGTACATTGTACATTCTGACTGATTCTAAAATTTAGAAAATACAAAGAGGGGGGGGGGGGGGGAGAGTACTCTTCACTGCAAAAAAAAAAAAAAAAATCAGAAAAATTCCCTTATGAGATTTTATTTGCTTTATCAGCAGAAAGCATGTTGCAAACATAATTTCAGTTGAGAGCTCCAAAGATGATGCTGTTACACTAAGGGATATGGTATCTGCACATCTTGTTAGAAATACCATTTTACCTCTGGGCTAATACCATGTGATAAAATAATCAACTGATATAAAGCATTCACATTGGTATATCCTTTCAGACTAATCTTCTACTTTTCCATTATTTATCAGAAAAGAAAAACATGATCATGAAATGAACTAAGATCCCAGACAGATATGTTTAGTATAAGGTCATGAAAAAGTCAAAAAGCTTGAATATCAAAGTATATGCATATGCATGACATACATGTATACTAAGTCAATTTGACTTATGATTTAGAATTTACTGAAATTGACAATATAACATGTATGTCCAGACAAACAAACAGACAGACTTAACGTACAGCTTTATAGCTCATTAAGAAGTAATTTTATAACGACAGTAATTTCAAAGGTACGTGTACAACAGTTACATGTAAGTCAGTTTTCTAACAGATATAAAAATGCAAACAAACAACAAATTTACAAGATGTTTCATACCATAAGAACACTGTTGGTTTCCCAAGTAGGTAAGGCACTCTCTGTAAGCTGTCGGCAGTTCTCCAGAAGCTGAAAATAGTACACATTACTTCTGAAGGAAGAAAAAAAAATGTGAATCTCTACCAAATGCAAAAAAAAAAAAAAAAGAAAATATTCCAGAGAACTTTATGACTAACAGAAAGAAACTAAGTGTCCTCTTCACTTTTGCCATTACCGGAACTAAGAAAATTTCTTCCTATCCAGAAAAAGAATCAGGGTGCATAAAGAGGTACATGTACATGTATGTAGTAAAAATTCGAATCAGTATTTACCTTCTGCAGTAACTGTCCATCTGTTACAGGCTGACTTGCCATAAACTTCTCAAAGCAGCTCTGAAACAAAATAGAATTTGTGAACACAACATCAAAATAATGAATGGATGGTCCCTGAACAAATGTATTCATGTATTTGAACCTCAATATATTCTGCTCCTACAGTTATTAAAATTACAGAAACCAACTCTACCCTTTGTACTCAAATCCCTGCATAGATGTAATGCTGGATTCTTGTGAATCATGAAATTATACAGTAAACGTTCATGAACTGTAGATGTGTGTACATAATGATCTTAAATCTGATGAAACTGTACTCTATACAGCTACATGTGCGTACACCCACCTTATATGGATGTTCTTCATTCTGCCAATTATTCAGAATCACCTTTAAGCACTGAAGTAAATATAGCCTTTCTGTGAAATAAAAGTCCCGTATTTTATACACCAGGGCCTGCGTGTATCTCTCATTGGTCAAAATTTGCTGAAAAAACAAAACAGACATCAAGTTTGACATGAAAAATTCTTAAATAAAACAACATGGCTTAAAATATTTTGAAATTTTCCTATACAATTTTACTAAAATTGGACACGTTACCTTAAGATCCTTGCCCGAGCCCTTGTATTCACTAGACAGGAAAGTTCTGAACAGATCCAAGCTCTGTATCTCATCCAAACTCTAAAATTCGTATACATGAATAAATTTAAAGCTGATTTTGGTCAATAAAGTATTGATTTGTACATTGAAAATTGGTGAATAAAGTTAAAGTCTATTACATTTGAAAGTCATTTCTTCTATAAATCTACATGTATCATATTCATAGACACTACTAGAAATAAAATGCTGACATATAACTTATATGATTAGATTTTACATCTATACAAATAGACATCACTGATTTAATGTTACTCTAGAAGAATTCATTAATTCCAAGTACCATGTCAAACTGAACCTCATTTATGCGTGAATTTAACAGACTTACCAAGAACACACTGAGTTTCTGTACCAAATCGGACAATATCCTGTGTCAGTGTAAATTCAATAAACTTACCAAGAATACACTGAGTTTCTGTACCAAATCGGACAATATCCTGTGTCAGTGTAAATTCAATAAACTTACCAAGAATACACTGAGTTTCTGTACCAAATCGGACAATATCCTGTGTCAGTGTAAATTCAATAAACTTACCAAGAATACACTGAGTTTCTGTACCAAATCGGACAATATCCTGTGTCAGTGTAAATTCAATAAACTTACCAAGAATACACTGAGTTTCTGTACCACATCAGACTGTATCTTGTTTTAGTGTAAATTGAAATGACTTACCAAGAATACACTGAATTTCTGTACCTCATCAGACTGTATCTCGTTTCAGTGTAAATCAAATAGACTTACCAAGAATACACTGAGTTTCTGTACCTCATCAGACTGTATCTCGTTTCAGTGTAAATCAAATTGACTTACCAAGAATACACTGAGTTTCTGTACCTCATCAGACTGTATCTCGTTTCAGTGTAAATCAAATTGACTTACCAAGAATACACTGAGTTTCTGTACCACATCAGACTGTATCTCGTTTCAGTGTAAATCAAATTGACTTACCAAGAATACACTGAGTTTCTGTACCACATCAGACTGTATCTCGTTTCAGTGTAAATCAAATTGACTTACCAAGAATACACTGAGTTTCTGTACCACATCGGACTGTATCTCGTTTCAGTGTAAATCTAATTGACTTACCAAGAATACACTGAGTTTCTGTACCACATCAGACTGTATCTCGTTTCAGTGTAAATCAAATTGACTTACCAAGAATACACTGAGTTTCTGTACCACATCGGACTGTATCTCGTTTCAGTGTAAATCTAATTGACTTACCAAGAATACACTGAGTTTCTGTACCACATCAGACTGTATCTCGTTTCAGTGTAAATCAAATTGACTTACCAAGAATACACTGAGTTTCTGTACCACATCAGACTGTATCTCGTTTCAGTGTAAATCTAATTGACTTACCAAGAATACACTGAGTTTCTGTACCACATCAGACTGTATCTCGTTTCAGTGTAAATCAAATTGACTTACCAAGAATACACTGAGTTTCTGTACCACATCAGACTGTATCTCGTTTCAGTGTAAATCTAATTGACTTACCAAGAATACACTGAGTTTCTGTACCACATCGGACTGTATCTCGTTTCAGTGTAAATCTAATTGACTTACCAAGAATACACTGAGTTTCTGTACCACATCAGACTGTATCTCGTTTCAGTGTAAATCAAATTGACTTACCAAGAATACACTGAGTTTCTGTACCACATCAGACTGTATCTCGTTTCAGTGTAAATCTAATTGACTTACCAAGAATACACTGAGTTTCTGTACCACATCAGACTGTATCTCGTTTCAGTGTAAATCTAATTGACTTACCAAGAATACACTGAGTTTCTGTACCACATCAGACTGTATCTCGTTTCAGTGTAAATCTAATAGACTTACCAAGAATACACTGAGTTTCTGTACCACATCAGACTGTATCTCGTTTCAGTGTAAATCTAATAGACTTACCAAGAATACACTGAGTTTCTGTACCACATCAGACTGTATCTCGTTTCAGTGTAAATCTAATAGACTTACCAAGAATACACTGAGTTTCTGTACCACATCAGACTGTATCTTGTTCAGATTCAGGTCCTTCAGAGCTTCCCCTGCAGCATGTCTGAGATTTGAAAGAAAAAAATTTACTCTAAGTCTTGTAATTGTATGATGCTCTACATACATAAAATAGTACTATTACCACTAGTACTAATGATAAATTTTCAAAACTCTGAAATCTTAATACATGTATGTGTATGTGAGGAAAAGGAGGAAAAAGTTTCTAAGTAATTTAGTATTTCTGACATGGTGAATAGCATACTGGTATACAAAATACACTTTCTGTGTTTTGGATGCAAATCAAAGTATGTTTAAAACTAAGTTATAACTCCTTTCAAAAGATGGTGAATGACATTTAAAATGATCTGTATTGAGTTATACAAGTATACAGTTGATAAAGATAAATTCCCTTCCTTACTTAACAACATACAAAAATCTGATTTGGCTTACGGCAAACATTAATATTTTTAAAGATGGCCAACAGAGCATGACACTAAGAAATATTTCATGACCACAAAAAATACCCTTTCCTTAAAAAAAGAAACAAATCCTTGACAAACCTTGGTTTTTTGAAGTGAGATAAACCAGCACATATCTTTAATGCATTTTTGGTCAGGGAGTCATCAACTGTTTTCTGAATTCAGAATAATCACAAGTATTAATTAGATATTTCATAACATATTGATAAACTATCATGGAAACTTAAAAACTGGATTTCAATACAGAAGATTGCAAATTCTTCTATTACACAAACAAAGGTTATACAGACGTTTTCGTGTAGTTTTTGATTGTTTTCAATGGTCAATTTACTTGGGCAGAAAAGTTGCCCAAGTTTTGAACAATGGTTTAGGTAGGTGACTAAATACAAATAAGAACAGACAAGATGTACTTGCAATCTAGCATATCAGACAATAAGTCACAATACCATGGAGGTAATTTTCATAAAAATCTTAAGACTATACTCTGTAATCTAAGAGATACAACATAGGTACACTACAGTTATAACTTATCAAAACAGTTTTAAAACACACAACTTCTGGTGTAGTGTAACAAAATTCTGAATCAAATCAACTCAATTAAATTAAAGGAAATTTCATTAGACATCTGATTTGAAGCCAAGTTTTATACCTGTGGTCTTCCTACGCCTGTTCCACTGATAAGCTGCCATAAGGAACGATTACCAAAACTGAAAGTACAATAATAATAAGTCTAAGTTTATTAATTTGAGGCAAAAGGAGTCACTGTTTTAATTCTAATTTCAATTTATACAATTACATATCAATAAAATAGGTAGGGTATTATTTTCTCGGTTTTGGGGAAAAAGTACCCCTACTCTAGAAGGGGGGGGGGGGGGGGGGGGGGTTAGGACATGTCACAATGGGTAAATTATTTATTTGTGTGATATGATCAAAATGCAAATCATTACACTAAATTCTGATCTGGAGCAGGCTGATTCTATAGCCATGATACTGAAGCATTTGTTTTTGCCATTAAGAGCTCACATAATTTAAACATATATGCAAAATTTTGTTGATTTATATGTAGCAAAGGATCTTGGTATAACGGGGGAAATTTTTCCTATCTTTGAGAAAAAGAATACTATTTAGTGGTGGTGGGAGGGGGATGGGCCTAAATTGCACATTTACTTCTATGAAACAACTGCTAACCTCCTAGACCTAAAATGAGGGAGCTCTTGAAAAATGAGGGAGAATGGTCTCCAGTCAAAAACTTGCAGAAAGTTTCAGTGATAAGAAAAAACCTTTCAATTAATTCTTGATTTTAATCAAAGGGGGCCGTGAAGTCATAGTGCAATCAAAATTCTAGCCCCCTCCCCCTTTTTTTTTATCTGATTTCATTTAGTCAGCTACAAAGATTATCCACAGATTCTAAATATACTACACAGAGAGAAAAGTAAACTAAGGACACAAAATTACCCTTCTTGCTTGCTCTTGACCATGGCTTTGAATGCTTAAAATGAATCTTATATCTTTAATAACTCTCTAGTCTTATATCTTTAATAAATCTCTTCTTTTTACACATACAGGAATCCCCAACACATTCCTTTTAAAATTAAGAGTTTTCCATATGAAAGTGATGGAAGTACATGCACACATAATAGTTGTGTTATACTATCCACAACACTCGTGTCCATTTAAACTTTCGTTACCCCTGATAGCGGAATGGTCCACATGTGGTTAATGTTTTTTACTTTCAATCCGATGATCCAGGTCCAAGACTGTCTATATGACATTTTCTTATTTTTCATTTCTGTTTTACTTACTACATGTAGTATCGTATTTGTTTTCCTGATGTATTGTGATAAAGAATATATTTTGTACATTTGAGTAACCCCTGTCAGCAAATTTTGAAATAAATGAGACATAGAATTAACTATAGGGGACTCCATATCTAGCATTGTCTGATATTTTAATTCCAAATGAGCAAATAATATTCTTTATCACAACAAAATACGATAACGAAAAAAGAAAGTAAGAAAATGTCATTTCCGCAGCTGATGATTGAACCCGGATTGATAGATTGAAAGTCTAAAACGTTAACCACTGAGCCATTTAGTAATCATGTGTAATGAATGTGTAAACAGACATGAGTATTGTTGGTAGTATTACACAACTATTATGTATACTTCCGTAACATGTGCGAAAATGCCCCACAAGAAGAAGACATTCATATGGAAAAGTCTGAAGATGCTTCCAAAATCTGTCATGATGTTTAAGGAGAAAGGAATGTGTTGGGGATTCCTGTACATTTTGTATATATGAAAAGAAGAGACTTGAGAGGTACTGTATCGAAGATATAAGCATTCAAGCCCAAGCAAACACGTGAGCATTCAAAGCCAACGTGTTCGGATCATTATTTAGGGGTTCCGTTGCCGAGCGGTTAGAGAAACAGACTTGTGACCGGAGGGTCGTGTGTTCAATCCTCATCTACCATTGGCACAGAATTATGTTTGTGGGCTGAACATCTTTTCCCTAGCCTTGTAAATAGTGTAGATATGTTCTTAACCTGCTCTTAAAATGTTCATTGGTCAAAAAGCTACAAAGCTTATGTTCATTGTTAAAAATATATCTGACATTACATAAATATTATCTAATTGAATTAATTTAATATTTTAATTATTAAATGGTCGAATGGTGCACAAATTTTGTCACTACTGCCTGATTATCACCATACATCTTTTTTGTCAAACCCATACATGCAATACTTTTTTTCAGCCATTCTGGGTCATTGATGAAAATTTTCAGGGACAAATGACAAAATTCTGGGACAAAAATTTTAAAATTCTGGGACATATTCCAGGACATTTTTCTGACTTATAAACAAAGTGTTACCATATTGTCATGTATCCAATCTAGTCCCTTAATCCCTTTGTCTCACATTAGCGTTTACGCACGACAAGGACTCGTATTTTTTTCCAGGTGTGTCCAATAAGTTGGTCTTAATTATGACACATAACGTTTATCTCCCGAAGAGTGGGATCAATACGTTTCTCTAGCGGTTGTCAGTGGAGACCGGTCTTTTAATTTGTCAGTGGCACATGGCATCTTGCGAGCGCAAAAGTTGCAACCCCCTAAGAACTTTTCATGAATGAAAGTCATAATGAATCCACAAAATGTATCTTATCCCATCAGCATGTTTTGTGGAAATGAATACTTACAGAGAAAATGGATTTTTCCAAAGAAACGAGTGAAATATATGGGTGCAGGACGTTTTGGTACAAGGACGTTTCGGTACATAGGAGAAAATCGTTTCGGTACATGGTACAAAGACGTTTTGGTACATGATTTAGGTCGTTTCGTTACATGTTTTTGTTTTTGTACATGACCTAATTATTGACTGATTAGAGAGGATATTATCAATATGTTGTTTACTACCATAGTAACCCCCCCCCCCCCCAATCATGTCACTAAAAGTTAGAGTTGAAAAGCGTGATGATCACTGACGAGGGTTAAGTACCCGAAACGTGCATGTCTGGTCCATGTTGCCAATTTATCTGTTCTTAAATGATGCTATTCAATTTGAAGACGTTAACATTGTTTAACTCAAATTCCAAAATATTATTTTATTAAAGCTTATGTTTTTATCATCAATTTGTCTTTGAAGTCCGATCCATCAAAGAATGCTTCTTAAACACCTATTTCAAAGAATGCTTCTTATTCAAGAATTGACTGTCTTACTTTTGGTGTTCATGGGTGTATAATTCTGGTAGGACATGTGCAAATTCCGTGAATCGCGAAGCGATTCTCGGAAAATTTGTACGTGTCCTACCAGAATTATACACCCATGAACACCAAAAGTACGACAGTCATTACTTATATTTACATTTATCTTACATATCGGTCATTTTTATTTGCATGCACATCGCACATTTTACCTGTAACATTGTCAAATGTATTTTAATGTTGGTAAATTCTCCCTTCATGGAAAACTTGAACGTGACGTCACAATAGCAACCCAAGTTATTGGAATATAATTCTAGTTGCCTTATGGGCGTTTAACATGGGGAATCTACTAGTAATGTAAATATTATCTCTTAAACGCTATTTCATAAGAAGAGCATTTTAAGAGGTCTACATATTAGTCAATTTCTAATGTTGCAAAGAAACTTATTGAAACAAAAACCAAACACAAAGTTATTATCACCTCATATCATAAAAAAATCATGTACAGAAACGTCTTTTTCATTGTACCGAAACGTCTCTACTTGTACCGAAATGTCTCTACTTGTCCCGAAACATCTTTCTATTCTACCGAAACGTCCTTGTACCGAAACGTCCTTGTCCCGAAACGTCCAGCATTCAAATCTATAACTATAAAAGGCTATTATAGCTATATATAGCTATATGATAACACTCTGAACTATTGGAGGATCGTAATCCACAACACTAGCGATGTACACGTAGATAGAGGTAGAACATATATGAACACTAGCAGTCATCCAGCTTATTTGAGATCATCTAAATAAATGTCTGAGTAAAGGAATTTCTTTCTTTCTTTCTTTCTTTCTGTTTGGGCACCTGGCAACCCTCTATTGGGTCAGTTGGCTGTATAGATGTTATATTGTAGGGAACTCATTCGCCAGCTGCCCGTTACAGAGTACTCTAGCCAGGCCGTTCCCCTCTGGGGTGCCTCATAGCCCCTTCTATTATTTAAGGGGCGGAGTACTACCCCATTTAAATGCCCACCCTCCACTTGTGTATGTGGTGTATGCATGTATGCAGGAGGGTTGTATAATTATGTACTGCTTGGATGGTCCGTATTTCCAACGGTGTCCGCCCAGTATTCCGAAGGTCCGATAGTTCCAGGGCCCATAGAGCCGAAGGTCCGATAAATCCACGGCCCGATAATCCGAAGGCCCGATAGTCCGAAGGCCCGATAGACCCAAAGTACTGCATTCAAATATACAGAAGGATCCATAATCCGAAGTACCTAAAAAATCGAATATCCGATATGTCGAAGGTCTATTAGACCATAAGTTTAAAGGTCCGATAGTAAGAATGCCTAATGGTTCTATGGTCTGATCGTCTGATGGTTTGAAAGTCCGAATGTCCTGTGCATGTAGATATAAACTTGATACAAATGAGTAAAAGAAGAAGTTAAAGATACCTGGCTGTACCATTGAAATTGATAGATTTAGAAATCTAAATGAAGGGGGAGGGGACTGAAAGAGATATTATCAAGGAACTTGAATTGCATATATACCCAATTATTAAATCAGATTTTAAAAGGTAACAAGACAAATCATAAAGAAATGATATCAAGGACGGTTCTTTAAATCAGATCTCTGCAATCGCACGTAAGTTAAAAAAGGAGGGGGCTGCAGTTCAACAGCACAAACTGATCCTAAACAACTTAGTTATTTAGAAAGTAGTGAAAAAATATTTGTAACAAAATCTAGTTAACTGTCACAATTTGGCAAGATATGTCTAATACTGCTGAAAGCCATCGATCAGAACGTCGGAAATATTCGTTGTTTGTATAAGTCAACCAAAAGAAAAAATAACGAGGACGTCCTTATTCATTGGAAAATGTGCGCGAATACTTTTATCGGTAACACATGCAAAACACACATTCTTTTATTTCTTTAAAGATGTATTTTATAGATTTTATAGGATTATCATAGTTGCAAAGATAGCCTGGGTAGGCGTAATTGCGCTGAATGAAAGTCAACCCGAAATCAGATTCCAAAAATAGCGATGCAAACGCTGCAAGATACGCATGTCGGGGTTTTCAGGGTATGACCTCTACTGAAAAATTTACGAGCCATGTGGGCTCGTAAAATTTTAATTTTAGGGGCCCACATAACTTTTTACGAGCCCACACAGAAAACCAAAATCTTGGGAGAAGCATTCCTTTTCAAGGAAACATCAATAAAATTGACCATAGGCCTTGACATTTTATGGATAAAACATTAAGATATGTACTTTATAAAAAAAACCTTTTGAATAAGTAAGTCATACAAATTCAAATCGAGGATTGCATCAAAAGAACCTGATGAATTGATTTGCTATATCCTCTATAAGATACACCCCCCCCCCCATGTTATAACGTAAACTCTCATACCACCATCCGCTATTGATTAAAGGTACATAAGCTTTTAATCCCCCGATAATCATGATGATAACACACATGGTAATATCCAAGTAATTATGCGTTCTTTAATACAAATTAATAAGCTATTTTACACAAACACTGTCCCAGGTAAGATAACTATTCAAAAGAGATTGATTTCACGTATACTGGATTTGACTGTATGGCCGAAATTTACACTTAGATACATACGCCGATAGGGGGAAAACGAATAACCAGGGACGTATATAAATATATATATGTATATACGTCCCTGGAATAATAGAGAATCAAATCGTTGTTTGTTCTCTTCATCGTCAGTACCGATTCAATTAACATTCTGTGAAGTCATCAATAATTATTCAAATTGTGTTGACAAATTTACCGCCATCGCTGCCGTGCCGTACATAATATAAAAACACAACTGTGAATTATACGAAAGTGACAATTCAACGGGAAATATACCGGTAGTGCAATTGATCTGAAGATTTATAGACCATGAAATACAGAATGAAGTTGTAAATAAAGTATGGATATTAAACAGGTGATCATTGAACACAATTGTGTATTTTGACCATTTAAATATTTCATTTATAATACCGACGGACATATGTTTACGGCGTTATTGATGCTTACGTTAAAAGGTATCTGCCGGTGTAATTCATTCGCCACGTGGGCGAGTGAATAGTAATTTTTGATCGCCCACAGGAAAAAATACTCGTCTTGGGCGAGTGGGGGAGCGCTAAGTTCATACCCTGGTTTTAATATTTCTCACGGACGCACAGACAGCGCCATAATACAATACGTCCCATCTTATGACGAGCGTATAAAAATCACATTCAATCAAAAAGCTTACAAATTAAGGAATTTTATTGGATATTCGGACTTTTTGGTCTTCGGACTATCGGGCCTTCGGAGTTATGGGCCTTCGAACTATAGGACCTTCGGACTATCGGGCCTTCGGGCTATCAGACCTTCGAACTATCAGTCCCTTGAATTATCGGGCCTTCGAATTATTGAACCTTCGTCTTTATAGACATTCGGAATACTGAGTGGTCACCTTTCCAACGGCTTTTATAAGGTGCCATCACACCTGGATACCCTTGCCGCAGCATGAATGTGGGTACCCAACCGGTCAGGAGACTCGGTAGGGACGAACTATTCATATTTTTGAGGTTTGTGAGGAAATAAGGAGGACCAAAAGACGTGTAATAAACAGCATTAAAATAAAAATACAATATAAATGTATTCTTCAAACGTTAAAAAAATCTTCAGAGCATTATTGATTGGTGAATAACGATTAAAACCTGTCTAAATCTGGTAAATTAGTGGTTGTATTTCTTCTCGACGAGCCCGCCATGGTTGGCGCAAAGTGGGATACACTAAGTACTGAAGAATTTTAAAGTTGGACACGGAATAAAAGATGCGGATCATCAACATTTCTACAAAAATCCTTTTTTTCCCTTGTAATATTGAATCAAAGGAAACCGTCGTTTAGAAATAAATATACAAAAGTCACGAAACCATGGTTTTTCTATTCATAGAATAAGATTAATAGTTCATTAACATTTTCATCTTTCTTCTTCTTCTTCCTATACTGTGCAGGGCTCATGGAGCATTTTCGCACAATGGTTTAAAAGGTTAAAAACATGTAATGAAAGGCTCTTTAAAAACAGGATAAAAACTGGCAGGGTCTCTACTCCATGGTGTAGGTGCTGATTCCCGACTTGAAGGCTTCTAGGGAGTCAGCAATGACCAGGTACTGAGGTAAGGAGTTCCAGATCACCACTCCAGCAGGATAGAAAGAATCCTTGTAGCATCTGATGTTGCAGGATGGTTGGATGAACCTTTGACTGTGGCCCCTGGTGGTAATACGGGCGGCTTGTAGTTGGTCATGTGGTAAATCGATCAGGTTATTGACCACACGATACATCATGGTGGCTCTCGCACGAAGCCGGCGAGCTCTAAGGCTGTCAAGCTGAAGCTGTTGTAGCATGGATGTGACACTACTTTCCCTCCTATAGTCATTCATGATGTAACGTGCTGCTCTACGCTGAACCATCTCAACAGCTGTAATCTGGGTCTTGTTGGAATTATCCCACACTGTTGACGCATATGTATGTATGCCGAAATTCCCTCCTGTGACTAAGGAGCACCCCTATATATAATGGGGTATTCTACTTGGGGTCGCACGAGAGACTTGTAGCTTGCCGCTTTGATATTTCTAGGGCATCTACCTAGGTTCCTCTTGAGAAAGGCGATGGTGTTATTTGCTTTCCTAGTGGTGTTACTAATGTGCGGACCCCATGAGATCTTTTCATCAATGGTCACCCCAAGGTACTTGGCCTTGTTTGTCATCTGTAAATTCTGTCCATGGATGGAATAGGAAGCATGAATGATGTTTCTTTTGTTGGTTATTCTGATGACCTCACATTTATCTGGATTAAAACTCATCAACCAGTCCTTTTCCCATTCCTGTAGCTTGTCTAGGTCATTCTGTAAGGCCTCAGTGTCTGCTCTACATCTGATGGTTCTGTAGAGGAGGCAGTCATCTGCAAAGAGCCGAGATGTTGAATTGACTCTCTGTGGTAGGTCGTTAATGTAGATAAGGAACAATAACGGCCCGAGCACCGTCCCCTGAGGAACCCCGGACGTAACCGATGCCGGCTGCGATGATTCCCCATCTACCACCACTTGTTGTTTTCTGTCTGCGAGGAAGCTCTTAATCCACTGCAGAATGTTACCACGGACTCCATAATGATGAAGTTTTATGGCCAGTCTGTGATGTGGTACCTTATCAAAGGCCTTACTAAAATCAAGAGTGATGGCATCTATCTGTAATTTGTCATCTAGTCCTTTAGCGAGATCATTTATGGTTGTTATCAGCTGACTTTCGCATGATCTCCTTTTTCTGAAGCCGTGCTGCACATCTGTAAGTATGTTATTGGCCTCCAGGTGGTTTATGACCTGACTATGGATGATGTGCTCCATAACCTTGCAGCAAACTGATGTTAGGCTAACAGGTCTATAATTAGATGCTTTCTTGAATCTTCTTCTTTCGGTGCACCACAACACTGGGGATACCGGTGCATGCGTGGCCTACAGTATACTAGTATACAGTTTATAATTGCAAACAAAAAATCAAAAGGATGAAATTAAAAATATTTATAAAAATCTAAAAATAAAAATAGGAGATAAAGAGTATAATAGTCATAGGTCGAAATATAAGACTTTCAATAGTAAGTTTCTTGACATAGGCCATATCTTTATATAAAACATGTTTTTTTCCCCCAAAGCCAATGAAATGAACAGATGATATTTCAAATGCATATGACGTACAAGGACAAACTATGATATACCCAGGAACTCTTTTGAATATAAATAATAATGACGCATTTCATAGTAATACTGATTTTCCAGAAATCGGCGATTTTTAAATAAAAATTGAGATTTTCCACCCAAAATAGCAAGATAATCAAAGAAATCTCTTCTAACTCTAACTTTAAACTTGATCACTTTTATGCCATCCAATTATATGAAACCTCTCCAGCTTTGATTAAATAAAATTTTTTTTTTGAATATTCACAGAAATAAGTGAATTTTGCACATAAATTAGGTTTTTTGCCCTAAAATAAGATATTAATTAAATTTCAACAATCAGATGACATTCCTATCCATTTATAATAAGATACAGCATAATATCAAAGCTAAAATATATCAATTTAGGCAAATTAAAAGAGCTAGTACTTATTTTCTCAAAATAAGTGGTTTTTGCATAAAAATGCATATTTTACCCAAAAATGTTGGCTTTCATGAATTATAACATTTGATTTCACATTCATCTGACAAGATGATTACTTTCTATTACGATAATAGCTTTTAATGTATAGTTTTAACAAATATAATGAATTAATAGAATTTTCCCAGAAATCTGTTATTTTTAGACAAAAAAAAAAAAACAGGCATTTTGCCCCAAAATTAAATAGAAAATATACTTTTTATGTTTCAAACATGTAATTCATGAGTGAACCTAGTAAATAATTACAGTTGAAAATACATTCCTGCTATCATTTCAAGAAATTCTATAGATTCAATAAATATTCTCCAGAGATCAGCTATTTTTAAATGAAAAAAATACGTTTTTCCCCAAAAACACTATGATTTTGAATGAAATATTAGTATTGTAAAACATACATAATTTGAAAGAGTGTGAAAAGTTACACTATAGAATAGCTTTCAATCATTGTTTTCATAATTAATAAGGGTTCTTTAAATAAATATACAGAAATCTGAGATTTCTAATTGAAAATACTGTATAAAATGATTAGTTTCGAGGATTTTGCAATATATGTCATTTGAAAGAGGAGACTTTAAAGATGATTTTTAGATAATCATTGAACGATCATGTGCAATATTGAGGAGCTGAGAAGCAGGAACAAATTAAGAAGTTACTCAAATTTCTGTGAATTTTGGCAAAAATTCGACTTTGTTACCCCAAAACACACAGTAAAAATAGGAATTGGAACTTGCAACTTATTTCATCTAAATGAGTATCCAAAATACTATTTATTCCCACTTTTCAATCTTTTAAAACGTCAACCATTTAAAAGTTATATTTTTTTCCCTATTTTCAGTGATTTTTTTTTTACTAAAAAACATGTTTTTCCAAAATAAAAAACCACACTACTTTTGCAATGGAAATTTCCATTAGACAATTTTTTATCTGAAAGAGCGCAAAAAATGCTACAAAGATTGGCCGGTTTTGGACTTTGCATTTCTTATTAATCATGCATCTCAGCTTGTCTGTTACCCAAGGTAGTCTGTGTTAACTACGTATAAGCTTTGATGGTATGTAATTAAGATTTGTTCTAAAGATGTTCCATAGTTTATTGATGTTATGAGTAGGGTATTGGTTTTGATTTCTATGTAAGTCTTTTCAATGTCATTTCTTCCCAGTTTGCTTTGCTATATTTTAACACTTTTCTGTGGGACCCATCTTCGCGAGCCAAATACTATTTGAGGATCAAGGCGTATCAATGCCATTGGCTCGCGAAGATGGAGGGACCTTTTACCCAGGCTAAGCCAGGTGTCACAAATGTAGGATTGTAGTATGAGATCTAGAATCCTGTCCTTCATGGTGGGTATATTTACAATTTGATGAAGATGGTTGTCATTTATGGCGTTGAGAAGCATTTGGTGTTGTGATGCATCAGGTTTGGATGGAATTAGAGGTTTGCCCAGTCTATGTGCCCTAAGTCACCTCCTAGGAGGATGGTGGAGTTTGACTGATGGTTGATACGACTAAGGGAAATTTGTAGCTGTTCGAACGATTGACCTGTATCTGATGGTGGACCGCCTATATATGTAGATATCAAGATTTCAGCCCAGATTATTTCGCAGTGTGATTAGAGCTCTTTGACTTCAGAACTAATAAGATCTTTGGTGATGACAATAAGTATGCCTCCCTGACTTGTGTGTTTTGGACCGAGCACTCTCTCATTGCGATAGACATCATAAAGGTCAGGAGGGAAGTAGTCATATGATGAGATATTAGAGTCTAACCAAGTTTCATTTCCAAAGATAATTTCGGATTTGACTGTACATGTATCAATGATTTCGAGTAGGTCAGTTTTCTTATTCTTTAGAAGTTGACATTGAGTACTTTGAGTGGGGGTTGGTTTGCTTTGTGATTGGTGTTTTTATTTGTTGCAGTATGTCTGTGCGGATTTTGGGAAGAAGATGCTTGGGGAGTGCCAGGGTTTTAAAGATAAGAACAATCAATGATTTCTGTCTCAGAAAGATTTTCAAAAGAGTTGCTAGTTTCGAAAAGACAAACCACACAATGTAAGTTTTTCGTAAATCTCGTAAGGGGTTGGACAGGGGTTCTATGAAATAAGAGTTTAGGGTTTTCTTCGACAGAGATTTTCCCGTTATGCCATGACAACTTAGTGTCGCCTCCTTGCATCTTTTTTTCTTTCTTTTTCTAAATATTCTTATTCCTTTTTTTTTCTTTGTTATCGTACAACTTTAATTACCTCTTCTCTTATCAACATAGAACTATCTTCGCATTTCAGCAGTTATTTCTAAAAAAGGTGGGAATCTCCAACAACACTAGATTGCAGCACTCACAGCAAAACCCCGAAATACCCAATGCAAAAGACACAGAACAGATACCCACAGAAAGAGACGCAAAAGGGACAAGGAAACCAACTCGCAACATAGAAACACCAAACATAAAAGACCACACATAAACCAACGAGACCAATGGGCAACCGGTGCCGACTTTGGACGGCCATCCGCCACGGAAGAAGCAGACGGTGTGGTTATCCTGGATTACGTGCGCACAACCCTCCCACTAATCCGATTTCCTAGTCTCGAAGAACGCACAATTATAGTGTAACACAACCACTGTTAGATGACCACACACAAACAAAACCGTAAAACGCAGGGGTCCAAGCAACACAGATGAATATGTAAATGGATATAAAAAGAGGACGTGCGTAATACAGTACGTGCTCTGTCGGCTGTAGCGAGCTCATATATGTTATCACCCGAGGAGTCCGACTGACAATCAGAGAGGACAGGTGGTTGGGGCCCTGTCTTCTCTAACTTCAACCTCGTTTCTCGCTTCAACATAACTAACTTCCCTTTCACGAGAAGTAATATTCCGTCTTTTCCTGTTTATGGCGTTTTTGTTTCTGAGCTAAGACGGTCCGCAAGGGCACCAGTGGCGGATTCAGAGGGTGCAAAGGGGGCATCCTTTCGGCACTGACTTAAAATTTTCCCAAAACATTAATATTTTGGCCCATTTTCAGTAAAAATCGGCAAAATTCGCCCTTAACTCCACGTTAAAGGGTCGCTGGATGCCATTCCAAACATGACGATTTCATCGTTAGAGCCAGACTGCTGGCAAGTAAGCTACTTGTTCAGGGTTATATTACACAGCGACTGATATTATCATTGAGGAAGTTCTTCGGTCGCTTCGGGGATATTATAAAAGCGTATCAGTTCCCTCTTTCCAGGATGATAAGTGACATTCTGGATTGCGATAATGCGATTGGATGGCTGTCATCATCACCAAACAAGAAATACTTACCTGATATGTACATAAGTAACATAGAGACAATCACAATTTGACAAGTTTACATGGAACTTCTTTGGCGGGTGTTGCATGCAAACAGGAGATGCTGACTCTCCCCGGGCACCTGGTCTCACTTCGGAATGTTGTTCATTCTGAGGTTCGCAACTGTTCCAATGGAAATTCTAATGATTTTGACTTACCGTCTCGACTTTGAGAAAGAATAACTGATAAGTAATTCTTTAATTTTTATTCTTCGTTGAAAAACATTGTTTTATGCGTTCCTTTACAACATGACATTTTTTCCATCGTAGCCCTGTAATTACTGCTTCATAGAGAGTGTACATAAAGAAAGAACGTTGTCGTCAAAATTGAGCATATCTTTAACAATGTAATCTTTGATTTGCTCAACTGCCTTTCTTGTATTGATGATGGATATTTTTTTTGTCTTGTCTAATTTGAAAGAATAAGTATTATATAAAGCCATCAAGCTAAATGAATTGCATGTATAACTATAGCTTCTAGGCTCTCCTGTGTTAACAATGAACTCATCGACAAACCTGCTTCCTTTCTGATCTACGTGATAACACCATAGACATATCTCATAATATCAAACTTTTTAATGAAGAAACAGTTTGTTTCATTAAAGAAACGTGTAGCACGTAACAAATTAGTTAATTGCTTCCTAATATATTATGTAACCCAATCAATTATACTTTTTACAAATTCTAACACTTCCTGAGATGAACAGAACAGAAATGTCAATTTAGAACAGCACACACGCAAGCATGTCAAACATAACCACCCCGGCACAGAATGTTGTCAAACATTTGAATGTATATAGGTTTTATTCTTTTAACCTAAAACTTTTCCATTTTCTGTTTGATTTCTTCGGTAAAAGACATCTTTTGACCCAAATTTTAGCAATATTATGCAAAAGAGATCAATATAACTTCAGAGTCTGATGGGATCCAGCATAGGTACTTAGTATCAAGTTACCATTTCCTTTTCAAAATTCGAGTTTTTAGGGCAGATTTTACGTTTTATCTTATCTTATAGGTCATGTTTAGAATTTCATTCTACTTAATATTCATTATTTGGATACTCTTCATTTCCTCCTCCAGCAATGCTGATAAGACATTATTTATTGATAATCACACATGGTCAGTTGGACATTTGTATATTTCACTATTGATACTCTCAATCACTAAGTTGGCTTTGCTGCCGGTGGATCCGAGGTTAGTCCCCGGATGATATACATCTAGTTTGTGTTTCTACACTTATTCGAAATATATTTGTAAATTCTATGTCAGTTTATTCGATAAAGTGCTATAAAAATAAGGGATATCGCTGTGTTCTTAGCGGGTTCTTTGGCATACATTTTATGTCATGTTTTGAATCATCGGATCTCCTCTATGTAGACTTCTAGTACCACTGAGTTAACGAAATCCACGATACTTATGATGCACTGAAATTATCATTGCAATAGAACAAATGCAATTACAATGTATGTCAATATTGATGGTTATAACTTTGATGTATATTTCTCCAAAATTATTTTATTTGTTCAATGATTTTATATGCTGTAAATAAAATAAAAGTATTGATCGATACTTTAGTGTTTTATGTTTTTACAAATGTATCTAGCTTTTGTGTCTCGGTACATGAATATTACTTATTTTACATTACAATTGTGCGTTCATCGAGACAATTAGGTAACCGGAAAAGTGGGAGGGTTGTGCGCACATAAACCGGACATCTACACCATTTGCTACTAACGTAGCCGTCCTAAGTCGGCACCGATTGCCCGTAGGCCTCGTTGGTTTATGTGTGGTCTTTTGTGTTTGCTTTTTTGATGTCGTTTTTGCTGTTCCTTGTTCCTTTTGTGTCTCTTACTGTGTATGTGTTTTCTTTGATTTCACTCGAGGTGTTTTGCTGTTGGTGCTGCAACTGGGTCTTGTTGGGGACCTCTTGGATTCCCCCCAAAATATGCTGCAGCAACGATTTTTGAAAATTCCTGTATGGTGCACATGTACGTATTTTGTGCATTGTTTCATTGTCATACACACCAGTCTCTGGTGTAGTATTGATGGAAAGGTGTATCAAAAGTACTGTCATTTGCTTTAAAATTACGTATATTTTCAGTACATCATAGCAAATAATTTGTTTTCGGTTGAAAATTTCTGTTATTTATACAAGCAAAGACTCGGTCTGCCTTAAACTTTACGAAGAGATTTGCATAGAACACAATTGATCTGATCTGAAAATAAGTTTTAGATCAATGATTTTATATACTGTAATATTCATATTGAATCTGTGCTTTATTATAATAAGATATGTATACATGTACAATGTATGACATATGTCAAACTTCACTAACTTATGGTTACAGAAAAACCAGAACATGCAGTGAACTTTTGAAAATTAATTTTCAGCATTTTTATATAATTTCTACTGTAAAATGTATGAACATGAGATATTTTTTGTGCATTCGTATTGTCCTATATTCAAATTTGCTTAATGACTATTTTAACAAATAAATAGTCACTAAGCAAATTTGCGATATTTTCAATATCAATGACTATTTGAATATAGTCCTGAAGCAAAATATTTTAGATATTTCGAAATTTTAATAGAACAGTTTAGTAAAAGGGGTGATCATTCATATCCTTAGAGTATTATGTGCATTGCGTTTGGCTAAGTACATCATCAAAGTTGAGTAGTTTGAATTCCATAGTTCATTTCACCAAAAATACATGCTTATAGGTATGAACACAAGATATATACAAATTATATATTTTATGTAATATACAATGACACAAATCATGACCGAAGACTCACGAACGGAGGCATGGTTAAAATACAAGAAATCAATATGATAGAAAAATGAATTCATTCCATAAATTAGATTTTTTCGCAAATTTTCACATTTTCCTGAGGTAAATACCGAGATTATATAGTTCTTTTACAAAATCACGTGCAAAGATTTGAAAAAAGTTGGCACATGTAGCCAAGTTCGATCAACTTCGGTTGATCGTCTGTCTCTTCTACGCATTCGAAAATTTATCATCATATCCCACCCATCCTGCAATGTCTTTCGGTATATCTATGAATTAAAGAAGATCCTGACGATAATCTCAACAGCACTCACAATAGAACACTAAATTGAGCATCGACGGACCCCTAGCAAGCTAGAGGTGGGACCAGGTGCCCGGGAGGAGTAAGCATTCCCTGTTGGCTAGCCGCACCCGCCGTCGATGTTCATGCACGAAAATGAAAACAATTTAAAACATGCATGCACTGTCTGAGGTTATGTCTATATAGAAAGTGCTATGGCGACCACATCAGGGGAAAATATTCAAAACACTCGCGGGGAACTTTTTTACGAGCTCCACACGGCAAAGGGCATAAGTGTGACACAAATGAGTTAAAGAAGATCCTGACGATAATCTCAGCAGCACTCACAATAGAGCACTAAATTGAGCATCGAATATAATATGAATATGATATATAAGATGATGCTATTGCTATGAATATAATAATGTTCACACTCTTTGGCCATATTTCATTGTTTAGATTGAGGATCACTGACGAGGGTTAAGTACCCGAAACGTGCATGTCTGGTCCATGTTAAACGTCTTCAAATTCACTAGCATCATTTAAAAGCAGATAAATTTACAGCATGGACCAGACATGCACGTTTCGGTAATTAAACACTAGTCAGTGATCCTCAATCTAAACAATGAAATATGACCAAGATATGTGGAAATTATGCCGAAAATATACCGAAAGACGTAGCAAGATGACTGGGATATTATCGATGCTACAGGACCCAGGTTTCAGATATTTGAGAAAATTTTGTGAACAGAAATTTTCGAATGCGTTTGAAGAAACGACCAACCGAAATTGATCGAACTTGGCTACATGTGCCCTCGGGGATCATGTTGCATTTATCTCTTTTTAAATGATACTATTGAATTTGAAGACGTTTAACATTAATTAAAAACAGAAGGTCTTTTTCCAAAAATAGAGCATTTTGTATCAAAGAGCCTGACTGTCGATGCAATTTTTTCTAATTATCTTTGAAAGAAGGATTATTTTTATTGGCATTTAAATCTTAATATATCATATAATAAATAACTTGAAAATATTTCATCATGATAAAACATGTAGGATGTAATGAAACACTTACACATTCCAATTTATTTTCTTTAATTTCAAATTGGCATTCCATTGGAAAATATCATCATCTTAAATGTTCCTTATTAATGATTCCTCACGAAGCGGCAATAACAAAGAATCATATACAAAAACCTTAGATTATCGAAGAAATTAAGATCTTTCAGAGAGTAAAGAGATTTGCCGTAAATTCCCCGCAGAAAGCCAATCAGTTATTTTACACCTTTACATTCAGGTAAATCACGAGAAAAACATAGATATAAATAGAGAGATAACGTGCTGTATAATCATTTCAGGCATCTCAAATCTTCTTTATTAAAGACAGCGTTTCCTCGTACAATGTTCGCAAAATCGGGCGCCGGATATTTGAGGACGACAAATTTCATGCTACTAATCAGTAAACAATACTCAGGTAAACCGGGACTAGTTTGAAACTCCAACAAGTTTCGTGAGAAGACGACATCAAAGATTCAAATTCTATATTTTTATCCGATTTTAGATGTAAAATATTTACAATACCTTTTCTTATGTTTCTAGGCAAAAACGGATGTCGCCCCTGAATGTCTACCCACGGTATTAATTCATCTTCGATGTACTTCTTAAAACCTTGCATTGTGCATTGAATCATGGACGATCTAAACACTGATTTCGTTCTCAAACTGCAATTTAATGTCTAACACACAACGTATGACGGATAATTGGATGAATAAAACTATGAGTAAAACGTCAATGAATGTCAAAAATGTACTCTGTGTGGTACCAAGTCATTCAGTCGATGAAATGCAAATTCTTCAAAATATGTATGTCTTCAGTTATAAAACTATTGTCTTGATATATACAACCTAAACTTAGCTGAATTTAGTATGAAAAATATTGAAATAACGTTTATCTTTGTAAGACAAATTAGAGATTGTCACAACTGAATGAACATTCGTTTCCAGAGTAGACTTGCCTATGGGTTACTTATGATCAATTATGATCAATATTTTTTCCAGGAGGGGGGTGTTCAGCAAATGAGGGTCCATTTTATGGGATTGTAAAAGTGCATGCACCTGTATATATTAAAGAGGGGAAAATCGGGATTAGGGGCAAGTTCTAGGGGCCATAACCTTAATTCAACATCCATCAAGATCCACGATTTGTGCTTGTGTCCCGAAGGTACTTACTAAAAGTACATTCAAATACATAAATGAAACGTGAATCACATGGTCCTACTCACTATAAACCAAAGAATTGATTGACACCTACTCTTTAAAAAATATTTTCTCTGAAATAACCACTTATATTTAACATTTTTCCCATGGGGAATACGCCTTCATTCTTTCCTTTTTTTTAACCGTCCAACTTATTTAATTGTCTGATGGAATAATTCAAACAAGAAAGATTCCATGGTCAACATGGATCAAAATTTTAACAATGATAATTAAAGATGAAAAGTAGAATAAAAAAAAAAAACCCCTCGAAGTCCCGCATTGACATTCGATGAGAAATAGTCAGTAGATCTTTTACATGCCTGGTGCATTAAATTTGGTTTGAAATTGTCCTCAAGAGGTAAAGAGTTGGAACACTTCCATAGCATTATTATGAACACTTATTTTCTTTTGCAGCGTGGAGCAGTTAAACTCGTTCCCCATGATTGAATGTTTAAAACATATCATCTTCATCCAAAATACACGTATCACCGACGTTAAAGGACGTTAACATCCTAGCAGCATCCATAAAAAGCTATTTTGGATATATATTCTATTTAACTATGCTACAGGAAATTTGAAGCCGCGCACTCTTTGCAAATTCGAATGCACATATTTAAATTTCAAAAATAAAAACCAGAGGGCGCTACTTATAAAAATATATTAGGCCTTTGTGTCTGAAAATCACTTCGGTATTTCAAATTTCCACTGATGAGGATTTACTATCCGAAACACGTGTATGATGCATTAAATTTAGTTCGATAGTCTCTTCAAGAAGGTTACTTCTGTATCATTTAACTAACAAATTTATGGAAATTTCGAAGAGTTTCCGAATCAACAAACTTCATTCATTTATTTATTCAGTCCTTTGGGATCCTTGTGTTCTAACTGAAAGAATTTCTGATTATTTTTCACTCCGGCATATCACACATTTAGCGTTTCTGATCTCTGTTCAATGTGTTCACTGGTGCCTTCCCACTATATATGATATACATAAAAAAAACGTGCATTGTGCATTGAACTGTGGACAATTATCATTATACCCGAAAGTGTATGTCTGGTTCAGGCTGCAAATGATATGTTCTTAGATGATGCTATTGAATTTGAAGACTTTAACATATGCTAATTATGTCTTAAAAATTTTCAGGTTTTCATATTGCCCTTGGATGTTTCTAAGCATTAACAGTTTCCTTAGGTTATCTTTTTTTTTCTGTTTCTTTGGATTGATAAACTTTAATATTAATATTTCCTAAGACTGATAATTGAAATTTAATTGGTTTGATAATCTTTTAGCTATTTCCAATGACTGACTTGGTTTTCCTTTTACCATTTCCTTAGATTACCTTTAGAATTTCCTTAGTTTGCCTAGCAGGTTACTATTTCCTGAAATTATCTTTCATTACTTCCTTAGATCAATTTCCTTGAGATATTCTTAACTATGAGTTAAAACTGGTTACCGTATCCTTTTTCTAAGATTCCCTCCCACAAATTCCTTATATTCATTAGATTAGATTACAGTGTTTTCTTTGACAACCTTTCACTTATTACTAGCTTCTCGTTGTGTCCCTAGTTTACCTTTTACTATTTCATTTTATTTCGTATTAATAATATATGTATTTCACAATATTGAAATATATTTCATATCGTAATAATTTAGTACATCATATGCGCATTTAAACAAATAATGTATCATCAGTGATACTCGAGGCCGAAAAAGAGCAAATCCAAATAGTTTTAATATAGAAGAACGAATATTTTAGCTGACATGAAATTTTTAAAAATGAGCCTACTAAGGACAGAGCTATGCCACAAGGCCTAAATAATTTATCAAATTTTGTATCAGAAACTTTACAAAATACATTTTAAGTCAGTGCAGAAACGAGGCGAACAATATCCTCAGTCCACATACAGAGATGCTCTTTCGCTCTATTTATGGAATCCTTAAGAAGTTTACATTTAACACAAAAAAGTACATAATAGCTCATGTGAGTATCAGAATCAACTAAAATCAGACATGCGTATGCATTCATAATGATATCAAGAAATCTTCAGGCCACAATGTGTGTAGGACATGATCAGATTTAATCATATACCAAAAATACATTTTATAATGCTTTTCTGATAAACTCCTACAACAATCACTTATCAATAAGCCAAATATACAGAGTCGAAATAAACTAAAAAGATTTAAATTGGTCAAAAATGTCTTTGGCTTCAAATGACATTCAGGTATGTGTATATAAATAAACAGTTAATGAGTATACACAGATAATTAGGTTGATCTAATTATATTTGGAAATCTAATTTACTTTGATTAAGAAAAAATAGCGTAAAACATTTAATTGCCAATACAGATTAGTTTGAGTTCTAAGGTGGATTCCAGCTATTGAATGATGATTTTGAGAAGCAAACATAGCTCTGGAGTTAAAATCAAAAATTAAAGACAATTTCAAAGGAGGGAGGTGATCTCCAACCAGACCCGGTTGCAGTACCAACAGCAAAACACAAAAACACTTATTCGAAAACACAGAAATGACGAGATGACGATCAAAGCAGGAGACCAAAAAAGAGACATACGACATAGCAACATTAAACACAAAAGACTACACATTTACCAACGAGACCAATGGGTAACCGTTGCTGACTTGTGACGGCCATCTGCTACGCAATTAGCAAATGATGTGGTTATCCTGATTACGTGCGCACAACCCTCCCACTTTTCCGGTTTTCAAAAGGTCTCGAAGAACGCACAAATGTAGTGTAAAATAACCTCCTCACTGTTTGATGACCACACAAACAAGACAGCAAAATGCAGAGTCCCAAGCAAAAAAGATGAATATGTAAATGGATATAGAAAGATGCGTACGTAATATAGTCCGTGCTCTGCCAGAGCTCATGTATGTTATCACACGAGGAGTCCGACTGATATTCAGAGAGGACAAGTGGTCGGGCCCTATCTTCTCTACAGAGTTTCGGACAGGTCCTGTCATGGAGTCTCATCGTCACAGTCAGTCTGTCAGAGTGTAAGTCTTAAGAATACGCTGGTACAAGACTGTAGATTGGTCAAGTACCAAGCCTAGTGTCCATCTGGTGACATTAGGATCATATCCATGGTACATTTTCGATGGTTACGCTGTCAACCTTTGATCCTTCTAATTTTGTTTATCATATCACCATTAAAGGCAGGTTGTGTAATACCCAAAGTAATGTATTCTGTTGTTTATTCTAAATTGGATCTCCCAACACTATATTGCATACCGAAACTGCACAAGTCTCCTTACAAATTTCGATTTATTGCTAATTCTAGTAACTGCTCCACTACAATTTTGTCTAGAAATCTGACGTCAGCACTTACTGCTATTAAAGAACACATAACTAGATATTGTGAAACGGTTCTAAACAGGAACGATGTAAATTTATTTTGGTCTATTAAGAATTCAGGGGATGTGATTGAAAAAAATGAAATCTGTAAATTTCCAAGCCAATACGATTTCTTCATACGACTTCTCTAATATGTACACCACACTTCCTCATGACAAAATTAATGATCGATTATTTAATCTCATTAAATGGTGTTTTGATCGAGAGCGAAAAACTTACATTTGTACATCTGAATCGAAGGGTTTCTTTTCCTCGACAGACTACAAATCATACAAATCATGGACATGTAGTGACCTGTGTAATGCCTTGTCCTTCCTCTTGGACAATATTTATGTTAGATTTGGTGAGGATCTATACAAGCAGGTTGTAGGAATTCCTATGAAAAAGAATTTATCCAAAATCTTCAAAAGCAAAGAAAATTTGATGAGCTGAAATGTTTCAATAATACTTCTAGGTATCTGGATGATATTCTAACCATTGACAATCCTGCTTTTGAATTATATAAGAATGAAATTTATCCACAAGAATTAACCCTTATCAAGGCAAACCTTTCAAATACAGAAACACCCTTTTTGGACCTAAATATCAAAATTGTAAACGGAAAGATTCATACAAGTGTATATGACAAAAGGGATGATTTTGGATTCAACATAGTAAATTTCCCTTGGCTTGACGGTGATGTTCCAAGATTACCGTCATATGGCATTTACATATCACAGCTCATCCGGTACGCTAGAGCATGTACTGATATTTTGGATTTTCACAGTAGAAATTTACAAATTACCAAAAAACTTTTAGGTCAAGGTTTCCGCTTTCATAAACTAGTTAAGACTTTCTGGAAATTTTACAAGAATTACAGTCAACTTCTTTTAAAATTCGGATCTATACATGCAACGGAGTACATTACTATGGGTATTACACAACCTGTCTTTTATGGTGATATGATAAACAAAATAAAAAGGATCAAAGGTAGGCAGCATAACCATCGAAAATGCGTCAGAATCATCAAACGCCTTTTATATCGTGGATATGATCCTAATGTCACCAGACGGACACTAGGCTTGGTACTTGACCAATTTACAGTCTTGTACAAGCGCATCCTTGAGACTTGCACTCTGACTGACTGTGACGACGGGACTCCATGACGGGCCCTGTCCAAACCTCTTTAAGAGAAGACAGGGCCCCGACCACCTGTCCTCTCTGAATGTCAGTCGGACTCCTCGGGTGATTACATACATGAGCTCGCTACAGCCGGCAGAGCACGGACTGTATTACGCATGCCCTCTTTTTATATCCATTTACATATTCATGGCCTCTGCGTTTCGCGGTCTTGTTTGTGTGATGTCATCTTACAGTGAGGAGGTTGTTTTACACCACAATTGTACGTTCTTCGAGACGTCTGGGTAATTGGAGAAGTGAGAGGGTTGTGCGCACGTAATCCAGGATAACCACACCATTTGCTACTTGCGTGACAGATGGCCGTCCAAAGTCGGCACCGGTTACCCATTGGTCTCGTCGGTTTATGTGTAGTCTTTTGTGTTTGATGTTTACATGTCGTATGTCTCTTTTCCGTCTCATGCTGTACTCGTCTTTTGTGTTTTTGCATCGGGTGTTTTGGTGTTTTACTGTTGATGCTGCAAAGGGGTCTTGTTGGAGATCTCCTCCCTTCTTTTTGTATAGATATGGATTTTAAAAGAAGCTGATTGTAATTTTTGTAAATTTTCCAGAAAGTCTAAACTAGTTTATAAAAGCGGAAACCTTGACCTAAAAGTTTCTTGGTAATTTGTAAAAATGGACTGTGAAAATCCAAAATATAAGTACATGCTCTAGCGTTCCGGATGATTGTATGTTCTATGAGTCTATGTTCACGCAGTTCACCCTTTTCTTTAATTAAGACGTTTTTGTTCATCACAACAATCATTGACGTCATCCATAAAAATATTGTTATACCCTTATGAGTATCTCAATATAAAATCTCCATAGCAAAAAAAAAAAAAAAAATGCCTATAAATTCGAATATTTGACCAAGCAGTCGATAGTTTCATCAATATTGGCCCTAGGGTAATAGTTCAAAACTATTGACCGATAAACGTAACCAAACGCGTTTGTGACGTCACTTCATTGGTGACATTAAAAACTCTACCTATTTTTCCGCGCTCTTTCTCTTATTGACGAAAATGAAATCAAGCAGGGGCAATCGGTTCGATGCTGAAGTATTAAAGTAAGGTATAACAAAACAAGTATTGACTGGGAATTCGGGCAACATACATGTATGATTTGTTGGACTTTCAGACAAAATATAGCCCTCGGCCCTCGGTCTCGGGCAATATCTTTTCTTCAGGTACAACTAATCATGTATTGCCCTCATTCCCAGTCACCAATTGTATACTATTATTTGGGGCGGAATGACGTCAAAATGTGATGGTGATCCCCAAAAAGTCGAATGTAAAGACAAAAGTAAAGCTAAGATACATTAAAGTGAAAGGATCTAATAGTTCTAGTTCGAAAAGGAATTGACAATTCACGTCGAATAATTATTTTGCGAGAAAAACTTCCAGAAAATTAAAATTAATTTCTAATGAGTTTTCTCTGTTATGATATGATGATTATAAAGAAAATGAAATAAAAGCATAGATATAAAGCCAAGAATGAGAAATAATATAATACCTGAAAGAGAGGGTTTAAATCCGATAATGCGATTATTTAGACATAAATATCCTCTTGTGCAATGAATAGGGGATTAGAAATCAAATTTGAAGAAAAGACGCTTTCTTTGAAAAACATTAAAACTCACTTTCTCCGATGATAACTCTTTGAAATGTAAAAACTTAAGCCAGACTGCTCTTAAATGTAAAGAGAGATCGTATGCTTATGATTTAAAAATCAGAATTAAGTCCATTGACTGCAAACATCCCCCCTGTTTCCGGTAATTAATTTATCAAATATTTTACATTCATACTTGAAAAAGGAACAGCATTTCAAACCAATATTAATGCACCAGACACGTGATTCCGATAGTGAATCCTCATCAGTCGAACTTCAAATTTTCCTTGGCTTGATGGCGATTTTCCAAGATTGCCATCGTTCGGCATTTACATCTCTCCGCTTATTAGATGCAATAGAGCTTGCTGCCATGTTTCGGATATCCATGATAAAAATATACAAATTACAAAAAAACTTATTTGTCAAGGATTTTGATATCATAAGGTTGTAAAATCTTTTTGGAAATTTTACAATAACTATTCTGGACTTCTTTCAAAAATTGGGACGACTCCAGCATTAGAGTATGTAATCACTGGGAATTTTATTGCCTTCATTTCACGGTGACCTAATAAACAAAATCAGAAGGGTCAAAGGCAGATCAAACTTCAACCACAAATGTAAGAAAATAGTTTGTCGCCTGTTTTACCGAGGAAATTATCCAAAAGTCATCACAAAAACACTGGGCATTGTACTGGACCAATTTAGAGCTTTGTACCAATGTCTTTCCCAACGTTGCACACCAGCCAACCGTGACGACGGGACTCTATGACAGGCTTTGTTCAAAACTCGTTAGGGAAGACTGGGTCCTGATTCTCTGTCCTATCTGAAAGTTGGTCAGACTTCTCGGGTAACTGATATTGAGCTCGCGTCAGCTCGCAGAGCACAGACTGTTATACGCATGCCATGAAATTTTTAGATCCATTTACGTTGAATCTGTGTCACAAGAGGCCGCTGCGTTTGACTATATTGTTTGTGATGTTAGATTGTATTAAGACGTCTTGTGTTAATACAGCAATTGTACGTCTATGGAGACCTCTGTGTATCCGGATAAGTGAGAGGGTTTTGTGCACGTAATCCGGAGACCACACCATTTGCTAAAAGCAGATGGCCGCCCAAAGTCGGCGCCGGGAGCACATTGTTCTCCTTCCTTTTATGTGTTGTCATACATGTTTGATGTTTCTGTACGTCTGTTACGATTGTTTTGTATGACGTTCTAGTGAATATTGTTGAGTCTCTTTGTGATTTGTAGTTTTGTCTGATGTCATTTATGGGTCACCTTCTTGTGGGTTTGTTTCGCTGGGTGAGTTCAGGGTGGTCATGCTGGAGATCATTTCCTTTCTTCAGACACAGTCATATTTATTTTAGTAGAGCCCCATCGTTAGATCCTTTGAATTTTGTCGATTCAGTGGCTTAGTTAAATAAAATATATGATCAAAAGAGCATTGAAGGGATGATGCTATAATATTAAAGTTCTTTGATTTTGGTGATATATTAGGATGTTATGACGAACTTCCAAAACGGCAAAGTAATATATGATGTTAAATTGATAAGGGCCAAAAGAAAGCTTCTTTTATACGACAGAAATCGGAAGGAAATAATTAATACACTTGAAACATTAAATCGCATGGAACATGTTAAACTGCTCAACGCTGTGAAAAGAAATTAATGTAAACCATAATCGTTTTAAAATTCTACTCATCAACTTCCATGTATATATGAATTTGTAAATTTTGTTCGAAGATTCAACATCTATTTTCTTGTGTGTTAATGAAGCTAACTGGTTATCAAAATTCAAACTATGGTCTTTTCTAAAACACCAAAAGAATAAATAATTATACGCAAATGTACTAAATCATGATATGTCTTAATATCTTTTAAACTCTTTAACTTTAATTTATGAATATTATATGAATAGAGACATTTGGTAAGGTTAATATGCCATTATAAGGATACGATATATGTGATATATTTAATCTCATCTGGTCAACGTGATGACATGATGACAGAAACATAAGACAATTTGATTTATCACATAGAGACGCACGGTCATTACTCTGGATTTATTCCCCGCAGTCGGAATATATTTTCGATTCCCTGACAATACCACTATAGCATTTTTCATGTGGTGGAGATTTTTGTTTGTTTTTGTTCCTGTTTTGACCTGATTTTGTATGCTTTCGGTTTATGATTTTCTGAATTATCAATTTTGTACTGTATATTGGGATATGGTCATTGTCCATATTTGCCATTGGATTGTTTATTTGAAGGTATTTTGTACACTTTGATGTTTGTACGACGCCGCATTTCTTTTTGGTGGTCTTTATATCGAAACTGTTGCCTTTCGTGTTCCTATGATGTGATGTTGTTGTATCCGTCTGTCTGTCCTCTTTATCACGTCACGTGAGAGTATGTCCCGCTGTTGTCACCGATTGGGATCGCATATCGAAAAATCGGACAAATACACAGCACAAAAGAAGCACGAATGACAACTTTATCCAATAAACAATCTTCAGAATCAATGTAGAGCTGTAAGATAACGCTCTGTATGAAATAGTAAGGTTTAAGCACATTCAAATACTGCAAGTTTCCATTTTTTGTTTGTTTTGTTTTTTTTATTTTCAAGGTTTATGCCTATGGACAATGATTTTTTGATTGCGAATTTGGGTTTTGTGTTTGACTTTCATTATTCACTGATCATTATTTGTTATATCTTATGTTCTATTATATATCGGGATATAACAAAAGCATACCAGATCCCTCGTCTAGAATGGTCAGTGATAATCTGAATTGCGATGGAATGGCTGTCATCATCACCAAACAAAACATATTTATCTGATATGAACATCAATATGTACATCGAAACAATCACAGAATTTGACAAGTTTCCATTGAGCTTTTGCGACGGGTGTTGCATGCAAACAGGAGACGCTGACTCTCTCCGGGCACCTGGTCTCAATTCGAAATGTTGTTCATTCTGAGGTTTGCAAATGTTATTGAGGCTTCTTTTGAATTAATGTTTTGATAATTTCATTGCGTTTTAAATTCGGCTAACCAGATAATTTACATGTTCCTCTATGTCAATCTGTCGTAGGTTGCTGCGGTGACTAAAATGCTTCATAATATAACTAGTATAGCAATAAAAGTCAGAGTAATAAAATTAAGAAAACGACAACTAAAATTCTATTCCACATCTTGTACATTAATCCAACAGGTTTTCGTCTCTTCCATTTTTTCTGATTCTTTCTTGTAACAGGAACTGATCACTCCCTCTTATGTACATTGTACTTCCCTAATGACGAGAATATACTCACTCGTCATAGGAAAATCGAACACTCCATGTACCAATTCTAATAATGCATTAACTTCGATTGAATTAGAAATTACAAGAGTAGTCGGCGACTTCTTGACTACAGAAATCGTCAGTTTGTTGTGTGGATATCTTTATTTCCTACGTCATGTTTACGTCTAAAGATAGTTTAATCCTTTTTTTTCACACAGAATGAGTGAAAAACACGACAAATCACACAGAGTCGTTTACTACCAAGCTTTATTTAATAGAATGTATTTATGTTTACCTTCTAAGAATTGATATCTTAAAAATAGTTATAATAAGCAAAAGGTAATTGTGTAATCCAAGAATATCTTTCTGTTAAGTATAAGTAAGGGTTATACTTCCATTGCTAGCTCTTTGACTTCATATAAATTTGTTTGAATCAAACGGTGAAGTTTGACCAATTGATGTCTATTCACTTCAAAGAAGCAAAGTGCAAGACACAAAAAGTCTTTCTTCCTTAAATGTATTTAGATTGTAAGGCTATTTGCATTCTTTCTTATTTCCCTTTTTGCATTTTCCATTTTAGACGAATGCCAATGGTATGTGACGTAAACTTCAAAGGGGATTCAGTAGTGAAAACTATATTTATACATAAAAGGATTGTTTCCAGGTTTTCAAGTTTTATTTGCATTGGTTTATTCATCGTGCAGCACTTCGTGTTGCATAGAATTTATTCCATGACCAACTACCTGCATACACCTGTGCAAAGCAAAAACTGAAAAAAAAAAACGAAAAAAAAAAACCTTTTTAAAATGAATCTCTGTTGATAAAAAAAGAGAGATTTTTACGATCAGTTTAAAACAGTGATTTTTTTTTCAAGCATATTGTGAGGAAAATAATCAAAGTTTTATTATGAAATCAATTCCTCAAATGCTGTTGTTGATATATACATGTAGTACGTCAATGAACTTATTAGTTGGGGAGGGCCCGTGGGTTTTATGTCATATTTCCTGTCGCGATCCTCGTAACGTTAAGATCCACAAAGTATAATAGTGTCACCGTGTCCATGTAAAGACCGGAACATCGTCGATTAGCGGAATGTTGAAATCTCTTCTAATTACAGAAAATGAACAGTGATATTCAGACATTAATGGGAAGTCTCAGCGGCATCTTCAAAGACTCTTATACTCAATGGCTCTGGATGTTATGTCATCCCCTTATAGGAGTCAGAGCTGCTACGTCACAGGGGACCTACTGATAATGGATACCTCCTATGCGTTGGGCATTGTGATTCGCGGAGAAAATATTCTGTCTACAAAATTGCAAACTGCCTCGCCCCAATTATTTTAAAAGCACTTTATTTGTATTTACTCCATATGTTTACATGTAATACTAAGTTTGTTTGTTTTTCACCATGAGAAAACGATTTCCATCTGTGCCCTACACATTTTAAGTCAAAAATAGTAAAAGTGATGAGAGGACCACATACTGAGGTTAACTTTCTAATAATAGTCGATTCGAGATGATGTTCATGCATAAAGTGTTTTGGATTTTCAATATTCATTAAATTAAACAAAAATAACCCAAATCCACAATCCAAACAATGGACATACAGTACCTTGAAAGATAAAACACAGAGACAAGGAGAGGAGATCCCCAACTGTGATAACAGCGAAAAAACAAAAACATAACTCTTACGAAACAAGAAAAACAAGAAAAACCAGACAAACGGACGGAGACGACAACATTACACCACCAAAAAAAAAAAAAAAACAAAACAAAACAAAACAAAAAAAAAAACCGACAACATCGTCAATATGAACTCAGGAAAAGAAATTTCCTTTATCATTTTAGCTTGTTTATTTAATCGTTGAAAAACTTTAATGATAATCTTTTCTGAAAGGTTTTACCAACACTATTTGAAGGACAATTTCAAGGTTGTAAAGTGATCTTAGTACATTTAAAATTTATATTGATGCCCGCAATGTATGCCACTCGATTTTGTTCCATTATTTCTTATTCGCAAGTCGTGATTTTCTTGTACATAATCATAATCATAAAAAAATTGCACGACACAGTGGGAAAAGACACTAAAAACAACACTCAAGTGAAAAAAAAACCTTGTTTTTTATAACTCGGAGAGTATGGGATATATCTTTACATCGCTATAATCAATCTCCTGTCGGAAACACCTTCATGAATAATCACAAAGATTATTCAACGATAGAAACCAAATTGACATCAAGATTTTGCGTTTTTGACAGTTCGCCATACAATAATTCTTTTATGTTTTGTCTCTTTGTTTCTGTGACAAATACTACGTAGCTAGCTTTTGATCTTCAATTGCTCTTACTTTCACCACTAATGACTTTCTACGGGATAGGAAGTAATTAAGGAGGCAGGAGATGTATCGGCTCGTATCAAAGAAAATGGATGCGGAGGAATCTGATCTGTACGAACAGTTTGACAAATATTAATTTGATTGACAAAAATGAACTTAACAAATCATTGTACGTACAATGAAAGATCATACAGTGTATCAGTATCTTTTATTTTGGACAAATAATAAATGATATTCAAAAAAATTAGCTTGACACAGAAGAGATGTAGCATTTGCCTTAAACCCAATTGCACTTAAAAGACATTTTTTCCTCTCTTTTTTATTTTCTTTCAAATTTGTGAGATATTTTTCTCTTCTTTGACAAATGGAACACATTTTCCTATAATCATGCAGATTTAAGAAGTGACATTGCATCTTGAAATGCTAGAAAGGACTTAATTTTATGAAGAGATTATTTTCTGTAACCTATGTATTTGTTTATTTTGCCTTTTTTAAGGTTATAAAGACATTTCATTTATGTTGTTTTGCAAAAATATGAAAATGATATCTAATTTTCAGAATGAACAAAAAACTTATACAAAATGTTACCACGTTTTTGTATATTTTCATTTTGTTGGTAAACACAGGAGTCCCCGAGGGTACATGTAGCCAAGTTCGATCAACTTCGGTTGATCGTCTCTTCAACGCATTCGAAAATTTCTGTTATAAAAATTTCTTGAAAATTTTAAAACGTGGGTCCTGTAGCATCATATCCCACCCATCCAGCTACGTCTTAATACATTATTTAGATTAAGGATCACTGACGAGTGTACCCGAAACGTGCATGTCTGGTCCATGCTGCAAATGTATCTGTTCTTAAAGTATTAGATGCATGATGAAGGGAATCGTGTCCAAAATAATGAAATGTTGTCTCCCCTTGATGGAGAAATCTTTCAAACTCAATTGCTAAAGATCTAAACGGTGAACTTGAGATTTTTCCGTGAATTTTGATAAAAGTCAATTTTTAGAAATTTTTCATCCATCCATATTTGAGCCCCATCTGTTTCTTGGAAAATATAACTGAGATATTAATTTGTCCATAGAGTTCAGTGTAAACTCTGAGGGCCGATAACTCTTGTAGGAAATAACTTTTGTCAAAAACAAATTGATGGAAAATTTTCAATAATTACTATTTCATAAGTTTAAATAGAATTCCAAACTCAATATGATCCCTCATTATACATCTAATGTCTTAAATGATGCTATTGAATTCGAAAACAAATTCACATTAGAATAGTCTTGGCAGTGACTGAAATATAAATTAAATGAAAAGAAAAGATAATTTGAAAAATATTATATAATAGCGTTATAGCGTTATGATTGCGACAAAAAAGGTAAACAATTAGGTCTTTCCTAGGCACTATCGAGATGATAAGTGTTAAATTGTAAACATTTTAGGGATGCTATTGGTAATTTGGGCAACTGAAATGTCTATGAATGAATGAATACATAATTGAATGGTACTAACTTTATGAAATAAAGTAATATAGAGATACCTGTAATCTAGTGTTGTAATATATCTTTTAATTCTTTATACGGCGAATGAAAAAAAAAATAACCGACGGAAAAAATTGGTATTCCAAACATTTAAACGAGTAGCAAGCTTAATTATCATGAACTGAAATGCGAGGAAATTATACATAGTGAACACATTCATCTACATATGTCTACATATGGAGGAAAAGTAAACTTTCACAAGGAAATTCCACAATAACACGGAGTGAGTAATCCTCTCTAAATGTCAGTTTGAAGCTTTTTTCTTTTTAATCAAAGAGTTATTCCTAAAGAAAAGGAGAGTATCTCATACCAAACTCGGTTGCAACATCCACAGCAAAGCAAAAAAATAATCTTATGCAAAAAAAAAACCAGGGTAGACAAGCACAGCAAGAGAAGTAAAAGAGGCAAAGAAAACCAAATACGGCATACAAACATTAAACACAAAATACTACACATAAACCAACGAGGCCAATGGGTGACCGGTGCCGATTTAGAACGGCCATTTGTCATATGCAAGTAGCAAATGGTGTGATTACCCCGATCATGTGCACACAACTCTCCCCCTTTTCCAGTCATCCAAAAGTCTCAATGAACGCACAATTGTAGCGTAGAACTAGAAAGGTTTCTTGTTGCGGTTGCAACAAGAGTGTCTTCCTCCTATACAATTTTTGGTTTGGAAATATGAAGGACGTCACATTACATGTATTTATATTATAAATTTAAGTTTTCAAATAGCAGTAACATTAAATTTTCAAACCGATAATTGTTGGTGAGCAACCATTTGATTTTTTTTGGGGGGGGGGGGGGGGGGGGCAGGAATTCTATTGCCAGCCGGTAAAATTTTTTCAGCAATTTTCTGAGCAGGCCATTTTTTCAGCCATTACCAGAGTCGGAGAAAAATTTTCGCCGGTTCTTCGGGCCGGATTTAAACAAATTGTCAAATGTTGTGAATGTCTGTGTAGGTTAAACTCCCCGCTGTTACAGAGTATGAGTTAATAACCGTTCCTTCAGATGTCTCTTTGCAATTAGCGAATTTCAGACAGATTGTATGATGTTTAAATAGAACCTTTTCTAGATTTTTGTGCCTATGCGTATTAGGTCTCTGGTAGATACAGCTATGTGAACAGTTTGTATTCATATTAATTAATTTTTGACTTTAAATTGTCTGGCACAAAGGGCCAGCAAAAATTTTCATATCATGCAATGTATCCTTACTTTTGCATGGTCCGGGAAAAAAAAGTGCCGGCCCTTTGGGCCGGAATATTTTTTTCAGCATTTTTCAGAGCCGGGATTTTTTTTTTTTTTTTTTGCAAATTCTTCCTGCCCCCTTCCCCCATAAAAAAGGCGAGCTTGTAGCTGTAGAACCAATTTTCTTGAGAAGAGAAATGGTAATAACAAGTTACGTGCAATATATATATATATATACCATGAGGTTCTCGCTGTGCAGGTTCAAATTTGGACCCCCCCTTTCCTTTTTTCAAAGTTTATTTTGAATTTCCATCATGGCGACATCGTTCAATATAAACAGAACTGTTTTCGAAAAACGAGGGGAGGGAAGAATGTTGGAGAAATTGTTCATCAATTTGTAAATAAACCAACCGAAAATTATGTTCGAACGTTTGCTAGAATTAGAAATTAAATATAGTTATTGAAGTTTAGAAACAGGTTTGTAGGTTAGAAATATGAATCAAACTACCACTTTTTGTGTGTAAATTCTGGTTTGTAGCTGATCTCTTCTAAACTGTTTTAAAATCAAATTGTGTATATCGAAATGTATTTATGAAATGCATATTCATCATTGCCGTGAAAATCTCAACACTGCTTTTCTCGAGTCGGACTCGGACTACCAATTTTAGTGTGCGCCCGATCTGTTGGCGTGAAGGTGTATCGAAATACCCAACTCAAAATTTCGATGCTCATATCTTTTCAACAGTAAGAGATAGGAAAAATCAGAAAGACTAAATAAGACAGATATATGGATAAAAAATAATAATATTGAAATTTTTAGGAAACTTCATAAGCTTAATTTTTGTTTACTATTATAAGCAAAAAAGTGTCTTCCTCCTATGAACTTCTGAATTTGGAAATATGAAGGACGGTGAAGGACGTCATCGTAATAAATCGTTACAGTGTGCATCTAGCATTTCATATCTTGCATGGCTGTCGACTTTCAAAAAGAATGGAAATTGTAGATAGCAAAATACGAGATATTTAAGCTTACAAATAGCAAAACATGAAATTTTCGGTCCTTTTGAGTAATTCGACGCTCCCGTCAAATATTTGAATCTACAAAAAAACATGATAAAAAATAACAGAGACCAAAAATAAAAAAGACCAATCTAGCTTTTACTCCAAACGTAACGTTGGAGAACTTTCATTTTCCTAGCTTACAGGGTTCTTGAGAAATCGCTGATCCAATTTTCCACGGTTACGAAAACAATAGGTCTTCCGACGGAAGTCGGAAGACCTAATAACCTCCTCACTCTAAGATGACCACACAAACAAAGCAGCAAACGCAGGTGGTCGAGACCCTGAATGTGGCCACTGATTGATTCTAAAATCAGGAATATTCAGCGTAAAGCTCTTGTGTTTGTTGAGATAACATTGGGAATGGACAGGGCCCTGACCATCTATCCTCTCTTAATGTCGGTCGGACTCTTCGGGTGATTACATGCATGAACTCGTCACAGCCAGCAGAGCAATGGCTTTATTTCATTTTGTTTTATATACATTTACACATTCATCTGCGTGTTATTTGGGACCCTGTATTTTGTTGTCTTGGTTGTGTGGTTAGGGGGCTTTTATATACACCAATTGTGTGTCTTGGTAACCGGTTTTCCATTGGTCTTGTTGGTTTATGTGTAGTTTTCTGTGTTTGTTATTTCTGTGTCGTATTTGGTGTTCGTTGTCCCTTTAGAGTCTCTTGCTGTGTATTTCTACTCTTTGTTTTAACATGGGAGTGTTTCGGTGTTTTGTTGTGGTTGCTGCATTCAAATCTTGTTGGAGATACCTCGTTTCCTTCATTATGCATGTGTTCTGGGGATCGTAGCTGACCCATGTCAATAAACACAGGATGTGGACCAGTAGGTTTTATTTTTACTTTGGAGGTCCACAAAAAGTCACTCCAGAGCATTGTATAAAATTCTGAGAACAGTAATCGTGCGATTTAGAAATTTTGGGCAAATTGTTATTGCTTTGGCATTCAAGCATACATGTACATGGTAGCTACGTCATTGTAAATTGCCATTTTTTAAGCACTCTTCGATTCTAAATCTATCCTTAAAGAGTTGGGACGTAAAATGTTCAATGAACCATGAAACTATTGACCTTATTTTTTTTACATCTGAATGCATAGACTTGGCGTGATCTCTGAATTGATTTAACGAAGTCAGAACATTTTCTGATGTCTTGTTTTCCTAGATTTAATACAAGGACCATAGTTCGACGGCATTGTTAGTTGGTTCTGTTTATTTGAGCCTTTAAGTACATGTATGACATGTGAATTTGTGTGTCGCCGTATTTTAGGAAACTTGTCATTTCATTCAAAAAGATCATCGAAATTAAAGGAGGTTTTACATCTAAGCACCATTTCTCTAATGCTATTTTGAACACATCTTATTTGGATATGCTACTGAATTGGTCTTACAGAAAATTTGGAGCCGCGCACTCTCTGCAAATTGCACAATTTTTTTTACTTTCAAAAAAATATAACCAGAGGGCGCTACAAAAATAAATTTTGGATGTGTCTTAAAATCACTTTGGATGGAAGCATCACTGATAAGGATTTAACATCCGAAACACGTGTCTGGTGCATAAAAAAATGTTTGAAGTTTTCTTCGGGAAGGTATAGAGTTGGAACATTTCCATATCATTCTGAATTCCATTTCGTTTTTCACAGTTCTATTTTATTTATAGTGTTTACATTTATGTTTCAATGATGTCATGTGTTATCTTTCTAGTTGTGTCCGTCAGTTTGTTCACGTGGTGGTTTTGCGTGTTTTCTTTATGTGTATGTATTTCGCCGTCTTCAGCTTCAAGGGCTTCCCCCCTTATCTTCGTATACATTACAACAAAGTGTGTACCAGAACATCCCATACTTTCTAAATGTAACAGTCGCCATATATCATTTGTTTTGTGGCGGTATCTCAGCAATTTACTTACATTTTTTATCATAACCTGAAGTTTTAACTCATATATTGACCGAAAAATATAATGGACCTTCTCCATTGATGTTTAGAAAAAACTCAATTTTAGACGGCTGATACAAGTAAATGCCGTATCTATCACGTCCTTACAGTAACACGTCTGTAAATACTGTAAGGATGCTGATCGTATGAATCGTTTCTTACTCTTTTTAAATGAAGTTCTAAGTGAATAATTAAAACTTTAAATTTGCACAAAAATAAGCATATTATTTATTTACAGTTTTGAATACAAATAAAGTACTTCTACTTCAAGATAAACGTACTTTCGTTTCATTCTTGTCCTGCATTGTCAAGCCTTATCAAACGGACATTTTATAAAAAATAAACAGACAGACAGACAGACAGACGGCCCGGCCGACCGGACGGACGGACGGACGGACAGACAAACGGGGTGGAAACTGTAAGTCCCCTGCGGTGAGCCGGTATGGGACTTAAAAAGAGAGAAATCCAGAGTACTTAATGCCCTCATCTCCTATTGTGAAAATTGACTCTTAACTCGAAAATGATCTGAATTCTCCTGACAATTTCATAAATAGAGATTATAAAATTAATAGAAACAGAAATTGAATTTTTCAATAGATTCTCAGCATGAAAGAATTTTTTTCATCAACAGAGGTATTGTCGAAAGACTACGATTGGTTTTTTTTTCTATTAAAGAAAAAGAAAAAAATGTAAAAGAAAAAAAAATAAAGCCCATTCATTAACTTTGGTCACTTCGAATGATAGTATGGTAAATGAATGCTACATTAAAATATAATACCACAAAGACCAATAACTGCCTGTTTTACGATATGCTTGCGCGTATCTCTTCACAATACTGTGGGTGGGATAATATAAGCTGGTGATTCAGAAAATCTAATGACTACCAATATAATTCTTGGAGTAAAATGTTTGATAGACTTAATGACTTACGTGTGAATATATGACATTACCAGGTATAGATCAGTAGTAACAATTTGGAAGAAAGCTTTTTGAAAGGTAAGATAATCTACAATCTACAGAATACCTGGGAGGATAGAATAAACTATTACTAATTAAACGCTACATTTATTTTTGATCATAAGAATTCTCGTGTTATTCTACTTTACAGGTTTTTTTAATTCATTTACAAAATCTTATTCATAAAAGAATTTTGATTTATCAAAAAAGCATTAATTTGACTTTTTGGCATACCGTTATTAACTTTGTCAGTGAAAGAGTGATATTGAACAGAGAGAAGACGTTCAAGACGACACCACTTCTGCGCCGGGTCGGTCTCGTGAATACGTTCTATTGAGAAATAAGAGGAACATTAGCCATTTCTGTTCATATCAAAAGGGAAGTCAAAATGACTATTTTTTCACTTTATCAGATATACTTGAAGTATCTTTTTCGTTCTGTAACATTATTCAAAATCGGTGAGTTGAATTCACTCCATAATATGTTTCCTGTTTCTTCTAAATTCAGAAGAGCATAATGTGAACATTTAGAGATTTACCTGTTTCAGACATAATTGATTAAGCGCAACCCGAAAAAATCTAAAAGAAAAAAAAACCAAAAAACGGAGTCTTAATTTTTTGTTGGACAAAAAAAAGACCTCATTAAGAACCATATCATGATTGTAACAAACAAATAAACAGCCGCAAAACAGCCAGAAAAACAAAGTCAATCACACCATAGAAATTCAATTTGGACTAAATACCAATAAAAAGGAAATCAAAACATACTTTCGATCATTGATTTTATTTTCAATCTGACGCTGGAGAATAGCAAATTCCTCATGAAAGACGCGAGATCTATTTCAAGAGAAAATTAAAGTGTTGACCTCACTTGCACCTTCTCCGTCTGTTATATAATTGGTTAGCCGTTTTGAAGTCTGAAATTGAACTGTATTTCTATGAGAGATCGTTGTGCCGAAATCATCCTATAGTTTTGTATAAGGTATTTTTTCTTTTCATATTTTAGTATTTCTTTTTGCTCCGTATGTATTTAGTAGAAACAAAGAGGGAAAGTACCTCCAACAATTTTACGATGGTATGACAATACAATAGCAAAATACACATGAAAAACAAGTAAATTGTTAACAAAAGCTAATTGTTGTTAAACTAAATGACACTACTTATTATACAAGTATCAGGAATATAAGCTATTTCTCAAATTATCATCCGAGTAAATTAAGACGGGTCAGCTAAGAACAGTATCTGGACGCCACCTATCAAAACAAAGAAAATAAACCGGCTCTACTTTCTAGGAAAAAGGGGCAGATTTCGTCGAGGGTCGTTGATTTTCGAGCTCCTGTACATCTTAAATCCTTAGAAAAAACATAGACATGTATATATTAACCAAAACGAGGGAGTTTTTAAGCTATGAAAATTAAGTTCACTCCCATTAAGGATATGTTATAGAGGATATAGATAATGATTTGAGAGAATCAACACCATTAAACGAATCGGCTCCTTAGTCAAAGGGTGTGTCGTTGATAAGAAATTTAATTTTGTACACTTTAGTACCAGCATTTTCAAATTACAACAGAAAACGAAATGATGTACTGGAGTGAACACACCCAATGTTTATCATCGTGAAATCGTAGGTTATGCCCGTATTTTCAAATACAGTAATAAATTCATAGGATATTTTATAACTCTAAATAAATGTAATACATATAAAGTTTACACTGTCATTCACGTGATCACCCTGGCACGTTTCCATAGGCTATGACGCCATATTGGTCAGACATCATTACAAAGCAGATTAGAAATAGATATCCAGAATTACCTTAAAGTCAGCTTAATTAAGCACACCGGACACCAGATACAATACGTTTGAAATATTCACTGAAGCCGAAGTTCACAGAAAAGGGGAAAACGTATCATCATGTATCATATTTTTGGTAATTTGAGCAATGACATGAAAACTGAAAAAAATGTAGGTTAGTCAGGGAATCGCTTAAAAGGATACTCTGTTAATAGTATTTCCATGACTGTCACCGTGATCTTGAAAGTAGGTTATCATAGAAGCCTTTAGTCTGTGCAGGTAACCTTATCAAAGATCTGGAAAATTCATTTACAGACATACTCTGCATTAATGTGATTATAAACTTAACCTTCCGGGAACACATTCAACTTAATGTATTAACGCAAGTCCACTCTAATTAATTCAGGAGTAGAGAAAGTGATTCAGCAAATAAGAACAAACGACGAAATTAAAATAGCTCTTCGAAGCCTATCGTGAACTTTCTATATGTAATAAATGTAAAAGATCGAACATGTTTCAATTAATCAACAGTACTAATGAATTTTGGTGAACAAAGAATCGTCAAAGTATCTCACATAGCAAAGCTCTGTACTTAGAGATGAATTTTGTAAACACTATAAAAATCACCTTTCGAGGTTTGATAATATCAACTTTGATTTTTATCTCTTCTGTATTAGCTGCCTCTATTCAAAGTAACTTCCCATGACAAATATGGACAATGTTGAAATATACATATTCAAATTAAAGTTTACACGTCATTAGTGCGTGTTTTAAAATTTAATTTTAATGTGTCATAGGACAATATATTGAAAAAAGATCGTCATCTAGATCCCTATGTTGGCCATACAATTTTATTTTTAAATCCAAGAATACATCATGACTTTTGAAGCTGTCTCTTAGTAACAAACACGATCTTTAAATTCAGTGCAAGTTTTCGATAACCTGTGACAAATCTACATAGAATTAGTTATTAAAAGAAAGAAGGTTATTTACACTGTTCTCTTGACCTTGTCATTGATATAGACCAAAATATAAATAAATAAGAAACGATAAAAATCAATTTAACACGATTTAATTCTTCAAATTAGGAAGGCACGCATATATGCGGTGTCGATGTGTATACAGTCCACTGACAATACTCAAATCATTTAATCTACATCTAATCATAGTTCTCCTCAAATCAAAAACATCTCACTTTATCTCATAGTCAATAACAAATAAATTCACAAGGTAAATAAATGCTCATGTACGAAATAATATAAGTGTAAATTCATATGAAAATATAAAATTAAAAGCAGCCGTTCCCCCTGAAAACCCGTTTTTCTGTAGAAAGACATAATCAATGTAATTATAAGATTAATCACAAATGTACGGTGTAATTATATCAAAAGATGTATAACGAAAATATATATACATGTATATACAGTGTATCAGATTTCTAATGAAAAATAAGAAAATTTAACAAGAGGGTGTTATCGACAGGGCAAATGCGTGCTGAATGACCAGAATGAGACACGAAGCACACTTGGTGCGAAAAACAGAAAGCGCCCTCTATCATGACAAATAAACACCAAGAGAAATTAATTTCTGTCTTATGCACTCCGTTTAAACAAATGAAATTACATTTTTGTTTTTAACAAAATCTATACACATGATCTTGAATTTGACGATATCAGAGATTATCAACGAGATATCTATTGACTTTAAGACATAGCGCCATAAATATCGGGTGTGTCAATTCAATAATAGCGAGATGTACAGTCTCCTCCCGAAAAGCCAAAAGAAGTATATAAATTAGAAAAAAAATCTGGTATAAAATGAACTATACCTTTAAAACATGAAAAAAGGGAGGAGATCTCCAACAAGACACTGTTACAGTGCCATTAATTTCTCGGAACTCAGAACTAGACAATCGAAGGAATACACAGATAATATTCTAGCATAAGCTTCAAGGACGAAATATATTGTTCCTTCTGGTTAATCTTTTAGATACTGCCATTTGATTTTTGTCTAAACACTAAACATGTCAAAACCAAGTTGACGTCAATAACATTTAAGGCAAGGTATTTCTTATCAATCAAACAACATGAAAAGGAATTTTTTAAATGTAGATTTAATTTAGTATTCAAATTTAAACAGGCTATCAAAATAACAAAAAGAACGTCCATTTAACAAATAATTTCAAAAGTAAAATGCTTCTACACATATGATTTAAGAAATGACTGTCTTACTTTTGGTGTTCATAGGTGTATAATTCTGGTTGGTCACGTGTACAAAATTTGAACGTGTCCAACCAGAATGATACACCCATGAACACCAAAAGTAAGACAGTCATTACTTATACTTACATTATTCTAAATATCAGTCATTTTCATTTGCATGCATTTCGCACATTTTGCCTGTTATAGCGTCAAATGAGTTTGAACGTCAGCAAATTTTCCCTACGTGCAACTCTGAACGTGACGTCACAATAGCAACCCAAGTTATTGGAATATAATTTTAGTTGCCTAATGGGCATTCAACATGGGGACTATACTAGTAATGTAAATATTTTGTTTTATTTGTAAGAATTACAATTCTACATAGCAAAATAATATAAAAAATAGGTCAAGGACTGTATATACTTTATTAAGTTGTGTAACTTAACAAAGTTTAAAAAAATTATTAATTGAACTGAGGAAATTGTACACCTGAAATAGTACAATACTCATGTACATGAAATTTTAAGCCCAAAACGTTGCATTAGGTTGATCGAGCCAACTGTGAAAACAAGAATCTAAGACGGGTACTGTCCTAAATCTGGCTAAGCTTTGTATGAACGTATCAAATGTTGAATACCACATTGATAATATTTAACAGCAATTCTCTGTAAGAACCAAAGAATTTCAAAACATGTTGGCACGGCATGTCACGGATTTTAAAGATTTTTGGTATGGAAGTTCAATATGAAGTACTAGTATGTAAATCAACCCCAGTTTTTTCAAAAAGGTTGTCGTTGCCATGGTAACCATGTCTGAAGTTTCAAAAATCGGGAAAATCTATAGGACAAGGCATGTTTGTAGGCTTCGTTACCATGGAAACAGGTACATTTTAAATCTTAAATTGCTTTGATTATTTTCTTTTAATCCTTATTATTATGTATATTTGTAAAGTTTTTACATTCATCTCGGATGCCTCATGTATACAAGATGAAAAATTGGGCCAAAACAGGGTATCAAAAGGCTTTGTTTTGGGCACTCAAAGACCCTTTTTTGCATGTTTTTACTGTTTTACAAGGTTAAAAATTTCATAAAAGCACCAATTTTTGAACTCCAAATTCTAGTTATCAAATTAGTATCATCTTTGAACTCTACATGAATATAAAAAAATAATTGGGCTAATTTGTCCTTTTATATGCAAAGCAGCATCAAATTTAGTTGCTATGGCAACAATCGGCTGAAAGGTTTCAATACGTTGAATTTAAACACAACCTCTATCAAACTATCTACGCATGATATTGGAACAGAAGTTCATGTATACATCTATCAGAGGCGTTTTGATATAAAAATTACCTTGAAAATATTTCAAGGTCACCCACTGAATTTTCAAGGTCATTAAACTTTAAGTGACCAGAATTGACGAAAAATCCTGATTTTTCATGAAATGAAGATGTCAATATTTTAGAAACCTTGAAATATTGAACTTAACAGTGATTTGCCATAAAATGATAAATGTATCACTTATTTCTTAGAACTATTGATTACGTTTCTCCACATCTTCGAATATCTAAATTCTTGGTGAGTATTTTGACAAAAAAGGGACGAAATCTGTATTTTTCTTGTTTTTTGACGGAAAAATATTTTCCTATTGAATTGCTACAATTCAATAAATTCTAAGATTTGTGTTTCTTATATTCATGTGCTTTCATAATATATATGACCCATGAAAATATATAAATATAAAAATCACTAAAATCGGTAGCAAAAAAATTTAAAAATCAACATTTTATGCAAAATTTGAGTCTCAAAGTATAAATGACCTTGAACATCTAGCCAATGACCTTGAACATTTTAATTGTTCTGATGTAAAAGATATAAGTCATACCTATACATGCATACATTTTGACATTCTTATGTAACCCTAAAGAGGAATAAGATCAATTTCAAAGATAATATGAATCAAGCAAAAAGGTCTAATGTTGCCATGGCAACGGTCTTTGACGACAGAATTTAGGTAAAACTCTTAAATACCCACTCTAATTTTTCGTTCATTTAATTTGTCAATAAACATACATTTCCATTGATGAAAATCACTAGTCTCCTATTGGTGCCTTTTGTGATATTTAAGATTGAAAATGGTCAAAAACACACTAAATTGGCCCTTATTTTCACCTCTATTTTTCGCTTCATTTTGACTTATTTTGGCTTAATACAATAAGCTTCCTGTAATAAATATCACATATCTAAGTGTACTAAGTAAGAATGTAAGTAAGGAAGAATAGATTATATAAAGATGAAAAAGCTGTTACAGTGGTATCCATGGCGACGAAGTCTCCGGAGCTGGCTTATTTCAAGGTCCCAAAAGTGCTATAAATAGAATGACCTCGTTACCATGGCAACCAGAGGTCACATTGGCTGAAAAGTGTTATTTTCATGGTCAGTACTTAATATATACCCATTATACCGAAAATCATCAAAATCCATGACATGCCGTGCCGAACGATTTTGGTCCTTACAGAGAATGGCTATTAAAAACACAACAGTTTATTAAATTCGATACAAAAGAAGCTAAAAGCTGTTCCTGGACTTACATGCGGCAAAGGATATTAACATGCATTGAACGTCTTCAAATTCAATAGCATAATTTAATAACAGATAAATTTAAAGCATAGACCAGACATGCACGTTTCGGGTACTTATCCCTCGTCAGTTATCCTCAATTTAAACAATGTAATATGGCCAAAGAATGTCAAAGTTATCATGTCAGTTATCCTCAATTTAAACAATGTAATATGGCCAAAGAATGTCAAAGTTATCATGTCCAAGAATGTACCGAAAGACGTAGCAGGATGGGTGGGATACGATGCTACAGAACCCACGTTTTCGAAATTTTAAGAAATTTTGGTAACAGAAATTTTCGAATGCAATGAAGAAACGATCAACCAAAGTTGATCCAACTTGGCTACATGTGCCCTCGGGGACTCCTGGTCCGCCAGCAGTGACACTCACAAAATGTTAAACGTCTTCAAATTCAATAGCCTCATTTAATTAAGAACAGATTAATTTACAGCATGGACCAGACATGCACGTCAGTGATTCTCAATCTAAACAATGTAATATGACCAAAGAGTGTGAAAGTAAGTGATTCATATTTCAAATAATCATGCCTAATCAGTATTTTGATCTATTTTCATGCTATGAATCTGAAGACTTGTAACATTTCGTACAAATCAAGAAGACATTGTCGACACTGATTTCCAAGACACACACCAGCTATAGCTTTCGATGTAATGAAAGCACACTGTTAGGATGTTTCTCCTTTGTCATTTTTCAGGTAGAAAAAAGGAGACTGTCACCTTATCTATCTTGTCTTTGAATTCTTCATAACAACTTAAATAGAAGAAATTAACTCACTAACATGAAAATGTTCTCAGGAAATTAAATGTCCGTCACTTTATTGTAAGGAAATAGACAACAAAGCTTTTAGAAAATATGTGGGGGAGACTCGTATTTTATTAAAAACATTGACGATGCATGGTGAATAGGCATGTAAAGTCGGGTAACTTGAAACACTTCCTGATAACCCCACCTTCTTTATATTTGGTATCAAGGGAGGATCTAGATGGGGTAGAGTAAGGTTAGTTTATCCACTGGAAATTTGCCGAACATCTTTTTTTATCAGCTGATACTCTAGTTACAAATCTTTATTTTTCACCTGTTTCTAATAATACGGAAGTGTTCCAACTCTATACCTTCATGAAGAAAATTCCAAACCAATTATTCCTGTTTCGAATATTAAATTCTCGTCAGTGATGCTTCCAGCGGCGCAACCAATTTTTTTTTTCTGTAGCGCCGTCTTTAATGTTTTGAATTAGATTTGTACAAATTTTACTTTACAAAGAGTTCAATTTCCTGTATGGTCGATTCAGTAGCAATATGTTCAAAATAGCATAGGAGGGATGGTGCTAAGATGTTAACCTCCTTTAATTTCAATATACAGTCAATAAATAAATATTTATTGACTGTATTATGAATTGTTTCCCTAATTTTGGAATAAAAAGACAGAATATCCCTTAATTTCGATGATAGTTTTGAATGGAATGACAAGTTTTCGAAATAGCAAAATAATATCTATGATGTCAAATCGATAAAGGGCCAAAACAAAGCTTCTTTCATGCGACAAAACTGAAAAGAAGTAATTATTACACTTCTAAACATCAAGCCATGGGGAATGTACACTTTTTTTTTTCGAAAAACATAGACTGGACCCGATTATGACCCCTTAGGAAATATTTCTTGATCCGCCCGTTATTGCAACGGAGTATATTACTTTGGGTATTTCACAACCTGCATTTTATGGTGACATAATCAACAAAATAAGAAGGATCAAAGGTAGACAGCATATGTATCGAAAATGCGTCAGAGTCATCAAACGCCTTTTATACCGTGGATATGATCCTAATGTCACCAGACGGACACTAAGCTTGGTACTTGACCAATATACAGTCTTGTACGAGCGCATTCTTAAGACTTGCACTCTGACTGACTGTGACGACGGGACTCCATGACGGGCCCTGTCCAAACCTCTTTAGAGAAGACAGGGCCCCGACCACCTGTCCTCTCTGAATGTCAGTCGGACTCCTCGGGTGATAACATATATGAGCTCGCTACAGCCGGCAGAGCACGGACTGTATTACGCACGTCCTCTTTTTATATCCATTTACATATTCATCTGTGTTGCTTGGACCCTTGTGTTTTCCGGTCTTGTTTGTGTGTGGTCACCTAACAGTGAGGAGGTTGTTTTACACCATAATTGTGCGTTCTTCGAGACCTCTGAGAAATCGGAATAGTGGGAGGGTTGTGCGCACGTAATCCAGGATAACCACACCGTCTGCTATTTACGTGGCAGATGGCCGTCCTAAGTCGGCACCGGTTGCCCATTGGTCTCGTTGGTTTATGTGTAGTCTTTTATGTTTCATGTTTCTATGTTGTGAGTTGGTGTTCCTTGTCCCTTTTGCGTCTCTTTCTGTGGGTATCTGTTCTGTGTTTTTTGTATGGGTGTTTTGGGATTTTGCTGTGGGTGCTGCAACCTAGTGTTGTTGGAGATCCCCTCCTTTCTTCTTTGCTAATATATATACCATATATGTATTATAATAATTTATTTTTTGCATTTTCTCTGTCATCGAAGACTTAAATAGAAAATATATTGTAAATATGTGTATTTCATACCTCTTCCTGTGACAAATTTCTTTGACTTTCACTATACAGAAAATGCCTGTTATGAAGAAAAATGTAGCTAAATGTAATGGGTGTTTTAGTATTATGGCTTTAAATGTGCGGTATACTTCTTTTGATAATTCTAATTGTCCTTTTTTCAATAAAAAAAATAACATAATGAGTGTTAAAGCTGATGCCCATAAATTTGGTACTTCCTTTTCTGAAGACAGGGTTTTAAATTTTACAGTAGGATGAAAATATCAAACATATTTTACGAAAACTCAAGGGGAGGGGTAAGGGGCTTAGTGAAAGAGTAAGAAATAGCGAAGATGTAAATCAAAGTGAAAAAAACATCAATGTTTGGTGTCAATTTCATAAATGTAAAGAATAAAAAGTCATTTTAGAGAGCGCTGGATAAACATATTGGAATCGATAGATATGGAAACAGAAAACATAATAACATTTATTTTATTATGTCGTTGTAGATGAAGATACCGTTGCTATTATCTTTTTCCCTGTGCGTTACAATGACACTTGGAAAGTCCTTATCAGAGGCATTTAGGGGAGAATGGAAACAAGACAGACCGTCAAGAATGTTATCAATTATCTCCAATCAAGAAAGAGCAATGGACTTAATTCGATCACTCATAAGAATGACTGAAGACAAAAATAAGCGATTTTACTTGGAAGACGAGGACTATGATCCGAGCTTGGAGTCCGAAGAAGATAAGATGAAGAATATTGTGTCAGAAGATGTGAAATCCGTAAGTAAAAGAAAAGTTTTCTGGCAGCCATTGGGATATGTTCCGGCTTCACTGCGCATGACCGGTGGCTCAAGGGAGCAGTCAGGAGAAAGTTCAAATCATGCAGGTGGTAACATTCTGCGCTATGGATAAAAAACTCAGACAGTATACTAAATTACACTGATAATATTTCATTTCAGTATTTCATATTAACGCCCTCAATTCAATTTAGATTTTATATGATTAATATTTTCAATATAAGATCTGCAATTACTGTTTATTGTTTTACCTGGAAACTCTTAATACTATTACGGATATAAAAATAAAAAGATATAGGTAATCTCCAACGAGGAAGTATCCAAAGGAGCATACAGATTATACAAGTATGAATATCCTATCTTTTCCGTGACTATAGAAGTCAAGGTGGACCAATATTACTTTATTAAACGTTGATACGTTATTTCTTTAATACATATTTTGCTTTATTATCTTTATTTTTCATAAATACTGCACGTCTACATTGTAACTGATGCCATAGGCTGAAAATGTAAAAAGTCCTCTCTGATTGGTCAAACATCAACTAATTCATTTCAATTAATATCTTATAGAAAATAGTAGGAAGCTATCGACACGGTGATTTAATATGATTTCATATAATATTTGACTTGTTTCCCTTAGATGTAATTTCTCTATCCTATATTTGGTATGAATCTAGAACGTCAGAGGAAAGCGCATTTGAACTTTTGTGTTCGGACTCAGATTGATTGTTTTTTTTTATGTCGATATACTTTATCTGTATATATTGGTATCCTCTTTTCTAATAAAAAAAAAAAAAAGATCTGTACTTCACAAAAAAGTTTATGCTAATTCGATTTATTATATGTATTGTCACTTGCATTGTAACAGATTTGCAAAAGTCCATCTGACATAATGTATTACAGCAATTGTTATGATATTGAAATAAATCTTCTCAGAACCTTTATTTGATTGTATTGGCTGTGATCATTTTGCAATAAAGAGGTATGTTTTTAAAAACTACATGGGTTTCCACTAATAATCTTACACGTTCTTATGTGTTTGTTCTCTACTTAATCACATAGTCTTATTATACAGTCTATCTACAGGTAAAGGAATATATTATTTTCATCTGTGGGTGTAAAATAATCTAGTTAACCGAATAAAATTTCTCCTATAGTATCCTTTGCTTGTACTACCCTATCCTATCCTATCTTATCATATCGTATCCTATCTCACCTTATTCCCCCATCCTGTACTTGACAATACTATCACTGTGTTACAGTCAAGCAAACCCCAAACCAACAGACAGAAAATCATAATTAATGAATATAGAAGTCTTAAAAAAATACAAAACTAAAATAAATAACTAAACATCCTGCATGAGTTAATCTCCAACTGAAACGAGCATCCTGAAAGCTTGCAATTCCCGTCACTTTAGCCGTGCAGAAAATGCCGAAACCGGCAAGTATGTCCATGTTCGGTGTTTCGGTTCCAGCTAAGAATATCTCGGACATTTTTTATAACAAGATGTTATAGTGTTTTATAGTTTCATAGTACCGTCTGATACTCTCACAAATAAACCCTTGGTTGAGTACAAATGTAGTATCTCGAATAGCCGCCTTGCCCACAGAACGCTTATGAAAAGCAATTGGCTGGAAGCATCACGTATCTGGTGCATAAAAATTAGTTTGACATTTTTCTTCAAGAAGGTATAGAGTTGGAACACTTCCGTATCATTGAATATAGTTGAAAAGAAGTGCTCAGTGCTTCTTTCTTTGAGAGATCAATGACAGAACAAACTGAAAAATGTAGGGAATCATCGACAAGAGGTAAACATTAAAAGCACTAGTATACAGACACTATATTGTACTCGCTAGTATATTATACTGTATTAGACTATAGTGAATAAAAGCCGAAGAAAACTAAAATAATAATTAAAAGAACACGATCAATATACATACGAAAATTTGGAATTGCTAAACGAGAAACCAGTATCCTCTACAAAGGAGCAAACTCAGATGAGGTCAGGCACCCAGGGAGTCTATTATCTCTATATAACATGTACAAAATACTTTTCGCCCTTTAATCTTCAAACTCTGGGAGTCTTATATTTGTACTTGAGGCATCAATACCTTTTAGAAGATATATATAGTTTATAGTACCTTACCAGGCATAAAACTTACCAGACTTTACAATGGAGATGATTAAATCGCTATGTAAGATGACTCAATTTTACAGCGGATACTTCAGCATCAACGACTTGACATTCATGAACAGCAATAAAAGAAAGGTGGGGACCCCAACAGGACCGTATTGCAGCACAGTCAGCAAAACACCCAAATACGAAAACACAGTGTAGACAAGACCAATAATGAGGGACAGAAAAGAACAAATACCAAGGACAACTTTAAAAGAGTAGACATGAAAGGCTACTGTAACACATACACTAATGATACCAATGGGGAACCGGTGTCACGTTAGTATGAAATGGTGTCGTTATCCGGAATACAAGTGCAATTCTATCCCTCAGGTTACCCACTGGTCTCGAAGAACGAACACTTGTTATGTATACACACTGTAAGATGACGACACATACAAGACAGATAAATGCATGGACCCGACAAACTAATAGATAAATATGTCAATGAATATTAAAAACATAAGGGCGCACGAAAAACAGTCCATGAGTTGCCATTGTTGGAAAGAGTTACTGTATGCAATCACCAGAGAAGTCCGACAAACTTTCAGTGAGGACATGTAGCCGGAGTCCTTGTATTTTCTAAGGAGGTTTGGATAAGGCCCGTAATGGAGTCCAGTCGTCACAGTCGATAACAGTGGACCTCTTAAGATTATAAGAATGCGTTGGTACAAAACTGTAGATGGGTTAAGTACCGCAGAGAATGACCTTCTGGTGACATAAATCATCATCGTCGGCTTATGAAATATTCATATGACAATTTCAAAATACGTTAAAGACAAGAAAGTAAATTCAAATGTTAATCGTCTTCAAATACAATAGCATCATTTAAGACCTGATAAATTTACTGCATGGACCAGACATGCACGTTTCGGGTACTAAACTAGACTGTTACAAAAATGTAAATGACAAATATGGAAAAAAAAACATATCCCTATCAAGAATGACAAATATGGCAAAAACATATCCCTATAAAGAAATACAAAACCGTTAATCGAAAAATTCATCAAACCAAGGGCATACAAAACCAGGGTAAAACCAAAACTAAGGCAAAGAGATAGAAATAAAACAAATCCACCATATGAAGAGAAGTGAAGGAGTGAGACCAGGTGCCCAGAAAGAGTGAGCATCGCCTGCTTGCTTGCAAAACTCACAAAGTTATGTCCAAACAATACCGAAAGACATAGCAGGATTGGTGGGATATAATGCTACAGGAGCCACTTTTCAGAAAATTTGAGAAAATGTTGTGAACAGAAATTTTCATATGAGTTTGAAGAAACGATCAATTGAAGTTGAACGGACCTAACTACATGTGCCCTCGGGGACTCCACCAGCAGTGACACTCACCAAGTGGTTTTAAAATTACACGTCTTTAAATTCAAAGCATCATTTAAGAATAGAAAAAAATTGCAGCATGGACCAGACATGCTCGTTCCGGTTACTTAGCCCTTGTCAGTGATCCTCAATCCAAACAATGAAATATGGTCATAGACTGTGAAAATTATGTCCAAACAATACCGAAAGACAGCAGGATTGGTGGATATGATGTTACAGGAACTTTAAAAAATATCGAGAATCTTTTGTGAACAGAAATTTTCGTATGCGTTTGGAGAAACGATCACCGAAATTGAACGAACTTGGCTACAGACGTATTTAAAGTATCTTAAATTCAGCGTTTGTGGTCGGAATGTGTCCAGTCATTGTACTGACGCAGTCGATAAGTACGGACGGAAATGATGACATATGTGAGAAAATCGTAGGTGAAAATTATCTAAACTATTTTTAATCTTTATTTCAGAATGTGAGTAAAGTAGAGAGATGGGGAGAGCTGTTTGTACCCTCAATGACTAAATATAACGGATTTTCTACTTGACCTTTTTATAGTATGACTTATAAAAGAAAACAATAAGCCATTCTTTATAGAGCAGGACATTTTATAAGAAGTTTAGATGACAACATACATGTTTGTCAACCTCATATCATAATTAAAGTTTTCGGAGCTTGGCCAAATAATTATCACGATAATCAATTGGCTCCTACAAACACAATTCGTCCAACAAATTCTCTGAAATTTCATGTAGTCGCCGTGGTTTTTGTAGTAGAATTTGACAGAATTAATAATATCTATAGCGGCTCAGCCAAATGAGCAAAGTATAAGTATCCGTCCGTTCGCTGCTAGAAGATGAAAAAGTTTAATATTTCCTTTGACAATAAGAAAATAAAAGTGTTTGTAAACGTAGAAAATCGTTATCGTTTACCGAAGAACTAGAGAAACCAACTAAAATTGAAAAATAATCAAATGATAGAAACACCACAAAATGAAAACTTCTCTTACTTAAATTGATATTTTAAGAAAGTGTCAACTAGGAGTTTTTTTTTTCAAATAGGAGTATGACTTTGTCCCCTAAGAATATAATCGATAACGATGTTTATTTTATTCTGTAAATTACAACTACTTACCTTCTTAAAGAAATTTTTGTAAAGACATAATATGTAGATAAAATTTAGAAATAAAAGCTTCAACATTACGACATTACAGTGATCACAGTGGAACACACACTCAAGAGATAAGAAAGCGTGGAACGGAAGTTATCATAGAAGTTCTAGCGTTAAGAACATTAAGACCAGAAATAATAAGGCGGGGTTAACAATTTTAAGCTTCATAAAACCAACCTTTGTGAATCTATAACTAGCATAATCTCGAATGTTCTCGACTAAGTTTAAGGTATATATGGCCTTACCAAACAAACAATAAGCAAGTACTCTAATACTCCAAATACATTTGGAAGAAATGTTTTTAGATCTTCACCAAGTCGAAGTTTCTCGATTGATATTATAGCCTGGGTCACACGTTTCTGTAAATTAAGCTGCTTTTTAATTCTTATAATTAAATTAAGCTGTATTATTGAGGTATTCAATGGGTTATGAGAGGTAATTAGGGCACCCATATATGGAATCCTAAGACCTAAAATCGCAGCATAGTTATGATGTAAAAATTAATTCAATTTTTTTTTCAATTTAGATATTGAAAAAGATCTGTTAATTCAAGAGTTACTGGCTCATACGGTTTACAAGTGTTGCATGCAAGCAGGAGATGCTGACTCTTCCTTGGTACCTGGTCTCACTCATAAGGAGCTGTTAAGATAAGGCGTAAAATCAGCCCTGAAAAGTGGAATTTTGAAAATTGAAATTTCAAGAACCTTTGTTGGTAAAATGTATACCTATACGGCATCCCATCAGAATATGAAGTTATTTTTTATCTGTTTTGCATAATATTGCTAATTTTGGGGTCAAAACTTATCTTTCTCTCATAGAAATCAATAGAAAACGGAAAAGTTTTATTGAACATTGTTCCCCCCGGATATACAGAAAGCCACTTTTACTGGAGATGTGTATCCATGATACAAATTTTTTGGCAAAGTGGGGTTCTGTATCTCCGGGGGGGAACACTACCCCAGAGACGAAAAACTAAAAATGGAAAGGGGGGTGCATTTTTTAAGAATCGATCTTTTTGACCATTAAATATTGCACATTTGACTATTTTTCCTCTTTAATCCATCAAACATTGTGTACTCAATATGATTGAATGAAAGATACAAGAATTAGGAACGGAATAAGCAAGAGTGATCTTCATTTCTCCGTCAATGTGTATTTCGCGCTAAAAGGCTTACATTGTAGCCATTGAATGAAGAATAAGACCGTATTTTAAGTTCCGGATTTCATTATTTACCGATTAAAGGAGGTAGAACGTTCGAAATCTATTTCTGATACACAATGTAGACATATTTGATGTCTTTTAGCTTATATTTATACATTTTAGACAAAATATTCAAATATGTATACGTTTTTTGTCGATATTATTGGATTTTCTATCCAAGCACCCCTACCTCTTTCGACCTTAATTTTACAACCTTAAGAGTTCCTTAACATAATGTAAAACATGTAAAAGTTCTGCAAATACATTATATTTCAATAATGATTCATGTTTTTCTGTATACGATTCGCCATGCGCAAGAAATAAGTCACGAGATTCTGGGCTAAATACGGCCCTTATCTTAACAGCTCCTTTGGAGTTCACATCTTTTGCATGTGGTGGAGGTTTTTGTGTGTTTGCTAATGTTCCTGTTTTATCCTGATTTCGTATGCCTTTGATTTGTGATTTCCTGAATTACCGATTTTGTACTGTGCATTGGGAAATGGTCATTGTCCATATTTGTCATTGAACTCTATGGGGAAAAGTTAATTTTTCCAGCAATTTTCTACAGAACGATTGGCATCAAATATCGATTGGTAAAAAAAAATTCTAAAAAATATATTTCATAGAATTTCGCTGAAAAGTAAAAAAAACCAGCAATTAGTTTTTCATAGTTAATTTTTTCTATACTTTTCAATAACTCCTTAAATGACCGTTTACAAACTATTTCTTATTTCGATATCTACTAGACTAGTACAAAAGTTAATAAAATATCATATGACACAGAAAGTTATTCAGTGATGAATGAATTAATTTAAATGTTTTGGCATAATTTCCTTCATTACCAATTGATTACATTAAGCTGAGTTTTTATTTCTTAATTTAATTTTTTTTTCATTTTCATGATTTCCTGCATATTTGAATTCTATATTTTTGATACAAAAGTTTATATTTCTAATACAAATTTAGTTTTTCATGTATTTTCACACTAAATGTCAGTGTTTTGCTGTTCTTGAAGTATATGTGCATTATTACCTTAAAGTGTTGTTTTGCTGTTCATGGTGCTTACTTTATCTTTATGCCCCCGTAATCGGAGATTCGGGGCATATAGTTTTTGGTCTGTCCGTCAATCTGTCTTTTTGTCTGTTTGTCAACAAAAACTTTAAATTTGGCCTTAACTTTTGAATGGTAAGTGGACAGGGCTTTCATATTTCACCTGTATATTCCTTGTGACAAGACCTTTTCATGAATACCTTAATATTTGAACTTGTGACCTTGACCTTGGAGTTTGACCTACTTTTGTGAAACGTTAACCTTGGCCTTAACTTTTGAATGGTAAGTCAGAGGGCTTTCATATTTCAAATGTATATTCCTTCTGACAAGACCTTTTATGGATACCAAATACCTTCTGACCTTGACCTTGAAGATTGACGTACTTTTGAAAAAATTTAACCTTGGCCATAGCTTTTGAATGGTAAGTGAAAGGACTTTCATGTTTCAAATGTATATTCCTTGTGACAAGACCTTCCCATGGATACCAAATATTAGACCTTCTGACATTGACCTTGGAGTTTGACCTACTTTTAAAAAAACTTTAACCTTGGCAATAAGTTTTGAATGGTAAGTGATAGGGCTGTCATATTTCATATATGTATTGCTTGTGAAAAACTTTTCCATGGGTATTAAAATTTTTGACTCTCTGACCTTGCATTTTAACCTTGGAGTTAAACCTACTTTCGAAAATCTAAACTTAGGCCATAACTCTTGAATGCTAACTAAGGCCTTTCATATTTCACATAATTTAAAATTTCTTGTGGCAAGACCTTTCCATGGATACCAAATTTGACCTTGTGACTTTGACCTCAAAATGTGAACTACTTTTCAGCTCTTTGACCAACAAAGATGCCAACGGGGTATTTCACAAACACATGTTTTTTTATCTCGTTGCAGTTATGCTTTTAAAAATGAGTCCCTTTTATTCAAAAGATCATGATTTATAAAATCAATGTACCACATATTTAATGTGTATTATAAAGAGGTTGTGAAAACTACTTCAATGTACAAAAACGGAAACCACCTAATGGGTCGTGACATCGACACTTTATTATATGTATATATCATACACTACTCTAATAGCCATACATATCCTATACTCGAGGGGTAATTTATCATTTGACTGGAACAAGCTTCAAAATGTCGAACAACGATACAGTCTCCTGTGTAGTTGCACCTCATCTTTTGGATAATCATTGGCCGTCTGAAACATCTTTATCTGACCTTAACAGAGCATTGATAGCGAGAAATGCTGCTCCCATTGCTATACTTGGCTTTATCGTGGTATTCGGACTGATTGCAAATTGTGTAATGATTTATGTGTTTGCGACAAAGTATCGTCGATCCAACTACAGAGTGTGTAGTATCTGGCTGGCCTCCATGGACGTGGTGGGGTGCCTTACAGTTGTTCCATTCTTTATTCATCTGTTTGCTTTTGAAATCGACTACCCGAGCGATATCCTTTGTAAGACAGGAATTACCGCGGCAGCAGTATTTCTGTTCAGCTGTCACATGATCTTAGTTGTCATAGCGATAGAGAGGTACATGAAGATCTACCATCCTTTCAAACGACAGATTTCGGGTGGGAACTTAACTTTTATGTTTGTGATATGTGTTCTTTTGTCTGCAATTTGTGCATCGCCACATGCATTTTTCGCTGGTCACCGAACTCTCGATACTGGGGTTAATAACATTACCGCCAAAATCTGCTTTGTATCTGATCAGCACGTGTCATCATACTTACCTGGAAAGTACTACACTGCGATAAACCTACTCTCAATCATCATGTCGCTCTTCATCATCGTAATGTATTGTCGTATCATCGTCGTAATCAGCAGGTTCAGAAAATACTACAAGAGAAAAGATGGGTTTCCCTCTGCGGACTCTGAGAATCCACCCTTGTTTAGTAATGCTACAAAAACAATCGAAGCTCGCAGATCGATCGTAACTCTGATTTCTGCCTCTGCGTCATTTATTATCACGACATTTCCTTTCACAATCATGGCGATGGTGGCCTTATTTACACAACAACCGGTTTTATGTAATGTTAGTTTTAATATGGCAATCGCTTTTCGTGTTATTGCGTCGTCTGTACTCTTGAACACTGTGGCAAACCCTTTCATTTACGGATTTGCAGATAATCAATTCAGACAGGAATTAAGAAAAATGTTCAGCTGCAGCAAATAGAAACAATTATATAAAAAATCATTCTTTTTATTTAGTTTTCATCACATCATACAAGATCGTGTAAATATTTGTGTTGCTTGAATTTTCTATTTTTTTCAGTTTTGTTTTGCCTGTTGAAACTTTTACCTAGAGATGATTTTTTCAGAGGGAATGAATGAATCTTGTTTCGAATGATTGTTTATAAAAGTGCTTTATTTCTATTTCATTTTTCAACTTTGTCACATCTTTTAGTTTGTTCTATCGTTATCGCTATCGGGACTGTTACATTACACACGTGTATTCCTCTTGAACTATTCCTTCTTTAATTACAAAAATTTGAGTATCTGTGACCGATATTTCAAGCTTTCGTTGATTTTATGAAATGTAAATGATAGCGATTCATTCTAATCTTAAATTTACATTTGGCTTGATTTTAAATTTGGCGTAAACTTTCTCATAAACAATTATGATTCAACCCGTAATTCAAGCTTGGATAGAAATATAAAAGTTGTAAGGGGCATTTATCTAATATGCTATACGGCACGAGATCAATGTTTTGTATCTTTGGGTTTGACCATTTTTTCAAAGTTTTCCTTACTGTTAATATTGAAAAAAAAAATCGTCGTATGATGATTTTGAAACTTCTTTTTCTTGGAAACGGTTTTATCATTATCATTTGAATTCTTTGTACTGGAAACTGTGAAGGAATCTCAGTATATAAGTATATAACAAGTATATAACAACCGCTTTCTTTGTGATATTTTTTATGATGTACCATAATGTAACATAATAACCAGGATATCATATTGTGCCAACAGGAGCATGGTGTTAAATTCAATAGCATCATTTAAGAACAGATAAATTTGCCGGATGGACCAGACATGCACGTTTCGGGTACTTTACATGTACCCTCGTCATTCATCCTCAATAGTTTAACAAACTATCACTTGCATATCACTATTTTCTAATACATCATATACTTATCAAAGGCTTGTTATTTGTTTTATGCAATTAAACATCGAAATCTGAATATCATGGTTTGTTCCTTAATCTCATGAGCTTTATGTTTCATGTTTTGTACCAGCAGTATCTTCAGATCTTTTTTGGAAAGATTGTCGTCGTATCAGAATACCAGGGTAATTTAGCTTCATAATCAAAATGATTTTTATAATAAAGTTTCAACTTTGAAAGACGTCTTCAATTAAATGTAAGCTGTATTAAAAGAAATCGCCGGTAATCAACCAGTACATACATACAGCTAATGATATCGGAACATGCAATATAGAAGAATAATATGTGTTTGGGAACACTGTACTCCAGTTGGTAGCTAAACAAGGTGTGGACATTTGTCTAAGTATGGACATAGAAGCAAACAAGTGAGCAAATGGATATAAACCACAAATCCAAAACCTACCGACCCTTCTTCCTATGTTTGATGTGAAAAAACAAGCTAGATTAAAGAAGCTAGAGCAGGCTTAAGCAATTTTAAGCAAAATCAAATAAAAAGTAATCATAAACATGATACATGGTAATCTGTTTCCAAATGGTCAGAAGACTACTTAAACGCTTATGTAATGTAAACAAATTGTGTGAATATCTCCATCTTTGTTGTATAACCTAAGAACCTTACATTTTCATTGTGTTTCATTTGGTTCTAAATAATACCTTAGTAAAGAATATAATATATCAACTTACAGACATGAAAAATAAAATGGACACGACATATGCTTACTACCCATGGCATTTGATTTAAACATGACACTTCGTTTATCCTATATGTATACAGATAATAGGTTTAACTTTAACCTTGGTCATTTTGTATGGATCTCTGACCCTTTTTAGATCACATAAAGCCACATGCGAGTAAAATTCCGATTTCTGCGTACCTTTCTAACACCTCTATATCATTATTCGTCTGTTCAATTTCACTTGCGTCCCACCATAGAATAGTAGTATTGTCGTACTCACCAGTTGTTGACCTGACGAATTTTGCAAACAGGAGACGCTTACCTCCCCCGCGCATCTGATCTTACCTCCATTATGGATTTCCTTTTTAGCTCACTTGAGCTATTGCAATAGCGGGCCTTCTGGCGTAAACTTTTAACATTTTCAACATCTCCTCTGCAACCGCTGCACAGAATTTCACGAAAACTTACAGGAAGCAAGAACTCAAGGTCCTCTGCCAAGTTTGTGTTTTTCGTGCCCATCGGTCATCAAATATGGACGCCGAGGGCTCTGATTGGTTGACGCATTTTTTGACTTCACCTCTGCAACCGCTGCACAGAATTTCACGACAACTTACAGGAAGAAAGAACTCAAGGTCCTCTACTTCGTTTGTGTTTTTTGTGCCGATCGGTCGACAAATATTGCCGACGAGGGCTCTGATTGGCTGATGTATTTTCGACTTATCTGCAACAAGTGCACAGATTTCATGAAACCTTACAGGAAGCAAGTACTCAAGATCCTCTACCAAATTTGTGTTTTTCGTGCCGATCGGTCAACAAATATGGACACCGATCGAGGGCTCTGATTGGCTGACGCATTTTCGACTTCTCCCCTGCAACTGCGGTACAGAATTTCACGAAACCTAACAGGGAGCAAGTACTCAAGGTCCCCTACCGATGTTTAACGTCTTCAAATTCATGAGTATCATTTTGGAGCAGATAAATTTACAGCATGGACCAGACATGTACGTTTCGGGTATTTAACCTCCATCAGTGATCCCCAATCCAAACAATGTAATATTGCCAAAATCTGTGAAAATTATGTCCTAAATATACCGAAAGACGCAGTAGAACTTTGTTTTTTTTTTTTCGTACCGATCGGTCAACAAATATGGCCGCCGAGGGCTCTGGTTGGCTGACGCATTTTCGAATTCTCTTCAACTGCTTTACAGAATTTCACTATTTTTTTTATATTGTGTAAGAATTTCACACTCATTCTGAATTTTGCCGATCGCAATTTTTCATCTGGTATGCATGTGTTTTTCTTTGTTGGTTATTGTCACAATGTTTTGATTTATTTTCTTGTCTTTTTATCGATCCATCTACTTTACTTGTTTACATGTCTCTAAGGTTGTCACAAATACCTTACTAAAATCCTAAGCCATACAGTATATTATTTTTGAGTGATATTTTATAGAAGCATTACAGTTTTTTTTTCTCCAAAATTGCTTTCGGTTTAAACTATATTCAAAAAGGAATAATTTCAAGAGTGTCGCTCAATGATAAAACACACAGAGTGTGAAAAACCCAGAGACAGGAAGAAGTTACAGTATTTAATTACCTATCGATAAGCACATACAACGTCATGGCTACTTTAGAGTTGGCCTGTAAGCAGTAATTCCGTTTAGAAGAAGGACGTTAACTAGTGAACTGACTTCTTCAAAACATGAATAGTCCGATCTAAGTAATAATACGTTCTACCGCACCCATGTTAATCGTAGGTGTAAATGTCTTTAAGCGATACCCCGACGCTGATAGTTCCTTATTACACTTATTTTAAGGATGAGGACAAAAATGTCATCGGTGTGAGACCAAATTCAATTTCCTCTTAAAATTCCAAGAAAGGTTGAAGGAGTATGCGGATAAAGAGAAATATGATATATATTGTTGAAATGTCAATTACTAGATATAAATATCAATTTCAATAAGTGTTTTTTTTTTTTTGTCTATTTAGCGTTAAAACATATGCACATTCAATGCAATTTACCATTTTCCGATTTTATTATTAAGCTAAAAATGCCAAGGTCGACATCTTTTGGAGTTGTTTTTTTTTCGTAATGACGTCACTATAAAAAGACTATTCCATTGTGACGTTTTCGTCATATTTTCATCAGTTATAAATTTCGACGGTGGTCTATATAAGATTACTAAAAAAAACCCTAATTGAAAAGGCAAAACATTTTTGAACACTTTCTTCGATCGGTCGAATTGTAAATGAAATTGCAACAGCAGCGTAGCCACTAGGAAATGGAGAAAAAATGAATTCTTTCAGTTTCGACTGAGGGCATCGTCTCAAGACAAGTGCACGTAATTATACCTTACTCCCCCTGTCGGATGTCATACACAAAACTGCGTCATCGGCGAGTTTCGTTCGGAGAAAAATTACCAGCAAAAGTGTTTTAAATGTGTTTGAATGATTTCCTCTTCTTGAATTGATGATACATGAAAGTATAAAAATATATAGACTCTAATCTTGTCATATACCTATCGAGCGATATTCATCGGATACGAAGTTTTGTGTATGACATCCGGCTCGAGAAGATGACTGAGGAAGACATGAAATTTACACAAGAGACAGAAATTTCATCTTTGAATAGGTGTAGTAATTCCAATTCGAATGTTAATTTGTTTGTCTTCCTCAGTATATCAATTTTGATGTCGGTAGAGTTCCGATGATCAGATATTTTTTTTTCTATATTTGATACTTGGTATTAATACGAACACGTTTGCAAAGATATTTCTACTGTTTCGTCTTCCACCATGAACGATAAACAACTTATTCCCATTATGTATCTATCTTTCTTCAAATCTTTATGACCTATGTAGAATATATAAGGGAATTTCTTTCAGTCGGACAGTCAAATGTACAGGTAAGTCTATGATATATAAGATCACTTCAGAGTTATGCTACTCCTAGGAATTGGAGCATATATATCATATTTTAAAAAAGATGAATTGAGCTTTTATTTCAAAAATTAAAATTCGAAGTCTTTGAAATTTGATAGGGTATTAATTATGGCATCATGATATACAGACGAAACATTTTTGTGTAGATTCGAAGAAGTTCAGAAGCTACATTTCCATATCCAGTGTACAAGATTAGCATTTTGCCATCAATTGAACAATTAATGATGGTTTAAATGTGCTCTAGTGGTAATATTTGTAGATTTGTCTTATATTTTGAGAGATGAAACTGCCAGATGATGTTAGTAATAGGATAACTTGAAAGAGTTATTTACAAAATTCTAACTTGTTTCAAAGATAAATTCAACATTCACAGATAACCATCTTAAAGAGTAATTGAATTAAGTAATTGTAACACCCTTTACGTATCGTTGTATCTGTTCCAACGAGATTTTTTACGTTTATCTCTTAAAATGCCAGAATTATGATCAGGCATTTCAGCCTACTTACTCGATCCATGGTTTAAGTAAAAGAAAGAAGGGAATCCACAACCAGACTCGATGGCAGTACCCACAGAAAAACATAACACTTGATTCAAAAACACGAAGTAGCAAAGCACAACAAGAGACGTAAATGAGGGATACGACATAGAAATACCAAACACAAAAGACTACAACGAGACCAAATGGCAATCGATACCGACTAAGGGAAAAGCAAAAAAAAAGTGTGGTTATCCGGATAACGTGCGCACAATTCTACTATTCCGGTTACCAAAAGGTCTCGAAGAACGCATAACTGAAGTGTTAAATAACCTCATCACTGTAAGATGACCACACCAACGAGACAACAAATCTTGGGGCCCAACTAACACAGATGAATATATAAATGGGGACGTACGGAATACAGTCCTTGTTCTGTCGGCTGTAGCGAGCTCATGCATGTTGTCACCCGAGCAGTCCGACTGACATTCAGAGAGAACATGGAGTCCCGTCGTCGCAGTCGGTCAGAGTGCAAAGTCTTAAGAAGCTGTAGATCGGTCAAGTAGTCTTGGAACATCATCGTCAAACAAGAGGAAATTTGCCATGTTGAATCCAACATTATCTCTTTTTTCATACACACTGATATAGATGTATCTGTTAACTATTTTGATATTTTGGTCGAGAAATGGTGTTTCTGTGTTTGTAATAGTTTACCTTATTGAGTGTTATATATTGTGGATAAATTTTATTCCTATATGTTTCAAAAACAGGACTGTCAATAGTCAACATTTCTTCCAGTTACCTAGAAGAAGGGAGGGGATCTCCAACAGGACCCTGTTGCAGCACCAACAGCAAAACACCAAAACACCCGATGCAAAAACACAAAAGACGAGAATAGTATAAGACGGAGCAGAGACACGCGACATGTAAACATCAAACACAAAAGACTACACATAAACCGACGAGACCAATGGGCAACCGGTGCCGACTTTGGACGCCCATTTGCCACGCAAGTAGCAAATGGTGTGGTTTGCTAGAAGTATAATTGAAATAATTTGCTAGAAGTACCATTGTACTTCCTAGAAGTACCATTAAAATATTTGAAATCATCAAATCGTCTTTGCTTGTGAAGATAAAAATCTGCAACAAGAAGCTACAGTATGACGATGTACAAAGCAAAAAAATAAAAGACCCCAAAATACAATCATATAAACGATAGTCTGGATACTAGCTGTATATTTAATGTGTGGGTTATTCCTCTGAAGAAAAGGAATCATTAAGTGAACAGAAAGGACTCTTGTTGATAATCACAGGTCACCCACCTGGTGACAGGACCCTCATAATTAAATTTCCCGATGATCTTTGCTTTAAATTGTTTCTTAATGTGGGTGTATTTTACTCACTTGAACAATATTTAGTCCAGTCAGTCTACATTATATCAATAAACTGTGAGTACCAAACGGAATGCTCTTAGACAACCAGGAAAATTTTTAGAATGTTAATCCGGTATCTGACTGACATATCAGCAAAATTTCTCTTAGACACAGAAGCTCTTAAAAGCGCAGTGTCAGCTTTCACTTCCTTCATGTCCCTACTTATCCTTCGGGATTTCAGAAATGACTTAATCTTTAATCTGAAAATTTATGCGTGTTATGATGTAATAGAACTACCTCCTATGAATGACAAAATTTGATTTAGAGGAAGATATAACTTTGCTATGATTTTAAAAAGGACGCAATTAAATAAAAATAGTGTTCAGGTTGTCTTGGTCATTTGTATTGTGTTATTTTGTCTAAGTCATTTGGATAAATAATGTTAAACGTCTTCATATTCAATAACATCATTTAAGAGCAGATGAATTTTCAGCATGGACCAGACATGCACGTTTAGGGTACCCTCGTCAGTGCCAAAGAGTGTGAAAATCATTATGTAAAAAGAAATTTACCGAAAGACATAGCAGGGTGGTGGGATATGATGCTACAGGAGGCTAGGGTAAGCCGCTTGTATTATGCTTTATTAATTGAACAACCTTCATTTTGTAGGCGAATTTGTGCCTCATGGGGAATTTTCTGGATAATGACAGACCAGTCGATCAGTTTAAGCCATATAATTATGTGCAGTATGATTATCAGCGACTTCATAAATGTAAATGGCGGATCCGATACACCTAAACGTCCTTTTTAAGATGTATCGGATCTATAATTTATAAAGATGAATGACAGAAGAACGTCGGACAAAATTATCCATAAAATCTTCAAAAGCAAAGACAATTTGATGATTTGAAATGTTATGGTACTTCTAGTTAAGTGTATTAATTACTTCTTTAAAGTCTGTCGCATATAAGAAGCTTTGTTTTGGCCTTTCATTAATTTGAAATCATATATATATTTTGCTATTTCGGAAACTCGCTATTTCATCGGAAAACATCATCGAAATTTAAGGAGGTTAACATCTTAGCACCATCCCTCCAATGCGATTTTGAACATAGATTATATTTCGATATGTTACTTAATCGACCCTACAGGAAATTTGGAGTCGCACTCCCTGTGAAGTAAATATACAAATATAAATTCAAAAAATAAAAGCAGAGGGCGATAGTGAAATGAATTTTGGCGGTTTATCAAAAGCACTTTGGTAGGAAGCATCAATGATGAGAATTCAATATTCGATACATGAAAATTGGTTTGGAATTTTTTTTAAGAAGGTATACAGTTGGAACACTTCCGTATTATTCTAGGTACCTGGATGATAATCTAACTATTGGCAATCCTGTTTTTGAAATGTATAAGAAAGAAATGTATCAAGAATTGACTCTCAACAAGGCAAACGTGATAAACACAGAAACATCATGTTTGGACCTAAATAACAAAATTGTGAACGGAAAGATTCATCAGACTACCGTCATACGGCATTGACATTTTACAGCTCATCCGGTACACTAGAGCATGTACAAATGGTTCAGATTTTCATAATAGAAATTTAAAACTTAAGGTAATGTGCCACTTTAAAACTTTAGGTCAATGTTTCCGTTTTCGTAAACTAGTTTAAACTTACTGGAAATTTTACATATATTACTGTCATCTTCTTTTTTAAAATTCGGATCTATGCAAACAACGGATTATATTACTTAAGGAATTTCAAAGGAAAGGAGGGGTATCCAACAACACTCGGCTGTGCACAGCTCCAACGGCAAATCACCAAAACACCCAATGTAAAACAGAGCAGACGAGCACATGAGAAGCAAAAGGAACAAGAACACCACACAGAACATAACCAAGGTGACCAATGGGCAACCGGTGTCTTTTGTGTTGCCTTTTAAAACCTGCTTTTTATCGAGACATAATAGACAAAATTTAAAGGATCAAAGGTAGACAGCATGACCAACGGAAATGCGTCAGACTCATACCACGAGGGTAAAGTAGTCGAAACGTGCATGTCTGGTTAAGGCTGCAAATGTATCTGTTCTTAAATGATGCCATTGAATTTGGTGACTTTTAACATGGATATTTTCCTAATGTCACAAGACGGACACTCGGCATGGTACTTGACCAATCTACAGACTTGTATCTGTGCATTCTTAAGACTTGCACTCTGACTGACTGTGACAACGGGTTTCATAATGGGCCCTGTCCAAACCTCTATAGAGATGACGGGTCCTAAACCAACAGTCCTCTCGAAATCTCGGTCGGTGATAACATGCATTAGCTCAGACTGTATTTAGTACGCCTCCCCCTTTCTATATCCAATTACATTACGTATTCATCTGTATTGCTTGGGTCCCTGTGTTTGTTGTCTTTTTTGTGTGGTCCTCCTATAGTAAGGAAGTTAGTCTAGTTTTTTTTTTGGTAACCGGAAATTTGGAGGATTGTTCGTACGTTACCTGGATAAGCACACGGTTTGCTACATGCGTTGCAGATGGCTGTCCTAAGTCGGCTGCGATTGGCTAATTGTCTCGTTGGTTTATGTGTAGTCTTTTGTGTTTAATGTTTCTATGTCGTATGTCTCTTTTACGTATCTTGCTGTGCTTGTCTACTCTGTGTGTTTTCTCATCAGGTGTTTTGGTGCTTTGTTGTTGGAACTGCAACCGAGTCTGGTTGGAGATCACCTCCTTTCTTCATGTTTGATTTTTGATATTGTATTTTCGTGTTCTTTGTCTCTTTTGCGTCTATTGCTGTGCGTGTCAGCTCTGCTTTTGCATGGGGTGTTTTGGTGCTTTGCTGTGGGTGCTGCATCCGAGTGTTTTGGAGATCCACTCTTTTCGTTTTTCTGTATATGTCGCAAATGGTTAACTTTGTAGACAACAATAATCACATGAAAATATATTTCATATACTTTATGAATCGAAGTAACATTAGAAAAAAGAGTAAATAAATGACATCATTTTAATAGAAACATAAAATAGTGTCCATGGAGTAAAATCACGTATATATTTGTGTACCTTCCATCATCTTACAGACAGCAGGAATGTTCCATACGTTGTTTTATCATTACAAGTCCTGACTGAATTGTATTTTCCGCCTAGGAGAAGTCCGCTTTTTAGCTGCACATCTGGTAACTTCTTTTCAAAATGACTTATGGGAATGGTATAGAACCTGTCTATCCAATCTGATCTGACATACATCTGATAGTTTACCCGGCACATGATATTCCTCAATATAACATTCTCAATTCTCTTCGTTGAGTCATGTCTTGCGTTAACCTCAAGACAATCGAAATCTCCACACTTTGCGTCATTCGGAAAGAGAACGGTTCCAGTCAATATATGCGGACTTAAGTCCATACAAAGTGAAAGTACAGAATTTATTTCGTGCTGAGACAACAGAAAGTAAGAACTGTAGTCAAAGAGGCGGTTATTCTCCTTGATTTCAGCCAAATCCACACATTTCGACACAAATTGAAGATAATACATAAGCTTAGGTAATGGTTTATCGGGAACTGCCAAGTTCTTTTCTTTCACATAATATCCAGATTGAAGAGGCAAGCATTTCGAAATTAATACACAACTCCATACATATCCCTTAAAGAAACGTCCCAAGAAAATGTGGTTAACTCCATACATATGGTTAGCTGTCATTAAGGAAGTACTTAGGGGCATCTTACATCTAATGTATATTGTATATTTAGTAATGTGATTCAGTAACATGTGATATGTACATCGTAAACATAGAGATATAAATAAACAATGCTTCAATACGATGTATCGTATACTTAAGATTACGTTAATATGTAAACGATAGTGTTGCATATTTTTTGGCAATGTAACAAATAAGGCATGTTAACAAGGGGTTGTATCCGAGTCATGTCACAGCTGATATCGCACTTAGTATTCTCGATTTCCTGGAAGATTATTATTAATGAAATCAATTATTCAAAGTGTATCCATTCTTTAAAAAAACCTGCTTTTACACAAGAAGATTTATATAACTGTATTAAATATACATTTGAGGTTACTTAGACTGTACTCTTCGTAGGAAGTAAAGGAAACAAATTATGCCGCTGCCACTTTGGTGTTCAATGTCGTAAGAAGAAAACGAACTTTTGTATTACTTGTAACGTATTTGCATAAGTTTTCAAATGCAATGGTATTAAAAAAAGAAATAATGACAGAACTGTGCTTTGTTTTTAAGTTAAGAAACATAAACTTCAATAAATATAAAGAAAAGCATGCTGATTTGCAGAGAAGTATCGATGCAAGGCTATATATTCTGTTTATGTTCCATTGAATTAAATGATAATCAATAAACATACATAAACCATAACTACACAGTATAATAAGATAACTAGAGTAACTCAAATGGAACAAGGTATATATGTATAGCTATTACTATTTTCTTTTGGCGACATTGATCCTGATCTAACTTCATTTACTAGGGAAGAACATGTGCATAAATCTAGATTATTTTAGTAAAGAATGGATGCGATAAGCTTAAAATTCCATATTGTGTTAAGAAAACTATTGTCAAAAATGGAAAAGAAAGAAAGGAGCTATTAAGATAAGGCGTAAAATATGCCCGGAAAAGTCGAAATTTCAAAATGCAAAATTTGATAATCTTTTTCGGTATAAATTTCAAGTAACTTGGTCCACATATGAATCTGCTGTCAGATGGGATAATTTATGCAAAATAAGACCGATATTTGGATCAAGATTTACACGGAAATCAATGGAAAACGGAAAAGTTTTATTCAACATCGTTCTCGCTTTACAATGCCACTTTCACCAAAGGTGTATATCAATAAAACACATTTTCTGGCCAAGTGGGGTTCTGAAGCGGGGGGGACAGTGTCCCACAGGCGAAAAACAAGAAAAGGGGGGGGGGGTGGATTCATATTTTTAAATTTGCCTCTAGAGCGATAAAGTTGGTTATATTGCCATCTTTTTCATTTTATATCATGGAACAATCTATCCAGAGTGTGTTCCGATCAAATATTTAACCGTTTGGAAGGAAATAAACGAGATAGTTGTCTATTTCTACACCGTGTGTATTTCGCGCCAGAGAGCTACATTAGTGGCTTAGAAGAACGAAATAAAACCGTTTTTTTTTTTTAGTTTCCGGATTGCAGAGTTTGCCGATTATATTGATATAATAACCTCAAAGTTAATTTCGCTTATCCGAATTTGACATGAAAAGGTAGTAGAAGCACAATAAACGTAAAGATGTGTAAAATAATACATTTTTTGTGCATTTTCGAATGATATTCAACGTTTTCCGTCATCTGTACCCCTACCTCTTCCACCCGTAATTATAACATCTTTCACCAATTTTTTAAAAATAGAATACCTACTATAAATCTCATTATACTTCATATTTTTATCCTGACCAACTTTTATCTAAATTGAAAAGACAGGGCACGAGAAATAATCGAGTTATTTCAGGGCTAAATCCGGCCCTTATCTTAACAGCTCCTTTGATAACATTCCATTGGTTCAAACCGCTATGAGACTCCATTGTATCCCATAATGATACATATTGTTACATTGAATTAAGCTTTTAATGGTCATGGATGTAGATCTAATCCTAGAAGTTCAATGGTTTAATCTTTGTTTTTCAAGTTTATATTTCTTATATAGTTTTAAATATTATGTATGGTATGTGTGCCTGTGAGTATATCGCTTTTTTCTCTGGCTATCTCCGTGAGAATGATCCCGTTGTCACCAAAAGAACACTATGCATGTAACATGACTTATATTCAACCTTGTACCAGTGCTTTATTTAGAATTGCACTCTGACTGACTGTGACGACGGAACTCCATGACGGGCCCTGCTATAACATTGTTTGAGATGACAAGGCCCTGACCGCCTCTTCTCTTGGAATGTTGGTCGTACTCCATGAGTAACTGTATGTTTTCATTATCACATGTATGAAAACGGACAAGTGAGAGGGTTGTGTGTACGTTATTCAGATAACAACACCATATGCTACTGACGTGGCCGTACTATGGTATCACCGATTGCCCATTGATCTCATTGGGTAATGTGTAATACGTGTAATTTTTGTTTAGTGGTTTGATGTCGTATATGTATTGTGTTCCTTGTCTCTTTGGAGTCTCTTGCTGTACCTGTCTACTGAGTGTTTTTGCATAGTGGTGTTTCGGTGTTTTGTTGTTGGTAATAAAACGGAGTTCTGTATGTTATCCACTCCTTTCTTATCCGCATTATATATATATATATACTTTTATTTTCTTGTGGCTTATATCATTGGCATTATCATTACTTATTTTATTGATATCTACCAGAGTTTGACAGTTATTTTTTATATTTATTTGTATGGAGTCGCATTAATCTTAGGGTAACCACCTACAATAATTTCGATTTTATATGAATATTTGTCTTTTTTTCTCGTCTCGTCTATGTCTTTCAAGGCATGGTATGCTCATCGACGATGATTTTTGGATTATTATTTGGGTCGTGTGTTTGACTTTCATTTATGGTGGTATACTTCTGCCCCCTACATGAAAGATATTTTTATGGTTATAAATGAGATAAAGAAGATCCTGACGACAGTCTCAACATCACTCATAATAGATCACCAAATGGAGCATCGACGTACCCCTTCAAGCTACAGGTGAGATCTGGTGCCCGGGAAGAATAAGCATCCCTTGTTGGCTAGCCGCACCCGCCGTCGATGTCACGCACGAAAATGAAAACAATATCAAAAACATGCACTGTCTGAGGTTATGTCTATATAGAAAGTGCTATGGCGACCATGTTAGGGAAGGGAAAGACATTTAAAGCACTTACTGTCAAACCCATTGCGGGGAACTATTGTAAGAGCCCCACACGGCAAAAGGCATACATGTGACAAAAATTAAATAAAGAGATCCTGACGACAATCTCAACAGCACTCACAATAGAGCACCAAATTGAGCAAGCTAGAGGTGGGATCTGGTGCCAACATGCAAATTAAATATGTTGACATGCAACATAATTATGTTGACATGCAACTTATTCTGTCAACATGCAAGATAATCATGTCAACATACAAGGAAAATATGTATACATGCAAGTTTATAAAGTTGCATGTTGACATTATGTTAAACGTCTTCAAATTCAATAGCATAATTTTAGAACAGATAAATAAGTCGCATGTTGACATAATAATAACGCATGTTGACGTAAATTAGCTGCATTCTGACATAATCTGAAGAAATCATGTAATCATGAGGGAGGCAAAACTATGCCATATTATCATTTACAGATTACATGCCGTTTTCAAACGATAATGATTTAGTTGATTTTACTGTGCATGTGACTAGCATCGTCATTATGGAAGAAAGGGGGATCTCCAACAACATTATGTTGAAGCACCCACAGCAAAACCCCAAGACACCCAATGCAAAAAACACATAACAGACACCCCCATAAAGAGACGAAAAAGGGACAAGGAACAACTCACACCATAGAAACATTAAAAATAAAAGAAGACCACACATAAACAAACGAGACCAATGGGCAACCGGTGCCGACTTATGACGGCCATCTGGAAGTTCTACGGTCGATAAGGGCGCTCGTCATACACTAAGATGCCCCATTGTCCAGAATAGTGGCTTAGACCATTTGAGCCATCCCACCACAGAATATACTGGTATGTTTCGAAATGGAAGTAATCGGATGTGATATTTTTGCCGAACTGAAGCGATGGGTGTTCAATGCAATAAGGAGATGATGCACATGGTCTCACTTCCATATTGTGTGTTCGCTTCTTTTATGTGTCGGAGGTTTTTGTTCGCTTTGGTTCCTGTTTTATCCAGATTTTGCATGCCTTCGGTTTACGATTTTTGAATTATCGATTTTGTACTGTGTATTGGGATATGACCATTGTCCATATTTGTCATGCATCAGGTACCTTACTTTGTATAATTTTCTTTAAAAAGTCTTTATGTACTATGCATTTAAATTCATAGCTTACAGATAGAATCATTATATAATGATTACAGAAAAAAGAATCTGAGTTGATTCTACTGAGATCTAAAACTTTCTTCGATTTACTTTACGTCATCTTTTTAATTAATCGGAACAAAAATGTATCATCTTTTAGCACATTGCGTACCCAATGGTTATTGTAAGATTTAATTACGATGAAAATTATTCCATGTAGGTGTAGTGTAATCTTCAAAGCATCGATGTCTATATCACATTCCTTCTTTATTACTAGATTACAGATTATAAGACGCTATATTTGTTCGTTTGTTTTGACCATAAGGAGACGATATCAAGTACGACTTACATATCACTGACCGATATTGCAGATAACAAAGTCAATGTTTCAGATAAAATTAGCAGATTCAACATGCAAACTCACAAAATCTTCTCAATACACGAGTGTTTGTTCAGCCTCTTAATCGCGTAGGGTCAAACAGTTGATATAGAGATAATACCGTATAATACTTAACGTTGCTCTTTGAAACCAGCCGTCTACCTTCCTCTGGAATAATAAAAAAGGATTAAGCAAAGGAAAGACAAGGTTTGGTAGTTATTTACAGTGGAGTTGTAGAAGCTTGGTTACCACGATGACACATCTGGCAGGTAATATCATGAAATCAAATAACTGATGGGTAATTCTTCAATATCTTTTTTATTGTAACTAAGTGTCAATTAAGTGTCCATCCTCTTTGTGTATTCAGAAACCATTGTATCAATTTAAAGCTCTTCATATTACTTAGATGGCAGATGGCCGTCATAAGTCGGCCCCGGTTGCCCATTGGTCTCGTTGGTTTATGTATAGTCCTTTGTGTTTGATGTTTCTGTGTTGTGCGTTGACGTTCCGTTCCCTTTTGCGTCTCTTTCTGTGCTTGTCTGCTCTGTGTTTTGGCATTGGGTGTTTTGGGGTTTTGCTTTGGGTGCTGCAGCCTGGTTTTGCTGGAGATCCCCTTCTTTGTTTAAGATATATATTATGTACCGTACATTGACAAGGAAAATGATCGATGTACATGTATTTTATTAGAAGAAATGATGGGGTCACAAACAAAACTAGGTTGGGGCAAAAAAAATTCCCGAAACACAAAGGGGCAAGGATGACCAAACATAAAAGACGTAATCAAAATTCTTAACAAAAAAAGAAAACATGTAAACCAACGAAACCAATCGGCAACCAGTGCCGACTTAGGACGGCCGTCTGTCCCGTTAGTAGCAATAGGCCACTTGCCGAAATTCATAGTGGCTGACAAAATGACGAAAAATGTCCGAGGCAGTCAATAATTGCGCACTTTTTCATTGTTACGTTTCAATGGAATTGCGTCTTTTAACAGTGGCGTCATAATGTAAAACAACGCCATAAGATGTTGACTTGGACATTTGTCTTTTCTAACAAGATCGGAAAATGGTCTAATCGCTAATTTTCCAATAGATTCATTGAGCAGACAGACACCAGACATATCAAAAATTCGCGATATTTCCATTGTGACGTCATAAGAAAAACATGACAACACATCAAGGTGCTTCAAGAAGATGCGATCAGATGTGACGTCACAATGGAAAATTTTGCCAAATGTTATGATGTCTGGTGTCTGTGTGTATAAAACCAAGGTTAAGAACGGTCATATCTTTTATCAACTTGCACACAACAACATAAGCGGCACAGGTTTGCAGATGTAGTCTTTGACGGAAGTAGATAGTACGCTTGCGTGGAAGTTGATCTTTTATCTGGAAAATGGACTATTGTTATCCGGTTTCGTGCGCAAAACACTCCCACTTGTACGGTTACTCAGCGGTCTGGGAGAACTCAAAATTGTTGTGTAGAAAATGAGATATTAATGAAATAAAGATTGCATTATCAGGCACCGGTTGTTATTATCAGTACTTAATAGTTATTTAAGTCTGAGAGTGATTTCGGATCTTACTTGATCAACTGTTGGACGATTTTGGCCAATTGAAATTTTTTTTCATCGAATTGAATGACGTCACCAAAATTGTCGTAAATGCAGCATCGACTTTCAACAAACACTTTTTCATTACGAGCAGTAATTACTTCTATGAACTCATCTTTGATCATATTATCATGTATTCTAATGCAATGTGTTTATAACGTCCAATTTCATTGGTTGTTTGTTCCTTGGTTAATTCAGTAAAACGAGAACAAACTTGGCTTTGACGTTGCTAACGTCACAGTTTACCTTATGTTCACACAAAGATTGCATTAGAATGGGAATAACTTGATACTGACGTCATGTTTACGGACGGTAAATGCTGATCTTACGGTGCAAACATCCGTTTTTCTGGCTCCGCTAAAGCATCGCCAGGAAAACTAAGTATGAGACCGTAAAATCAGCAAACAAAACAAAACGGTTACTGCCTAATCATAAAATTGGCAATATCAGACGTTATGATAATTAACAAACTAGATTCTAAAAACAGTCTCTATTATAAGCTGTATGTCCCTGACTTCTAATCAAGACGGTGCTGGCTTTGCCACCATTAACAATACTTTAGGTATCACAAATGTGATGTACATCTCAAAAGAATCATTTCATGGTATTTCTTGTTACATGAATAATTCTTTCTTAATTACAGAGTATGATTTTAAGGAGGACTTTACAGTGACAGATGATATGAAGAAGGCGTTTGACGATAAAGGATACATCATAGTCAGGTATGTGGTTAAATACATGTAGAAGCTCAAAGCCCGGTACCCTAATTAAACTAAGTATTGACTTAAGTCCAAATTTCAATTTTCTTTCGTCTCATTATAATATTAGTAATGAATTGAAATTATGCAAACAATGTTTCTGTTTTCAAAGTAGAAAAGAATGGGTGAAGTCAATATTTCAAATTTTCACTCATTTGGCATATATCGTATTTTGAGACGAAGTGACCAATTAAAACTGTGCAGCAACCACGTCTACACAGCCAATGGTGCCTCACATGAAATTCATATGAAATGAGCATCATGTGAATTTCACATGAAAGTTCATGTAAAATTCATGTAAATTTCACATAAAATTTATGTGAAGAATATGTCACATAAATTTCACATAAATTTCCTTCACATAAATTTCACATGAATTTTTCTTAGTGACCTTCACAGGAAACTGAATTCACATAACATCCATGTAAATCTTCACATGAATTTCATGTGAAAAATTTCATGTAAATTTCATGTTCGTGCTCGTTTCACATAAATTTCTTGTGAACTTTCATGTAAAGTACATGTAAATTTCACATGAATTTCATATGAGGCACAATTGGCTGTGTAACCATATGTACCAGACATTGAGATTTCAAATACTGAATTCTCATCAGTGGAAATTGAAAGTTGGAAAAAAATAATTAAACATAACCTTAATTAAATGAAATTTGTTAAATTTGTCCTAATGCTTAATCAGAACAAAATTCTGTGGTTATTGTTATTCTATAAGTACTAACGGTCTCCACCTGCATATCATTATTTAGGAACCTTCTGGACAGCGAAGAAATCAACAAAGTTTTCAAGGTTCTCTTAGACGATGATGCAATGATGAAAGAGAACTACGAAGTGAGTAAATTGTAAATATTGAAATATATGTTCTATAGTACCAATTTCACTGTACTGGGAAGAGTCAGGTAAAACAGAGGAAATTCTATTTTCAATTTTGTGTAGGGTACATGCGAGCCTGTAAATAATTATGTTTCTGATGTTCTGATTGGACAATAATTACAAAATTGGTCTTTTTAGAATAGAAACATTTCTTGCTTTACATTAATACAGAAATAATTCCTGAAAAATCATTCATTAATATCTAAAAGCTGTAGAAATTATGCTATTTTAGAGGCAAAAATAACTGCTCCATTAAGTGCAGATTTTAGGGTGACCTTGAACTACACTTCCTGTCTTCAGATTCTAATAATAAAAAGTTTTTATTCTGACATATTTTTGACTCGCTAGCATTGACGGTTAATTTCATGTATAGATGGTAAGCATTGGAAATGTATATGTCAAATGCGACAAGATTTCGTTAACATTGCGGCCTATGGGAAAATGGACAAAAATGAATTACTGGACTCTCCCCTACTAGACACGTGTTTCAGATAATAAATCCTCGTCAGTAAGTAGTACTTAATTTCAAACAGGTTGAATAAAGCCGAAGTGAATTTTCCTGGCGCCGTCTAGATCTACAATAAAGACTTCAAAATAGTGTTATATCCTATAACACTATATTAATTTTTATTCATTTTTGAAACGATATTTCCTTCATAAATAAAGTAGATTTATCTCTTATTTCTTTAAAAACAATAAAGAAAAAATCGTTTCCGTTTTCGTGGGAGAATAATATTTCCTTTGTTATAGCCAATTAAATTTGTTGTTGAAAAATAAGAGTGTTCAGTTATTTATTGGGTAAGCTAGGGGGAAGGAAGGGTTGTAATATTGAAATAAGAATAAAAAGAGCTATTGCGATGAATAAATAAATCAAAATAGACTATTTTTGTATTTAGGTTGAAGAAGTAAACCCCGAAAAGAAGACAACTCGCATCATTTGGAGTCATCCAGGGACAGATGTTACCGGAGTCATTTCAAAAAGTGAAAAAGTAGCGAGAACCTGTCAGAGGGTAAAGACTGCTTTCACTATCTGCGGATTTTTTGAGTGTATACTAATTGCAACATGTTGGGGATACAAATCTATCCTGCTCAACTCATTTATTCCCTAATGTTCCCTCTAACATAGGGTTCTTTTTGTGGTCTTATTTTGTAGTTATTGGGAGGCGAGGTCTACCATTATCATTCAAAAATGCTCCTCAAGAGTGCTCAGAAAGGAGCACAACATCACTGGCACCAAGATTATGGGCGAGTATCACAATCATTATTTTTTTATATATATTCGTACAGTGCTATCTCTAAAAGGATATACATTTATCAAGAACTTTGAAATTTGAATCGGGAAAAATGTAGTATACCTACTGTAAAATATTCTAAATATGAAAAGTCAAGGGCCACTGGGAGTTTAATTCTTAATTGAATCATAAACATATAATCTTTTAAGATCGTGATGCAATTTCATCTGAAAGATGATTCTCATATAAAAAATTATAACGATTATACAATATATATTAATTTCCTATTCTTTAAATGAGTTTACATGGTAATATGGGTTTTTTTTAGTTATTGGTATAACAATGGATGTCTTTATCCCGACATGATGACAGTATTTATTGCACTGGATCCATGTAAGAGAGAGAATGGTTGCTTGCAGGTATATTATTATTAACTCAAATATATCGTGTTCCTCCTTCACCAAAGTCTTTCTTCTATGTTAATATAGTGGCCAGTCTAAAGTATGCTTTTTACTTCCTTCGACCAAGTATTTAAATTTTTCGAATTGAGTAGGTTGTAGACACGTGTCTCGTGAATACATTTGTAAAACATTGGCTTGAAATTTTCTGAAAGAAGGCAAAGAGTTAGAACACTTTCGTATTATTACCAACGGATTAAATGAAATGTCTCAATACAACATAGTCAACATATATGTCTCAATGCAACATATATAAATCTATTACTATTGAAAATAAAAGATCATACGGTCTATTTCTATTCCCATTCTAATTGGCTAAGCATTGTCACGTGACGAGTCATTATCGCATCATATTGACCTGGGAGGGGCGATTTCATGAAATAAAATCTCTTACTTCTTGTTTACAGTGGAATATCGAAAACAAAACGAGAAATTAATATCTGTGACGTCACTAATTTCTTTTCGTAAACAGCATCAAGGACACTAAAGCTGAGCTACGCTCGTGAAAATCCTTAAATTGTAAACCAATCTAAGAATTTCGACGGATTTTGACACTGAAATCATCTTCATCTTACTCTTTGGATGATTGCTATTACGTTAAGAATGATTCACCAACAAGTTCTTCTAATATTAAATTTTAAACTATTTTTTTAGAATGACAAATATGGGTAATGACCATATCCCTATACACAGCACAAAATCGATAATTCACAAAATCATAAACCGAAGGCATACAAAAGCAGGATAAAACAGGAACCAAAGCAAAGAAACAAAAAACTCAACCACATGAAAAGAAGCGAACTTCCGATATGGGAGTGAGACCAGGGGCCCAGGAAGAGTAAGCATCTCCTGCTTGCATGCAACACCCGTCGCTTTAATTCGGTAGAATTGTCACATCCGGTTACTTCCATTTTGAAAGATATGAAGTATAATCTTTGGTTCGACGGTACAAATGGTCTATGACAGAATATCATCCACCATTCGTGAGAGTGGGACATCATAGTGTATAATGAGTTCCCCATATCGACCGTAGAACTTCCTCATTGACGATGTTAATCCATCACAAACATACCCCTGCCTGAGAAGCTTATCTGAAAGACGCCTAGCTCTCAGAATAAAATTTGTATATTTGGTACTTGCTCTGGAATGTCGTATCAACTGAGATATGAACACGCCATAAGCAGGTGATGAAGGGATGTTGCTACTCAGAAGAGGAAAGTTTGTGAAGCTGAAATTGAAGTCGTCGCATTTATCATACAGTGAGGTGTTCATGTGACAATCAGTGTCGTAGGACAACATTATGTCCAAATAGGATGCTGAATTATCGATGACAGCCATGTTTAAATTGGTTCCTATATAAATACCGATTAAGTCCACTATATGATAAAATAATTGTGGACTTAACACGTAAAAAAAGTTTATTATTGTATATTATCTTATGATACCAAATGTATCATTCCTTATATATAAAAAAGATATTGGAAGGTTCACATAAGTGCGGTAGGATCGGTCATCATCCAGTCAAGAATCAAATGGAGGCTGACCTTGAACGGAAAGACGAAATAGCCAAGGTGTGCCCGCATCACTACGTGGAATTACAACCAGGTACATTATTGCTCCTCTTAAATCTAGAAGATCTAGTTCTATGTAAAGGTCAGAAGGTAATTTGAATTTTCTACATGAATAAGAAGTGGGCGGAGCGTCAGCTAACTGGTTTAGAAGACAACTTCCCCGGTAGTGAAGTGGTTAGCATGCTGATAATCTGAGTTCGAGCCGCGCTCTTCCCACAATGTAGCTGCCCATACGCAAGTACGCAACTGCGTACACATTATTTTGCCAAAAAATATATAAATGAAGAAATAAATAAATAAAAATAAAATGTTAAGAAAATAATCAAAGTAGAAAGAACGAAGGAAAAATAGAATCTTACAAAAACGAGATTATTTGAACAGCGAGGAAGTAGAAGAATTACGTCAACAAGTTATAAACATTAAAAAAAGTACAAATAGATATATATTGAAACGAACTTCGTCATTTGCTTTATACTTGAATATAAGCCTTTTCACAGTGGAAATTTGGTGTATCAAATTGCCATATTTCACCAGCTTCCGGGGGCTTCGCCCCCTGGACCCCTATCAGGGCTTCGCCCTGGACCCACTAGAGGCCTCAGGCGGCCCCCAGACCCCCTACCTAGACTTATTTGAGTACACATCATTTCTACTCTGGCTACGCGCATGCACATATTATTCTGTTCAGCTTTGGTAGGATGCTGAATCCATGAAGATCGTGAAGACATTTGACAGCCTGTGATTGGCTTAGGTCAAATGTTGCTATCTAAATATGCAACAACATTGATCTCTTTTTCTACAAATCTAGCATCTGAAAGGCCTTCAAAATTAAGCACCCTCACATCAGCTTCTATTTTTATTTTACTATTTTAGTGTTCACTATGCCGAAATAGTTGTTAGAAGAACCAAGGCGCCTTAAATTTTCATGATTACTATACTAACTGTTTATTACATCAGATGTCTATCTTTTATAATCCGTTAAATTTTGATTTAAAATTGATTCTGCACAGACTAATATAACATTTATTTCCTTTATTTCGTTATATACAAAAATAAAATCATTCATTCTCACTCATTTAAAAAGTGCATCATCTTACATCAATCCTATAGCTTACATTCCATTTAGGCACGGTCCATTTGATATTCTGGGGGGGGGGGGGGGGGGCTTGGGTTTTTTGTCGGAGCAAGATTATTTTTTTGCCCCGGAACCGGGGCAAAATTATTTTTTTCTTGCAAAGTTGGAGCAAGGAAATTTTTTTCTAACAATTGATGTGTATTTTAAGAATGCTAGTGTTTTTTCAATAGAAAATCTTTAGTTTCACTTTAATTACTCTAATCATTACTTTATTTTTATGAAAATTTGTATTCACATCTACACTGAAAGAGATAAAAGACTTTTATAATATGATAGATAATTTTCAGCAAACAAAATGTATATAGGTGGTGTAACATGTAAGAGGACCTGTTTTTTACATGTAGAAATGAAAACTAGTGAAAAACTTAATTAAATTCTTCTTCCAAGCTTGTATATAAAGTTAGACCCTCTATTAATAGTAATAAATGATATTGATAATGTATATAAGCATTTAAGGAAGCCCTTTTGTTTCAGTCACATGCATGCTTTTGATATTTTTCAAATATGAACTTGCCACTACAGAAGAAAACTATGGTGAGTGAAGAAAGCTATGGCGAGCGAAGCGAGCCATAAATTTGTCATATGAAGTAAAAAGTGTGGCGAGCGAAGCGAGCCGAAAAATTTTCAGGAATTTTAAGCGAATTTTATGGTTATTCTTCAAATTCAGAATACTTGTAAGAGCAAGATTATTTTTTTCTGTCACACCATAAGCAAATTTATTTTTTTCATCAAAATTCAGAGCAAAATTATTTTTTTCGAAAAAAAACCCAAGCCCCCCCCCCCCCCCAGAATATCAAATGGACCGTGCCTTATAATCTATTGTCTGCTCTGTGATTCATTATTGGCATTAAATGTGCGCTTCAAATGGTAAAGTCCCGACAATGTCAAATCTTAAGAGGTTTCATAAGCCAGACTACCAATTAACGAATTTGCTAATGTCCTTATTCTGAATCTGTATGAAAGTATTTTATTTAAGTGTTTTACTTCAAGCGTGTAATAATACTTAAGTTTAAGAAAAAAGAAAACATTTTGCAGAAAAAACAATGAATAAATCGCAATTTGAACGAAATGAGATTAAAGTTATTAAATTAAATAATGCAATTGAAATCGACAAATGAAAGTCAATTACAAAATCACAAGACATTCACATTCTTGAAAACATACTCAAGAGAAGAAATAGGTCAAACAGAGGGTGGTAAGAACAAATCTCCACAGAAACACAAAAGAAAATTTAATCTGATAAACAATCCCCACAGATACACGAATGACAATTTGATCTGATGAACAATCACCACAAAATCACGAATGACAATTTGATCTGATGAACAATCACCACAGAATCACGAATGACAATTTGATCTGATGAACAATCACCACAGAAACACGAATGACAACTTGATCTGATGAACAATCACCAAAGAAACACGAAGGACAACTTGATCTGATGAACAATCCCCACAGAAACACGAATGACAACTTGATCTGATGAACAATCCCAAAAGACACACGAATGACAACTTGATCTGATAAACAATCCCAAAAGACACACGAATGACAACTTGATTTGATGAACAATCCCCAAAGAATCACGAAGGACAACTTGATTTGATGAACAATCCCCAAAGAAACACGAAGGACAACTTGATCTGATGAACAATCCCCAAAGAAATACGCAGGACAACTTGATTTGATGATCAATCCCAAAAGACACACGAATGACAACTTGATCTGATGAACAATCCCAAAAGACACACGAAGGACAACTTGATCTGATGAACAATCACCACAGAAACACGAAGGACAACTTGATCTGATGAACAATCCCCAAAGAAACACGAAGGACAATTTGATCTGATGAACAATCCCCAAAGAATCACGAAGGACAACTTGATCTGATGAACAATCCCCAAAGAAACACGAAGGACAACTTGATCTGATGAACAATCCCCAAAGAAACACGCAGGACAACTTGATCTGATGATCAATCCCAAAAGACACACGAATGACAACTTGATCTGATAAACAATCCCAAAAGACACACGAAGGACAACTTGATCTGATGAACAATCACCACAGAAAAACGAAGGACAACTTGATCTGATGAACAATCACCACAGAAACACGAATGACCATTTGATCTGATGAACAATCTCCACAGAGATACGAAGGACAACTAAATCTTACGAACAATCTCCAGTGTAAATTCAGAATGAATTGTATGTGGTGGTGGTGCCGTGCTAATTATTACAGTTTAATCATATTCATATATTATATCCTGTAGCATCATATCCCACCCACTCTGCTACGTCTTTTGGTACATTTTTGGACATACTAATTTTAAGACGTTTTGGTCTTTAAATTGGTTAGAAAAAAAGTTTTCTTTAATTAGATAAAGAGTTAGAGCACTTCCGTATTATTACGACTCTTGACGCCAAGCGATGTATCTATCCAGTCTGACTGTCATTTTTATACGCTCGTTTAGACGGGACGTATTATGGTACAGCTATGTCTGTCTGTTCGTCCGTCCGTCCATCTGTCCGGCCATCCGTCCGTCCGACCCTTGTAAACAAGATAGAGCCCAAACCAGTTCAGCAAGGAACTTCTAATTTACCATATGCAATAAGATGAGTGCGACTAAGAACCCTATTGATTTTCAAGGTCAAAGGTCACGGTCATTTAAGAGCTTAAATAGATTGTTGAGTGAAAATATTTCAAAAATTCATTTAAAATCTATTTTAGTCAAAATATTTTTTTAAGATGCTTTAAGAAGAAAGTATATCTATGTTCTTGAACATATATAACAGGTTTTTATATCTTTTGTCAGACAATTCAGAAATTATGCGTAAGGGAAAGAGGGGGGGGGTTAATATACATGATATATGCTGACTTTTATATTGTAATCATGATAGAGTTCAAACCAATTGAGCTAGGAGTTTCAAATATACCATGTGGATTAAGTAGAGAAAGACAAAGAACTCTATCGAATTTCAAGTTCACAGGTCAAAGTTCAAGGTAATTCTGGGGCTTTTCATGATATTTATAATTCCTGATAAGAGTATTTGGGTCACCAATTTTCAAATTTCACGATAACTTATTTGTCATTACAGAGTTATGGAACTTAGAATTTTTCAAGTGAACTAAATATTGACTTATAAATCCCGACGGGCGTATCTTGCTGCGTTAGTGCAGGCTTTTTTTTCACTGATACTAAACTAAATATAACATGTACTATGATCGATGCTTTTGAATGGTATTGTTTATCTTGACTGAACGTTTTATTACCATAGAAAGCGAATGTATTATTCCATTGTCTCTTTTCCAAAGTTTGTCAACCGTGAATTACTTAGTACTCCTTTTTCTCGTACAACACAATAGGCACTATAGAACATAATATTTAAATATTGACAATTTCTAGCAAAATTGCCCAGCTTAAAATGATGCTATTGAATTTAAAGACGTTTACCATTTGAACTACTTGGTGAGTGTCACTGCTGGTGGACCAAGAGTCCCCGAGGGCACATGTAGCCAAGTTCGATCAACTTCGGTTGATCGTCTTTCTCTTCAACGCATTTGAAATTTTCTGTTACTAAATTGCTTGAAATTTCTAAAACGTGGGTCCTGTAGCATCATATCCCACTCATTCTGCTACGTCTTTTGGTACATTTTTGGACATAATAATTTTCATACTTTTTGACCATATTACATTGTTTAGACTTAGGATCACTGACGAGGGTTTAGTACCCGAAACGTGCATGTCTGGTCCATGCTGTAAATTTATCAGGTTTAAAATGATGCTATTGAATTTAAAGACGTTTACCATTTGAACTACTTGGTGAGTGTCACTGCTGGTGGACCAAGAGTCCCCGAGGGCACATGTAGCCAAGTTCGATCAACTTCGGTTGATCGTCTTTCTCTTCAACGCATTTGAAATTTTCTGTTACAAAATTGCTTGAAATTTCTAAAACGTGGGTCCTGTAGCATCATATCCCACTCATTCTGCTACGTCTTTTGGTACATTTTTGGACATAATAATTTTCATACTTTTTGACCATATTACATTGTTTAGACTTAGGATCACTGACGAGGGTTTAGTACCCGAAACGTGCATGTCTGGTCCATGCTGTAAATTTATCAGGTTTAAAATGATGCTATTGAATTTAAAGACGTTTACCATTTGAACTACTTGGTGAGTGTCACTGCTGGTGGACCAAGAGTCCCCGAGGGCACATGTAGCCAAGTTCGATCAACTTCGGTTGATCGTCTTTCTCTTCAACGCATTTGAAATTTTCTGTTACAAAATTGCTTGAAATTTCTAAAACGTGGGTCCTGTAGCATCATATCCCACTCATTCTGCTACGTCTTTTGGTACATTTTTGGACATAATAATTTTCATACTTTTTGACCATATTACATTGTTTAGACTTAGGATCACTGACGAGGGTTTAGTACCCGAAACGTGCATGTCTGGTCCATGCTGTAAATTTATCAGGTTTAAAATGATGCTATTGAATTTAAAGACGTTTACCATTTGAACTACTTGGTGAGTGTCACTGCTGGTGGACCAAGAGTCCCCGAGGGCACATGTAGCCAAGTTCGATCAACTTCGGTTGATCGTCTTTCTCTTCAACGCATTTGAAATTTTCTGTTACTAAATTGCTTGAAATTTCTAAAACGTGGGTCCTGTAGCATCATATCCCACTCATTCTGCTACGTCTTTTGGTACATTTTTGGACATAATAATTTTCATACTTTTTGACCATATTACATTGTTTAGACTTAGGATCACTGACGAGGGTTTAGTACCCGAAACGTGCATGTCTGGTCCATGCTGTAAATTTATCAGGTTTAAAATGATGCTATTGAATTTAAAGACGTTTACCATTTGAACTACTTGGTGAGTGTCACTGCTGGTGGACCAAGAGTCCCCGAGGGCACATGTAGCCAAGTTCGATCAACTTCGGTTGATCGTCTTTCTCTTCAACGCATTTGAAATTTTCTGTTACAAAATTGCTTGAAATTTCTAAAACGTGGGTCCTGTAGCATCATATCCCACTCATTCTGCTACGTCTTTTGGTACATTTTTGGACATAATAATTTTCATACTTTTTGACCATATTACATTGTTTAGACTTAGGATCACTGACGAGGGTTTAGTACCCGAAACGTGCATGTCTGGTCCATGCTGTAAATTTATCAGGTTTAAAATGATGCTATTGAATTTAAAGACGTTTACCATTTGAACTACTTGGTGAGTGTCACTGCTGGTGGACCAAGAGTCCCCGAGGGCACATGTAGCCAAGTTCGATCAACTTCGGTTGATCGTCTTTCTCTTCAACGCATTTGAAATTTTCTGTTACAAAATTGCTTGAAATTTCTAAAACGTGGGTCCTGTAGCATCATATCCCACTCATTCTGCTACGTCTTTTGGTACATTTTTGGACATAATAATTTTCATACTTTTTGACCATATTACATTGTTTAGACTTAGGATCACTGACGAGGGTTTAGTACCCGAAACGTGCATGTCTGGTCCATGCTGTAAATTTATCAGGTTTAAAATGATGCTATTGAATTTAAAGACGTTTACCATTTGAACTACTTGGTGAGTGTCACTGCTGGTGGACCAAGAGTCCCCGAGGGCACATGTAGCCAAGTTCGATCAACTTCGGTTGATCGTCTTTCTCTTCAACGCATTTGAAATTTTCTGTTACAAAATTGCTTGAAATTTCTAAAACGTGGGTCCTGTAGCATCATATCCCACTCATTCTGCTACGTCTTTTGGTACATTTTTGGACATAATAATTTTCATACTTTTTGACCATATTACATTGTTTAGACTTAGGATCACTGACGAGGGTTTAGTACCCGAAACGTGCATGTCTGGTCCATGCTGTAAATTTATCAGGTTTAAAATGATGCTATTGAATTTAAAGACGTTTACCATTTGAACTACTTGGTGAGTGTCACTGCTGGTGGACCAAGAGTCCCCGAGGGCACATGTAGCCAAGTTCGATCAACTTCGGTTGATCGTCTTTCTCTTCAACGCATTTGAAATTTTCTGTTACAAAATTGCTTGAAATTTCTAAAACGTGGGTCCTGTAGCATCATATCCCACTCATTCTGCTACGTCTTTTGGTACATTTTTGGACATAATAATTTTCATACTTTTTGACCATATTACATTGTTTAGACTTAGGATCACTGACGAGGGTTTAGTACCCGAAACGTGCATGTCTGGTCCATGCTGTAAATTTATCAGGTTTAAAATGATGCTATTGAATTTAAAGACGTTTACCATTTGAACTACTTGGTGAGTGTCACTGCTGGTGGACCAAGAGTCCCCGAGGGCACATGTAGCCAAGTTCGATCAACTTCGGTTGATCGTCTTTCTCTTCAACGCATTTGAAATTTTCTGTTACAAAATTGCTTGAAATTTCTAAAACGTGGGTCCTGTAGCATCATATCCCACTCATTCTGCTACGTCTTTTGGTACATTTTTGGACATAATAATTTTCATACTTTTTGACCATATTACATTGTTTAGACTTAGGATCACTGACGAGGGTTTAGTACCCGAAACGTGCATGTCTGGTCCATGCTGTAAATTTATCAGGTTTAAAATGATGCTATTGAATTTAAAGACGTTTACCATTTGAACTACTTGGTGAGTGTCACTGCTGGTGGACCAAGAGTCCCCGAGGGCACATGTAGCCAAGTTCGATCAACTTCGGTTGATCGTCTTTCTCTTCAACGCATTTGAAATTTTCTGTTACAAAATTGCTTGAAATTTCTAAAACGTGGGTCCTGTAGCATCATATCCCACTCATTCTGCTACGTCTTTTGGTACATTTTTGGACATAATAATTTTCATACTTTTTGACCATATTACATTGTTTAGACTTAGGATCACTGACGAGGGTTTAGTACCCGAAACGTGCATGTCTGGTCCATGCTGTAAATTTATCAGGTTTAAAATGATGCTATTGAATTTAAAGACGTTTACCATTTCACCCCTTACGTTCCTTAAAACTGAATATCGTAGCAGATAAAAAGTTTACAGGAATATGCGGGCAGCCGTTATTTTAGAAAGAATTGAGAAAGAAATATCCTTGATGACTTGAGTTCATTTCTAGTTCAACTATATTCATTTTGAGAATATCAGTTTTCATGAACGTTTAGTTTTCCACGCTGTCGGAAATATCACATCACAAAAGAAGTTTTATTAATTCTCCGTATTTTTTTATTGTTAATAAGGAATACTTTATGCTCAATTATGTTTTTAATATGTTTTGCTCTACATTTCATTTTGTCATTAGGTATACAAAGAAGATAAAATAAAACATAACTTTTATATCAGACAACGATGGCGATTCTATTTATATCCTCTTTTAAACGCAATAACATGATACCCGAGCGCTTATGAATATTTCTTATTTGTGAAATCCTTGCCGCTCCTTATCTAATTGTAATTCTTAAGTTATTATATCCTCTTTGCCTCAGGCGCTACGCTATTTAAGATTCTTTTCAATTCTTAAGACCAGATCGTGCAGTCGAAGTTGCAAAATATTCATTGCATTGTGTTGCTAAATTTCCTAGAACTTGAATTGAAACAACGACACATCAAGTTAAGGTATTCAATAGGTAATGAGAAGTAATTCATGGAATTCTGAGCATAGTTATAATTTAAAAAGTAATTACATTTTTTGACCGATTTAAATATTGAAATAATTAATTACTTTAAGAGTTATGGGTCTTTACATTTAACAATTAACTCTATGGGAAAAATATTTTTTTTTCTTTAATTTTCAATTGAATGATTGGGCATCAAATATCGATTGGTCAAAATTTCTTAAAAATACATTAAATCAAATTTTGCTAAAAAATCAAAAGTTTTTCTGCAATTAATTTTCTTCGACGTTTTTCATCAAGGGGAGTAACTCCTAAGCCTGACCTTTTTCAAAATCTTTGAAAATTCTTGTTTCGATATCTACTTTCGACTTGTACCAACAAAAAATTTTAGAATATCATTTGAAAAAGAAAAATATTGAATTATAAATACACCTTATTTCATTGTTTTAGGCATAATTTCCATCATAACCCATTGAATACATTAAATAGTATATTCACAATAACCAAAAAGAATGATGACGATTTTGAATTGATTACTTACTTCTACCGAAAGGAAAAAAAACGAGTTATAAGTTTGAATAGATTATTAACTATTACAGGAGACGCCTTGTTCTTCCATTGTAATGTTCTGCACCACAGTGAGGATAACAACAGCCGTCTGAGACGCTGGGTGTACATCTGTACCTATAACCGTGCCAGTAATAACCCAGTCAAAGAACATCATCATCCACAGTATACTCCATTAACAATAGTCAGTACAATTTACTTTCTATGTTTAACGAACACTTTAATGTTTCACGTACAATTTATAGAGGACATTCTTGCACCTGCTTCATGTATTCTCCAGCTTCTCATGACAAGTTTTAAAGATTAATTAAATATATATAATCAATTCTTTCAGCTGTCTTTAAATCTTTCATACATGAAGCATATTTTGACGTTTCAAAGAAATAAGGGGATCCCGATTCTACATTCTGATATTAATTCCCCTCCTTGCTCCAACTCTGACGGACTAAAATGCCTTATTCAGTTTTTCAAATCTTCAGTCTAATGAGGTTCCTTTTACAGCCAAAATATTGAAGAGATAAAGACGAGATCCTGACGACAATCTCAATAACACTCACAACAGAGCACCAAATTGAGCGTCGAAGGACCCCTATAGCAAGCAAGAGACGGTTCCAGGTGCCCAGGTGTCTGCATCCCCTGTTTGGCTAGCCGCTTACGTCGATGTTCACGCACGAACATGAAAACAATATATACAATAAAGGAGGGGATCTCCAACAACACCAGGCTGCAGCATCCACAGCAAAACCCAAAAACACCCAATGCAGCAAAACATGTACTGTCTGAAGTTATGTCAATATAGAAAGTGCTATGACGATCATGTCATGGAAACAATTAAAACACTTACTGTCAAACCCCTCGCGGAGAACATTTTTACGAGCTCCACACGGCAAGGGCACAAGTGTGACATAAATGAGATAAAGAAGATCCTAACGAAAATCTCAATAACACTCACAATAGAGCACCAAATTGAGCATCGACGGACCCTCGCAAGCTAGGATTACGTTCATAAAATTATGTTTTACATAGAAGTTAGCCGGTCAGAAATGTGTGATCTATTTAAAGCGAATTAATGTAGAAAATAAATGTGAATGTTTCCCCAAAACTAGAATTGTAGATTTGTAGAATATTCACGATGAAATAAGTCTAGTTGTATTCGTTTGTATGGTCATGTGTGTACAAGTCATGTGGGTACATTTTGAAACCCTTATTACATCACGGCATATTATATCAAGTTCAAGTTCAAATGATTTATTTACGTGTCACATGTCATATATACAGCATATGATTATCACATAAAATATAGCATACAATTACTGTATAAAACAAAATTAAAATATGACATCCGGCCTAAACAGACCTATGAGACACGGTCATGTATACATTGATAAAACATAAAGAAAAAAAAAGAGCTTGGTATAGGTAATTTAAAATGATAATTTTGCAAGTGTACAGATTTAAAAAATATAGCTAGCGAGATAAAATTTGAATGAATGATTTCCTCCTGTTGAACATATTGTATAAAGATTTGGCTACTTCATTTACAATGAGAGTATTATTCATTAAAAATATCATCTTTTCTATGTCATTCTTATAAAAAAAATTATTACAAATGTGAGATGCTTTACTGAATAGTTGATGACGGATATCATCATATAAAGAACAATGTAATAAAAAATGAGTCTCAGTTTCAATATTGGAATCCTCACAAAGAGTACAAATTCTGTTAGCTAAGGGGACCTTTGGCCTGACATACCTTCCTGTCTCTACTGCAAGTTTGAGTGAACCACTTCTAAAATCTGATAGGGTTCTTCTAAAATAACGGTTTTTGACAGTTTTTACATATGAACTACAGTTTAAAGCAAATTTATATTGTCTATAGCTTCTTAGTTTATTTCCATTTTCATGATTTCTATCATTATGTAAATCTGACCACCATTTCTGATAATCTAATTCATACAATTTTTCCTTTAATTGTTCAAGTTTAACATTTACACACCTATTACCATGAATAATATCACATAAATTATTTTTCTCAGTTAACTTCTTAACACAATGATGCCAAGAATTTGTAATATTAATTGACATTTTGTTAACAATGTATGGCATTCTATTCTCATCATAATTACATACTCGTAAATAATATCTATAAACTTCAATAATTTGATTTGTATGGCATGAACAAAGACCCATATCACCTCGTGTAGCAAGATTCGAGGAATTTTTTGCTGAGCCCAAGAAATATCGACAGGCCTTATTTTGAACGGTATTTATTACTTTCCACTCGCTATGCCCCCATATTGATGCACCATAATAGAGGACTGGTTCCACCATGGAACGATATAGCTTGACATACACTTCATATGAGAAACCACCACATGAAAGATATTTTGTATATAATGCTGATAGAGCGCGGCTGGCTGATTTTGCTATTTCCTTCACTGTGAATCGGAGATCCAGGTGCTCGTTCAACCAAAGCCCAAGATATTTGTATTTTGAATCATATTCTATATCGATATCACCACACTTAAAGGCAAACTGTGATCTTGTAGCAGAATTTTGACGGAAGTGTAGAATCTTCGTTTTAGCTTGATTAATAACGAGTTTCCACTTCTTACACCATACATCAACGACGTTGAGCATATTTTGTAGCGATTTCTCATTTGGTGCTACAAGCGCTATGTCGTCGGCGTACAATAATATGGCAAGTTGTCGACCATCTCCTATGTCTATTCCATCGTTGAGTGAACGTATTTCCTCAGCAAGATCATTTATGTAGATGGAGAAAATTGTCGGTGAAAGCCTGCAACCTTGTTTCACTCCATTTTTCACATTGAAGAAATCAGTCATATTGTGACCTAATTTAACAGCACTTCTAGTTGTTTCATACATGGATTTTACAGCCTCGAGGAATGGACCTTGTACTCCAATTCTTGCTAATTTATACCATAGAAGGTCTCTGTGTACACTGTCAAACGCCTTCTTAGCATCAATGAAACATACAAATGTTTGTTGTCTTTTTAGTTTTCTATTCTTAATGACTGATGTCAGGGAATATATATGATCCAAGCAACTCCTCTTTTTGCGAAATCCATTTTGTTCTTCTACCAATAACTCGTTTTCTTCTAGCCACGTTGATAATCTAACATTTAAGATGTCAGCATAAATTTTACAAGGGATTGATATCAATGATATTGGCCTGTAAGACAGCGGATTGTAGGAGTCCATATTGGGTTTTGGAACAGGAGTTATAACACTTTTTACCCAGTCCTGTGGAACCTCGCTGTTTGTGAAGCAATAATCAATGATTTTGTGTAAGAGATTAGCGCAATGTTGGTTTCTCACCAGCTCACTTGGAATTTCATCTACCCCCACCGCTTTGTTCAGTTTTGACCGGAAAACAGCTTTCTCGACTTCCTCATAGGTTATACGAGCATTCAGAGAGGAAATATCTAGCAATTGATGTGTATTAATGCCAGTAATTTCTGGAACATTGTCAGTTGCAGAGTTAACACTGTCGTCCTCTGGATTGAACAGTTCCCGATATTCACTTTTCCATTTGGCCAGTACTGTATTAGTATCAGTAATAATATTACCTTGCTCATCTTTCACAGCATATTCTGTTTTTTGCTTTCGATCATTTGCTAGTCCGAGTTTCCCTATGGATTTCCAAAAATCTCTACCATTCGTTTGTTCAGCCATGATATGCAATCGATCCTGAAGTGAAATTTGATGTTTACGTTTAGCTTTCTTATTCTCTCGGTCGAATTCCTTCCGATTTTGAATAAAGATTTGTTTATATCTATTTGCTTTTGTCTATAATCTTTGAACTAGACAGAGTCGATTTCATATATTCAGGAAGAATGGTGTCATATGTCAGGAAAACTTCTTATCATCGTTTCATGCAATAAATAGTTTAAAATAATTTAATATTACCGCCGTTCTAAATCTAAGAAATTTAGACAATAGAAACTGCTCTTAAGCCCGTATTCATTGTTAGTCTAAAACATGAATATTTACATGAATATTTGAAGATACTGTTTTAAGACTCAGTTCGCCATATGAAATAAAGCTACTTGGTTGATCTAATGGAAGTTTGTAATTATACGGTATAATTAGTCTTGATTCATTCTATTAAAATATGTTCAAAACTTTATTTTCCCCCTAGATTTTTATCATGTGTTCATAAAAACATAGCAAATGCACCTTTTACGCCGAGGTGGAATGAGCGATACTCTTTTAACGTAGCAGATACTCATACAACGCAACACCAACTAAGCTCTTACGTAGCAGGAACGAAAAGAACGTAGTTCGTACGCCATACATACGCAGGAGTACACCGAAGAAACAAAAATAAGAAATTGAAAACGTGTATCATACGTAGTAGATAAGAAAACAACGCCGCGGGTACGAATTAGCAACGCCTTGTACGTAGCACGTACGCCATAGTTATATCGCTTGCGTTTGTCATTCGTTCGTACTGCGTAGTAAGAGTATTAGCGACGTTCCTGCTACGTTGCTACTGCGCTTCTTTCGTTTGCACTGCGTTCGTGCTACGTATGGAAGCTGCTACGTATGTGCTACGTAATTTTAGGTGCGAACTTAAAAAAACGCGGCACTCTTTCGTATCAAGAGATCATGCTACGTTTCAAAGAGTACTCGCTGCGTAAGCTGGCGTTGCTACTGCGTTGCTGCTGCGTTCCTTTCTTACTGCCACGTATCCTGATACGCCGTAGATACGTGGGCCGATACGTAAAAGTGTGATAGGGGTTTTACTGTTTTAATTCATATTATCATATCACGTAACGTTCCAATTTTCACTACTAAAAAGAGTAGGCAAGACAGAACCACGCAGAAATTGCAATGATCTGATAAATATATGGTCAACGTGTACTTAGACGAGTTTATCTTTTCTTCCCTATTTATGCTCTATTTCATCAATTATCATTGTTAATTCCTATATCGATTCCATGCTTGATCGGGCACAGGTTGAGTATCATATTTGGGTTTTTATAGCTCAGTTAGAGCGTTGGGTTGTCAAGTCGAAAGTTTATGGTTCGAATTTCGGTTAGGAACTCTGGTTTTTACTATCTCGCACCACCTGTTTTCCAGCTCGAGGAGGGGGATATGCAATATTACCGATATTTATTCTGACAACTGAGGTGATAATGCGAACATTTGAAACAATTATGACAATTTGCTAGATATGACATAAACATATTGCATGTTGACATCGTTTTCTTGCATTTTGACTCAAAGTGATCGTTGTTTTAATTTTTTTGCATGTTACCAAAATAATCCTGCACATTGACATAGATTAATCAAACGTCGTCGCATATCGAATACTGTTCCAGATTCCCTTTATTTGTTTTCCATTTTGGCATTTTTGTCTTTGTGCCAATGACTTCATCTTACGCCGTTACCGTACCCATCCATGCATGGGCAGTTCATAGTAACGATTAATAACTACTTTTTCTTTGTATTTTGAGCATATATTTCAAACCTGACACTGTCACTGTTTGAAACATTATTGAATTGAAAAGCTAACAAGATAGAGAAATATATATGTCCTAAAAGTACTGGTTAAAGACAAAAGGAAAAATCAATGACGCTTTTCTGGTATTTTCAAAATCCATGATATCGTTACTTTTAAAAACCCTACCACTTACATTGTACTACGGACAAAATGCTTTAGTTTAAATGAAGAAAGCCGTTCCAATAATTTGCGGGAGATTTAAATGAGGTGATCTCCAACAAGACTCGGTTGCAGTACCCACAAAAGAAAGATTTATATAGGAATACAGCGATGGAGTGACAGAACGGTGCAATAATATTAATGCGCCCTTATGAAATTGCGATGTAATTTTAAAATGTATCCAATGTACAAATGGAGATCTCGCTGATGTTTCGTCCATTTATTATCTCGGTAATCTTCGGCAGTGTCTCCATAGATTCCGTAGCTTGAGCGACGGTCGAGCTGTTGACCTTTGATCATAGAAACTATTATTTATGTTGTATAAGGTATCTATGGGTAAAATATGCCATGATTCTAACTATATAATAAACTTGATATTTATCTGTACAACGGATACCTTAAGTATGAAAATTTAAGATATTCAATGAGTGAACGCAAGAGAAACATGTTAAGCGGAGAAGGGTATATAATCAAAGCTTCTAAATATTTCGATAGGCTGATAAGTGTACTCTTAAATAAATTTGTTGGTACAATATTTTTTACAATTTAAATGGCGAGTTTCCTCACCATTTCACGACTGTTTGGTATCTCCTTCCCTCTTTATACCATTTTTATCAAAAATTGTAAATGGTGTACATGTAAATAAATTGATAAAACTAATTCATTTGATGATGTCATTAATCTAGGTACCAAACTCAGCGATAAAAGAATGTACTAACTACACAGATATGAGTGGAAAAGACTTCATCCACCCATTAAAGAACAAGACATTAATTCCACAACTTACGAAGAACAAACTTGATGAAAAAGAAGTGTAAAATACATGTATGACTAACTATTTTTAAAATAGCCAGATTAAACATGTATCATTTGAGTATGTCCGCAGAAATTCCTTTCCTTTCATTATCAAAAACTTAAGTTTGTATTGTTTTCAGTATATCATGTTTTTGTCATTTTATTTGTCATTTTTGTAAGTTCGACAGATCGAGACAAGATTAATTAAATTCTTAATTGAATACAGTTCCTTTTTAATTATGTATTATAATACCTTAGACCCATATCATACATATAACAACATAAAATAGAAAGTATGTGTGCAAGCTATCAATTTTTGAATCGTTAATCGGTATTTACATTTTATAATGATGTTTATTCATTAATAAAAGATCATAATTAAGACATGCAAGACCAAGGAAGTGCTGATATTTCAATACATTATATAGGAGAATATCTCATTACAAGGAAAGAGGTGATCTCCGACAAGACTAGGTTGCAGAACCCACAGCAAAACCCCGACCCATCCCATTCAAAGCGCAGAGTAGACATATTCAACATGCAAAATAATATACATATACCAACGAGTCCAATGGGCAAGCAGTGGGACTAGGGATGGTCATCTGCAACGGTAGTAGCGAATAGTTTAGTAATACGGATTATGTGTTCAGAACTCCTTATTTTCCGGTTATCCAGAGGTCTCGGAAATTGTTGTCTTTAGTAATATTCTCACTGTAAGCTGACCACACGAACAAGACACCAAATCGCAGGGGCGACATTCAGAGAGGACAGGTGGTCGCGATCCTCTCTTCTCTAAAGAGGTTTGGACGACCCGCCATGGAGTACCGTCGTCACAGAGAGCACTTGTTTATGCGCTGAAACATAGCTGAGAATCGGTCGTAAAACAAGTGTCCATCTGGTGACAGCAGGATCATATCCACGGTATAAAATGTGTTTGATGTTTCTGACGCATATTCTGTCCACCCTTGATCCTTCTGATTGTGTTCATAATATCATCATAAAAGGCAGGTTGTGAAATTCCAAACTTTCATATACTTTGTTCCTTGTAAAGGTCCTAATTCTAAAAGAAACTGAGAGATACTTTTAAAGTTTCAAAAAAGTCTTCAGAAGATAATGAAAATGGAATCATTCACCTAAAAGTCTCTTGTTAATGAGTAAAACCCGAAACATTAGTACACGCTTTCGCGACAACAGGGAAGCAGAGAGAGAAAATTTTTTTTTTATATTTTCAATGTGAGCATATAGAAGGGGAAAATATTACGCTTTAGATAATAACTTTGACTTCCAAATTTCAGCCTTGTTCATGAAAAGAAAAAAGTATTTTGACATACGGTTTAAATGCTCTTTTAAAGAAGAGCGCAATACTTAAGAATTGAAAGAGTGAAATTCTTAAGAAGAGTGCAGTTCTTCAGAATTGATTTCATTTTAAGGATTCATCTCTGTATGAAAAATATGTCAGAAATCAGACTTTAGGATTAAATATTTTCACTGAAAAAAATGGTTTATCATAGGACATGGAAACGATCTCTAGCAAGTGTACCCTGTATTGACCACAGCGGAACAAACACGCTTGATTGAACAAATCAGGAACATCATACCAAATATTTTTATAAAACACTAGAAATAACGAGACACATCAACTACAAACGATTCAATAAACAATCAAAGCAAATATAACAAAGTATTCCAGAGAAGTAGTCCTAATTGCAGCTCAGGAGTCAAAGATCATGTGAATATGGCATTATCTTATAGGTCTCCATAAACATGACAATGCTGTAAATTTATTTGCTTTTAAATGATGCTAATGAATTTGAAGACGTTTACCAATAATAACAGATACATTTGCATCACGGACCAGATATGCACGTTTCCGGGAATTAACCATCGTTTGTGAACCTCAAGCTAAACAGTGTAATATGGCCAAAGAGTGTGAAAGTTATTATGTCCAAAAATATACCGAAAGACGTAGCAGGATGGGTGGATATTATGCTACAGGACCCACGTTTTAGAAATTTCCAAAAAAATTTGAAAACAGAATCTTTCGAATGCGTTTAAGAAAAGATCAACCGAAGTTGATCGAACTTGGCTACATGTGCCCTCATGAACTTCTGGTCCACCAGCAGTGACAATCATCGAGTGGTGCAAATCTTAAACGTCTTTGAATTCAATAGCATCGTTTAAGAACAGATAAATTTGCAGCATGACCAGACATGCACTTTTCGGGTACTTAACCCTTGTGAGTGATCCTCTCTGACAAGCGCCTACACACACTTTATAATATTAAATAGAAATCTACTTTTACGTCCCTTTAGCACACGCATACTTCAAAATGAAATTCCGAATTTGAGGAAAATTTGAAACAAGATCGTATATTTTTAAACGTTAGAGAAGGGATATATATTACCGGTATACAAAATATTTTTAAAGATAAGTTTAATGCCTCAATTTTGCGATTTGCGGATTTTCCTTTTCTTTTTTCGTTCATGTAAGATGTTGCTGTGAGATGTTGTTGCCATGTAACCAACGGCTGATTAGATGGCTGTACATCTTAAGTTCACTGGCGTCGTCGATCACGTTGGGATTTTTCTTTTATTTACGTTTTGCAGTTATACCAATTTCATGGAGATTTATAGATTTGTTTTATCAATTCCAAATTACTCTGGTGCTTTTAGCCTCTTGTTCGCAATAGTTTTCCAAGGATGAAAAGACTCATTTTTATAAAGAATTAATAAAACCACTTGGATATGCATCGGAATGTAGCCATAGATTAGAATGAACGACTCATAATACATTGTGACTTACTACAGGCCGATATAGCCTTGATCTGATTTGCAGAACGTTGACTTTTTAAATTACTGAAGAACTTACCTCCTAATACGCCACCAAATACGGCGTATTCTACAAAAATATTTCCGTCAGACGTCTGATATGCTTGTGATTTGAAATGTTCTCACTTTCATCCTCCGCCGATGACTAAATTTTCTATAGAAAAAACATCAATCAGATTCTTTGAATACTTAAAAATTAGTTTCTTATTGATTGTCTAGGTATCAAATTTCACTCTGAAGAATGCAAAGAGCAAGTTAAGGGATAAGTTTTGTAAATTGCTATAAACTAAAATGAAGGCCGTAAGTTACAAATACTAATTGCTCCAGTAAAAAGGGTCCTACTTCTTCCATTATATCACGGTGTCTAACCCACATACTAAAAATTCCGGAAGTTGCTGTAATTCTGCGTCGTAAATCGAATGAAAATAAGCTACACGTCAACAAAACTACCCAAGTATGTAGATGTCTTTAACTTTTATTCTTAGACACAAATCTACACTGTGTAGATATTAGTGAAAGTCACCAAGAAGAAAGAATTCCCCAAAACTTCGTTAAATTTCTATATTTTGAAAAACGCAGCATGACAAAGCTCCTATAGGTCAATTTGTCTTTGAATATAAGGCTAGTTATACTTCTGAATATTCATAAATAATGTAGCATTTTTAGTAATAAAGATTTTCCAAAAATCGGCGATTTTTAAATAAAATTTCAGGTATTCCCCCCAAAAAAGCAAAATAATCAAACCAATCCCTTCTAGCTCATTTCACTTGATTAATTAAATGTCATTTAAATCATAGCTTTTATTTACTAAAATATATAAATTTTAAGAATCTTTCAAAGAATTTGAAAGAAATAAGTTATTTTTTGCACATAAATAAGTATTTTTGACCCAAAATAGCATAGAAATTGAATTTCAGTTCGCACATGATATTTGAAAGTCTGATTTTTTTTATTGAATCAAAGTTGTGTTATAAGTGTTTTCCTTCAGCAACAACAACACCAGCAGGTACATCAACTACACAAACTACAACAAAATCAACGATGCTAACAACGACGCCAACTTCTACGCTGACAACTAATCTAACGACGCCAACAACGACACCAACAACAACGCCAACTATGACACCAACAACGACGCCAACTACTACGCTGACACCTAATCTAACGACGACACCAACAACAACACCAACAACGACGCCTACAACTACTCCATCTACAACAACCAAACTACCAACAACAACACCAACAACAACACCACCTACAACGCAGATAACTACAACTACAACAACAACTACAACAACAACGACACCAACAACGGCACCACCTACAACGCCGATAACTACAACTACAACTACAACAACAACAACAACGACACCACCTACAACGCCGATAACTACTCCAACTACAACACCAACTACAACACCAATATTAACACCAACTACAACGCCAATATCTACTCTAACTTCAACACCAAATACAAAACCTACAACAACACTAACATTAACACCAACTACAACACCAACATTAACACCAACAACAACACCAACATTAACACCAACCACAACACCAACATTAACACCAACAACAACACAAACATTAACACCAACAACAACACCAACATTAACACCAACAACAACACCAACAACAACACAAACATTAACACCAACAACAACACAAACATTAACACCAACAACAACACAAACATTAACACCAACAACAACACAAACATTAACACCAACAACAACACAAACATTAACACCAACAACAACACCAACAACAACACCAACAACAACACAAACATTAACACCAACAACAACACAAACATTAACACCAACAACAACACAAACATTAACACCAACAACAACACAAACATTAACACCAACAACAACACCAACAACAACACAAACATTAACACCAACAACAACACAAACATTAACACCAACAACAACACCAACATTAACACCTACTACAACGCCAATATCTACTCTAACTTCAACACCAACTACAAAACCAAATAATAACACCAACATTAACACCAACAACAACACCGACAGCAACACCAATATTAACACCAACTACAACGCCTATATCTACTCTAACTTCAACACCAACTACAAAACCTACAACAACACTAACATTAACAACAACAACAACACCGACAGCAACAACAGGAACTACAACAACCTCACCAACTACAAAGCTGGGTAAACAGTTTTTACTTTACTCCAGAATATTTGTTAAACTACCCTGATTTTAGAATAATAAAATTTTGTGTTAACCATATGAAAAAAAAGATGAATTTTTTCTCATTACATATTAACTTTAAGAATAGAACGCATAATATTACGATTTCATTATTTTATCTGCAGCTTGACAAATATGGATAATGACCATATCCCTTTACATAGTACAAAATCGATACTTTAGAAAATCAGACACCGAAGGCATTCAAAATCAGAAGAAAATAGGAACCAAAGCAAACAAACAAAAACATATTCCACGTGAAAAAAAAAACGAACTCCCAATATGGGAGTGAGATCAGGTGCCCAGAAAGAGACAGAATCTCCTGCTCGCATGCAACATCCGCCGCTTCAATTCGGTAGAATTGTCACATCCGGTTACTTCCATTTCGGAAGATAAAGGTATATTCTGTTGTTGGATGGCCCAAGACATAATACCATCCAGCATTCTGGACAAAAGGACATTATAGTGTATGACCAGTTCCCCGTATCGACCGTTGAACTTTCCCAGCGTATCCCTGACTAAGAAGCTTATGTGAAAGACGCCTAGCTCTCAGAACAAAGTCTGTATATTTGGTATTTGCTCTGACATAGTGTATCAACTGAGATATGAACATGCCATAAACAGGCGATGGAGGGAAGTTGCTACTTAGAAATGGAAAGTTTGTGATGCTGAAATGAAAAGTCGTCATGTTTGTCGATATAATCGTATGCCAATATAATCAAAATGTCATAATGTGACCGTTGTCTTTTCAGTGTGAATGAAAAAAAAACATAATCATTACTTCAAACGTGCATGTCTGATACACCGCATTAGAAATGAGATAAAGAAGATCCTGACCATAATCTCAAGAGCACTCATAATAGTGTACCAAATGGAGCATCGACGGACCCCTAGCAAGCTAGAGGTGGGACCAGGTGTCCGGGAGGAGTAAGCATCCCCTGTTGGCTAGCCGCATCCGTCGTCGATGTTCATGTACGAAAATTAAAACAATATCAGAAAAAAGTTCTGTCTAACAGGTTACTCTTTGGCGGCAGAGTTGGTCACCTCGGTTGCCTTAAAAATATAAAGTATTTTGTTAGAAAGCTATTCACTTTCTTTTATTTCCACAGTGTCATTTACATCACCAGTGGCAATGTCATGCTACAAGGATAACTTTGGTTGGATCTTAGATAATCACTGTTTGGAGATAGTATTCAAAGACACAAATTGGTATGACGCCAGAAACTACTGTGCAAGGCGCGGCGGTGATTTGGTTGAAATTCGTGCGCGTCGTATTCAGCATTCAATAGTGCATCATTTGAAAATGTATAATGGGGGTAAAAAGGGTTTCTGGTTTGGATTAACAGATAGTGATAATGAAGGACGTTGGTTATGGTTACACAGTGCGTTAACTTTAATTTTCCGATTTAAAGTTTGGTATAGTCTATAATATTGTATATATATTGTTTTTGTTATTTTTGTATATTATTTATGATTTTAAGTCCAACAACCGCAATATCAAGAGCATTTATCAGTCAAAAATGGGATATCCTTTGTAGTTTTGAATTCTTTTTTGTGTGAATCGAGCAGAACTTTTGATAATTTTACTTGTGAAGAAAGTATTGCTGCGAAGCGAATTTGACATCATGAATGAGAAACATATCTAATGAACATTATCAGATTTGTCATTAAGATGAACAAAATAACTATTTTATATTCTACTTTGATTAAGGTTCAAGAGAATGAATAACTTATAATCTTTTTTAAGGTCCGAGACAAATGACTTACTCACACTGGAATCAAACTCGGGGTCGAAGTAGTTACAGATTTTTAATCGGAGGATCTTTAGAGGACTGTGCTATGATGAAAACTGATGATGGTTACAGATGGCATGATGTCCCATGTGACGGTGTTATAGACAGCCTGAAGTACTCTTTCATTTGTCAATATGGTACGATTAGCATAGTAAAGATAAATCATAGTTGCAACAGTAATTGTGCGTGCCTCTTGGTAACCGGAAACGTTGGAGAGTTGTGCAGGTGTAATCCGCATAACCAACAATGTACTACTATCGTGGCAGATTACCGAATAAACTAGGCACCGATTGTCCATTGGTCTCGTTGGTCTATGTTTGGTCTTTTGTGTCTTTATGTCGTATTTGGTTTGCGTTTCTAACTGTGTATATGTTTACTCTTTGTTTTCCCTTTTGGATGTTTCGGTGTTTTGCTGTTGGTGCTGCAACCGAGTCTTGGTATTGTTAAAGATTTCCTCCTTTCTTGCAAATGGATTGCATTTCGAATCGATTTTTATTTTGTCAAATTTTCCGAGAGGACTGTGTTAAAGTAGAAGTGCGTCGAAGGTGAAAAGCAGTATGAACAATTTCTTTATAACCTTCAAAGAAGTGTAAAATTAATCGGTAGATCAAGAAGAACGAAATTTTACAAGTGCACTTTTTGGGGTTTTATCTTTTAATTTCCATGTTTCATTATGTGTGGTACATGTGTTTTTCTGTTAATATAAGACTTGTTTAGAACGGAGGGTGAGTAACCAATCAGGAATGTCCGTTAAGTTGTCATGGAAACTGCACCTTTTTTGGAATAATTTCTTTAATCTTCATTTTGGATTCTAACATAATTATGCATCCTCTTATGAAAAAAGAAAGAATTCAATTGTTGCCATGGTTATCTAAAGTGAATTTTTATTCATTTTATTAAGTCTTTGTGATTACACTATTACTCTGGCCAAGTCTGGGGATAGAACGTCTATTTATTTCAATTATCATATTTTATAGACTATCAGCTAAATCCAAGAGTTACACCATCGTCTTCACTTTTACACAAGTCAACAACGTATGATAAACGGAAAACGCTGCAATCGACGCACAAAGAGACACACAAACAACAGACAACGAATGCTGTTATACACGGTGTTGTCGTGGGATGAACATATCCTGTAAATGTATTATTTTGTACGTGATAAGATTATATCACTGTTTTATTTAATTTAATGTTTCAATAATCATTTCTAAATAAACAATCTGAATGAAACTATCCTATATATGAATTTAACACATGTATTAATGTACATAAAATGGAGTCAAAATGACTCCATATTTAAGACAACCCAACAATGAGATGGAGGAGAGGAGAGAGTGAGATGAACTAAAGCTAAACACATATTGATGATTGTAACAATTTACAATATACTACGAAAGCATTTAAAAATTGAACTCGAAGTTATTTTGGACACTTTGATCTTTGTACTTCGAATGTTAAATGTCTTCATGTTCAATATCATCACTTAAGAACAGATAAATTTGCGGCGTGGACCAGACATGCACATTTCGGGTACTTAACCCTCGTCAGGGATCCTCAAACAATGTAATATGGCCAAAGCATTCTTTAAGGGCGCAACCTTTAATACTTTCAATTAAACTTTAATATTTTTCACCTTTTCTCCTCTCGTGAAAGTATGTTTCACTGTTTTCATAGCGGGGATCTCCTCCTTATCTCTGTTTTGTATTTGAAGGTTATCATGCCTATTGACATTTTTTTGCTATTCTGAGTCTGATCGAATTATGTTTGACTTTCATCCTTTGATTGGACATGAGACATAACAATGTTAACAAACACCAGGGGACAACGAAAACTATAACATACTGAATAGTCCAACAAACAATAAAAGCAAATATAGCAAAACATAAAACAAGTACGAGAAAACATAAATTGAACAAGACCAATTTGCATCTAACGCCAACTTTGGCGGTTATAAGCTATATGATAAAGAAAGATGTACTAGTATTTATCCAAAGTATGGTTACTCTCACTTAGCCCGCTCCATGTACATAGAGGTCTTCTGACACCAAAGCTGTTGTACAAACATAAAGCCACTCACAATACGTACCGTACTTGCACTGGACTCTTGATATTGTCCATTAGATTTTATCCTTCACGTTTGTATAGGGCTGTATTATTTTCTCGGTCTGTTTGTCCGATTTTTTTTTCTCGTGAGAAACCTTTGTTTCATTTTTTTTTCAGAAAGTGGTAAGCATTTTGATTGTAATTGTGTTTTATTTTCATTCACTGAATTCACACTGTAGGGTGACATCACAAACATGACAGTAAACCGTAGGGTCCATAGGTTACACAAAAGTGAAGCAAAAGAAGTGGGTATGTGAAAACAGTTCGTTTTTTAGAATATAAATTTGAGCATTTACTTTGCAGAGAGTGTGCGGCTGCAAATAGTGTCGATTCAGTGGCATAGTTAAATGAAATTCATTAGTAGGGATTGTGCTAAGATGTTAACCTCCTTTAATTTCGATATTATTTTCGGATGATATGACATGTTTCCGAAATAGCAAAAGCCCATTTAAAATGTCAAAGTGACAAAGGAAAAGGACCAAAACATAGCTTCTTTCGGACGACAGAGCTGGAAAAAAAGTTATTATCACACTCTTAACATCAAGTCAAGGGGATTAAGTTTAACTGCTTCCCACTGTTAAAGGAAATAAGTGTTTATAAAAAATAACATGGACGTGTTCCAACTCTTTACCTTATTGAAGAAAATTTCAAACCGATTTTAATGCACCAGAAACGTGCTTCGGATAGTAAATTCTCATCAGTGGTACTTATTTTTAAAAATGCCGAAGTGATTTTCTGACAGCAAAATGTATTTCAGTAGCGCCCTCTTGTTTTTTAAAAATGTATTTCAGTAGCATCCTCTTGTTTTTTTAGAATTCAGATTTGTGCATTTGCTTAAGATCAGTAAATCGGTTACTTTCAGATAGGAAGAGAGTCAATTTGGGGTTTACAAAGAATATATGACATAGTATTCTTACGACAAAAGTAGATTGACTTCCAACTGAATGTGACCTAGAAAAAGAGTCGAAGGGATGCCGACATCCGAATTAATATTACCCCAATGTGATCTGGACAACAGACAAGGGGATGAAGCGATCGGTTGAAAACATCAGAATAATAGAAATAGAAATTCACATTATAGGTTTTTCTTCGGGTCGGCGGATCCGGAAAATAACTTCTAAATACAAATTGATAGCTTAACGAGTTGGAACATACCTTATTATTGATCACAATAAACAACCACGCCAACAAGCAACTAAAAACAATTTGCTACTTTTGCGGTCAGTTTTGAACCGCGAAAGTTTTTCCAAGTGAATGACAATACGAAGTGCATTGTTCAATAGCATCAGGAACGGATCCACGAATCATTCTCAAAGTAAAATGGTTTACTTTATGAAACCGCGAACGAAAGTACAATGATACTACTTATACAGTAGTTGACCTTTGACAATAAGGAACCATGAAACAGATAAACACACTAATTTATCAACGGAAGATTTCTATTAATGCGCCATGACAGAGATAAGAAGGAGTACTGACTTTCCACATTCTCCAGAATTATACTAATAACAAATTTAATTTTTATCAATGGAACCCACTCCAATGTTATGTAAGTATAAAAAGTTTTTGTGAATATGCATAACAAAATCTAATTTATATAAAGAGAAGGTTTTCAAGATTTTCAAGATTTGATCACTTTCCCTTATCAAGAAAACTAAAGTGTTCCAACGCCTATCATTGACTAGGTATTACTCTGCTAAAGGTTTGCACTATGTGAATGATGTAGATCAATCAAATTTTTCGTTTGAACTTTAACTTCTTCAGGAGAAGTAGAGCAGTTGCAATCATTTGCACTTCTAGCTCTTTATCACTTTTAAACAGAGTGACCCAGTTTGACAACTTAAAAAAGTGGGGGATTTATCAGTAGGTCAGTTTGTGCTCCATAATTCGAACTTAAACAGAATGTAAACAGAGAGTCGAAAAGAAGGACATTGTTGGCATGGAGAAAAACGAAGTGTTATAACTTTCCAACCGAAGAGCAAAATTCCCAGACTATATTCTCTGCGATGGGAATTTTCTGTACTGAAACTACTTGATATTCTGTTAACGGTATTTATTAGTCTTTTTTGTCAGATTGTTATGATCAGAGGGTAAATGAGTAGTGATTCGAATTTTGATAAATTATCCATATTTGTCATTGTTAGAGACGCAATTGATTCATTATCTATATTTGTCATTGTTAGAGACGCAAAGTTTGTCTTATTGAAATAGTGTTTTTTACAAAGTACAAGACTCTCAAGGCACTTCATTTAATCTATACACATTTTATATGTACATGTACAAATGTATCACCTGTATATTCTCATATACATTCCTATTAGACTTCCCGGTTGAAGTTGACAAATATGGATAATGACCATATCCCTGTCTACAGTACACAATCGATAATTCAGAAAATCAGAAACCGAAGGCATACAAAATCAGGATAAAACAGGAACCAAAGCAAACAAAAACAAAAACCTCCACCATATGAAAAGAAGCGAACTCCCGATATGAGAGTGAGACGCTTATCATATTTGTATTTGATAAAAAATGGCATTTTCGTTTTATGCTTTCAATTTAAATACAATTTAATAAAAATAAAAATGTATGTCTAAATAAAGCTTGATATGAAATGTCATGTAATTTTTTTTTAGTGTAAGGCGAGCGAAGCGAGCCTAAGATTGGTCATGTTGCTAGCAAAACAATGTCGAAGGGTTCCAACTCTCTACCTTCTTGAAGAAAATTCCAAATCAATTTACATGCACCAGACACGTGTTTCGAATATTAAATTCTCATCCGTGATGCTTTCAGCGGAGCCACCAAAAATAATTTCAGTAGCGCCCTCTTTAATTTTTTGAAGTTAGATTTTTACATTTACATTACAGAGAGCGCGCGGCTCCAAATTTTCTGTAGGGTCGATTCATGAGCATATCCAAATAAAATCTAGGTTCAAAATAGCATTGGAGGGATGGTGCTAAGATGTTAAACTCCTTTAATTTCGATGATATTTATCGGTGAAATGGCTAGTTTCCGAAATAGCAAAAAAATATATTTGATGTCACATTGATAAAAAGCCAAGCAAAGCTTCTTTCAGGTGACAGAGCTGGAAAGAAGTAATTAATACACTTGACAAACATCAGGCCACGGGGAACGATTTTAACTGCTCCACACTGCAACGTGAAATAAGTGTCTATATTAATAATGTTGAAGGGTTCCAACTCCCTACCTTCTTGAAGAAAATTCCAAACCAATTTACATGCACCAGACATGTGTTTCAAATATTAAATTCTCATCAGTGATGCTTTCAGCGGAGCCACCAAAAATAATTTCAGTAGCGCCCTCTTTAATTTTTGAAGTTAGATTTTTACATTTACATCACAGAGTTGAATTTGTTTAAGTGTTCGGCGAAGCGAGTCGATTTTTTTTAAATTTTAACAAATGTAGGCCAAAATATTTCTTTTCAGCAACCATCAGGGTCAGAATATTTATTTCCAAATAGTGCCACCCCCATCCCCTCCTCAGAATCAAACGGTCGTCCCCTAAATAAATTTGATTTTCTCACATCTTTCAGGTGTGATTGTACTCTTCATATCGTTTGGAATAGCAGACGGTAAGTTACATTCATTTCGACATTTTGTATTTTAGATAAACAGATTTTCTTGTCGTTTGGGACCAAATCTTACGACGATTCAATGTTATTATGATTGAAAGTTCACTGTTTTATCTTACAATGTAAAAAAATCATTTCTCGATTTTCTTCAAATATGTGAAATAATTCTTTTTAAGGATTCCGTCGGAATCTTTTCTGTTATTGCAATGTCTTTTCTTTATTCTTATTATTTTTATTCTTACTCACTTCCACTTCCAGACACTTTATAGAAAGATCTTTGTTTTCATGATTATAAGTCAATGACCACGTGAAATAACATTACAAGGTCTTCTTATGACTTTTTTTTTGTTGATAAGTTTACCCATGCCCCCCCCCCCCCCCCAGAGGGTACTTAGTGTCAAATATTTGAACCCTTATAGCTTCTTTACTACCTGTAGGATTTTAGTTAAATTTGTTTTATATTGTTCTTTGAAAAATTTGCAAACTTTGTTACGATTACATACCTCATAAAAATTTTTACGGTTTTCGCGCTATTTCAAAAAATAAATCCAAAAGGCGCTACTTAAATACATTTGGCTGTGTTAGAAAATCACTTCGGTATTTATAGTTAATACATATGAGGATCCGAAACACGTGTCTGGCACATTAAAAATGGTTTGAAATTTTCTTCGAGAAGGTGAAGATTTTGAAAACTTCTTATTATCAAACATCGTAAACCAAGGGGGCGCCCTTGTTCTATCCATAGATTAGTTTCCCTGTCAATATATATTAACTGTTTTTCGTTGGCCTAGGTTGCATTTTCTAACGAACATCTTTGTCATTTATAGTGTAAATTACACTTAGTTACATATCCCAGCACCAATCGTGCAATGCTATCCAATACCTTCAATGGTTATAGATTTCATTTAACTATGCTACTGAATCGACCCTGCACAAAACTTGGAGACGAGCTATCTCTGCGAAGTAAATGCACAAATCTAAATTCAAAAAATAAATCCAAAAGGCGCTACTTAAATACATTTGGCTGTGTTAGAAAATCACTTCGGTATTTATAGTTAATACATATGAGGATCCGAAACACGTGTCTGGTACATTAAAAATGGTTTGAAATTTTCTTCGAGAAGGTGAAGATTTTGAAAACTTCCTTATTATCAAACATCGTAAACCAACAGCTTAATAAAAATATTTTTTTTTCATTTTAATTTACAAAAGGAAGAAACTACTTGCACTGCTTGAATTGTCAACATGTTGATTCACCAGAGTTATGTTTTGTAAAAACTTCTTGTCCTGTCGGCCAGGTGAGTATTCGCAAGGATTCATTTGTTTTCATGACGAATATTCGAGAAAATTCAAAAGTACCTATTACTTTCAGTACATAAAAAATATTTTATAAAGAATAAGTATTCCTTCTCTCTTTGTCTTGAAATATCAACAACAGTTATACAACTTTGTATAAGGATGACAATATGCGAAACTCATTATTTATGGATTGCTTCATTTTTTAAAGAAGCTACAAAAAGCTAAAGCAAGATAATTGATAGGTAAAGGATCAACACATAAAAACATAAATTAACATTGATTCCATTTTTTCTATCTTTTCATCAATTTTTGGTTTTTGAAATTTTGGTAGCATCTAATACCTTCACTCTTTTTATGAATTTACTACACTTTTTAAAATGTATATCTAGTTGACAGCTACGAAATGATTCATTTCCTGAAAACAAAAAGAAAAAATTGCAAACGTTGTATAATTCTATTAAAAGAAAATACATCGCAAAGCGACGAAAATATTGAAAAAGTGTCATAAGATAATTAAGAAAGAAATAACAGAAAGGATGAGTATTAGAAAATAACTTCATTGTTTGAATAAGAGAAGTATCAAGTCTATTTTGTTTAACAGAATTTCATATTGAGAACGCTGCAAAAATTAAGCTGATGGTCTTATATACCAATAGATGAATTATTTCTTGAAACGATGAGTGCATGTTTTGTCATTTGTATCTAATACCTTTCATTATTTTTCAGTATTGCTTCAGTGAAAGGTGGTTTGATACAAACAGAAACATAGCTTATTATAATTTAGGATGTCGATCGACCAATGTGAGTTGAATTTTCCTTTATGGTTATTCTGCTTTGAATATTAGATGAAAATGGAAAATGGACAGGATTCTTATGTTTTGTATTCATGGCTAAACTAAGGCTACACCAATTTGATTTTTAGATCTTCGGAATTTTGGCAAAAATAGGAGCGAGAGGGCAAAATATTTTTAGAGGCATTATACATATTTTGTTGGAGCGAGCGAGTTTTTTTTTTTTTTTTTTTTTTCTTCTTCTTTTCTTCTTCTTCTTCTTCTTTAAATAATGCATATAAATATTTCAATTAAGAAAGTAAATTAAATTTGTACAGCATGTACATGTAAATGGCTAAAAACGGTATTCTAACAAAGCAAATACCAACTTACTGTAAGAATCAAAGTAAAGAGTCACAGGTGCTCTAATAGACCAAAGTTCGGAAGTGTCTACATTTAGACACAATTGTTTAAGGCATGTCATTTCTGAATGAAGGAATTTCACCAATTTTATGAAGAGGATATGGAATTATAATCATGTGAATTAATAATGTTATTAAAGAAAATTGATAGGTCCGTGTTGAAAATCAAGATATATGTTTATTTGAAATACAGCTTAAGAATGCTGGTTGCTAAAGATAGCACATTTGTACAGAAAATACTGAACGTAATGAAATGCACTTATTTGAGTTTTATTTTAGTTTTCTTTATCAACATAAAATAAAGCAGGTAAGATTTTTTGTATAAAACTTGAGTTTTATTAAGTTTTACTGTAGGTACGGAATTCACTGATCATTTACATAAAAATAACGATAATCGTCTAAGTAAGAGTCAAAATATCAGATATACTAAATATCAACGATTTTTCAAAACACGGTAAAATGTGCACCAAAGAAAGACATTTTAAAAAATCGAAGAAAAAGTATATGTCCTTGTTGAAATGAAGAAGTACGAACGCTCAAGAATGGTACCATTTTTGGTTTTTTTGAAAAAGTGTAATTAGATATTCATTATTTTGGATGGAATAATTTGTCGGTAGCCATAGCTTTATCTAATAAAACGGTTTAAGGCATTAGATAATTGGTTCACCCATTTATTGAGTTTTGAAATCTAAACTTTTGACAATAGTTATAACTGAAAAATTTATTGAAAATTTTTCACTAATGTGTTTTTGAAAAAAAAGGGTTTTTTTTTTCAATTAGAGTTAAAGGCCCTTATAGTTTACATTGAAGTCTATTGTAAAAACTAATATTTCAGTCATATTTTCCAAGAAAATGATGGGGTTTGGAATATGGATGGATGGAAATTTTTCACTAAAATCTTAAGCTAACCGTGTAGATCTGCCACAATTGATTTATAAAATAATATATCTATTAAGGGAAGAAAAGTTTGTGCAACATCAAAAGCAATAGAGAAATATACACACTTCCAATATTTTTGACGTGATTTCGTTCATTATACATCTATTACCTTAAGGCATGTCATTTCTGAATGAGGGAATTTCAACGATTTATAATATGATAACCATATGAAATTATAGTATTATGTAATATATAAAATCAAAAGGTCCGTGATGAAAATCAAGATTGTTGCTTGTCTGAAAACTGGGTAAAAATGCCGGAAACCTTTTACTAGATAAGACATTTGTAAAGAAATGACAAAAAGTGTTGAAATGCACTCATTTGATTTTTATTTTAGTTTTCTTTGTTAACATACAATAAAACAGCTTAGAAACTTTGTATAAAACTTGAATTTGATAAATTTTTACCATAGGTACATGTACCAACTTCACCGATCATTTAAAATTTTCTCAATTTTACACAAAAATAACGAAAATCTTCCAAGTTAAGGTAATAATTTCAGAGATACTGAATTTCAACGATTTTTTCAAACACACAGAAATATGTGCTCCTAGGGAAGCCTTTTCAAAATATTTAAGAAAAAGTATATGTCCGTGCTCAAATAAGATACAAATGTAAACGTCTTCATATTGAATAGCATCATTTAAGAAGAGATAAATTGGCAACATGGACCAGACATGCACGTTTCGGGTACTTAACCCTCGTCAGTGATCCTCAAAAGTCAGAAACAAATACAGAGACAAATAATTCAGCATCCTATTTGGACATAATGTTGTCCTACGACAGTGATGGTCACATGAACACCTCGACTCTATGACAAACGTGACGACTTCAATTTCAGCGTTACAAACTTTCCTTTTCTGAGTTAAAGAAGATCCTGACGAAAATCTCAACAGCACTCACAATAGAAGACCAAATTGAGCATCGACGGACCTCTAGCAATGACAAATATGGATAATGACCATATCCCTGTATACAGCACAAAATCGATTAATTCAGAAAATCAGAAACCGAAGGCATACAAAATCAAGATAAAAAAGAAACTAAAGCAAACAAACAAAATCCTCCACCACATGAAAAGATATAGAAGTGATACCAGGTACCAAGGAAGAGTAAGCATCCCCTGTTGGCAAGCCGCATCCGTCGTTTGTTTTCATGTTCATATCTCCGTTGTTTTCGCCGTTTGTTTTCGTCTTCATATCTCAGTTGATACGCTATGCCAGAGCAAGTACCAAATATACGGATTTTATCTGAGAGCTAGGCGTCTTTCAGATAAGCTTCTCAGTCAGGGATATGTTTGTGACCGACTAACATTGTCACTGAGGAAGTTCTACAGTCGATATGGGGAACTCGTCATACACTACTGATGTCCCACTCTCCAGAATGGTGGATGGTAATCTGTCATAGACCATTTGAACCATCCAACCAAAGATTGTACTCTATGTCTTCCGAAATGGAAGTAACTGGATGTGACAGTTCTACCGAATTGAAGCGGCGGGTGTTGCATGAAAACAGGAGATGCTTACTCTTCATGGGCACCTGGTCTCACTCCCATATCGGGAGTCCGCTTCCTTTCATATAGTGGAGGTTTTTGTTTGTTTGCTTTGGTTCCTGTTTTATCCTTATTGTGTATACCTTCGATTTCTTATTTTCTGAATTATCGATTTTGTGCTGTATACAGGGATATGGTCATTATCCATATTTGTCATAGAACAAATGCTCACAAATAGTGCCAATTTGTGATTTTCATGAAAAAGTGTCGGAGTGGTAAAATTTGCGTTATTTGGGGGTGGAATTTAAACAATTAATTATTTTACGGTATCCATCACCTTTACTTATGAAACAGCTTAAATCAATAATATTCCATACGTATAACAATATTCATGGGTAAAAGAAAGGAGGGGATCTCCAACAACACTAGGTTGCAGCACCCACAGCAAAATCCCAAAACACCAATGCAAAAAACACAGAACAGATACCCACAGAAAGAGACGCAAAAGGGACAAGGAACACCAACTCACAACATAGAAACATGAAACATAAAAGACTACACATAAACCAACGAGACCAATGGGTAACCGGTGCCGACTTAGGACGGCCATCTGCCACGTAAATAGCAGACGGTGTGGTTATCCTGGATTATGGGTAAGGCAGTTTCTGTGTTATTTTCTGTTTTGCGTCCTCGTGCTGGTAGGTTCTGAACCTAAAGTTATAAACAAAATTATAACCATCTTTTGCAAATTTAATTGTGTTTTCTATAAATTTAAAAGGTTTTTTTTTATTTTTTTTTTATTTTTTATTTCAAATGAAAATACTGCTATGATTCAAGACATTGGATCATTACTACTTTTTTGCATAATAAAATCTGTTAAAAATCAAAAGAAACAAGTTTCTGTCAGATTTCACATCGTTAAATAATTTGAAATTGCGACTTTGGTTTATATGCTTGTTTGTTTTTCTCCCTGGCTGGCTGGTAGCTTTCTTAATTTCAAAAGGACGCAAAACAGAATAATTAAGAAATGGTCTAATTATAAATAATTACTTACGTAAGAGAAATCCGAACAGATAAGAAAGTACCTCCTATCTCAATTCTTATAGAAATTACCGCGAAGCATTTTCCTAAGCATACTTCATTAGTTTCGATCAAATTTTCAAACTTATTCACTTTTAGGTGTGTAATGACTTAAAGTCTTAAATAAAGTCAGAGATGATACATTGGCAATAATTAATTGAAATATCTATAAAATTCAAGCTCAATGAGTGCTAAAACACGTAGATGAGCAAGAATGTCCAAAATCGTGAGGAATTACGCATCTTAAAGTTGTAGACCCTTGTAATCGTCAATAATTGGATAAAATTTAACATGTAGAACACAAACTGTGTTTTTCTAGCGTTGTCAAAGTTATTTACTTCCCGTCATTTACAAGGTTTTAGCACCAAAGTCCTCCAAGATATCAAAATATAAGGATAATTCATTGTAAATATTTCTGGCTCACAATATTCACAACGAAAAAGGAAAATCCCGATGTTACGCATGTGCATTACCGTGATTACAAATTTGAAATAATAACGAAATATATTATTCAACTAAATATAGGGTAATAAGGGTAGATAAGTAGGTAGTTCACAGACTTTCAAACCTTTCCAGTGTGATGACTAGAAAGCTTCGTGAGATAAAGTTCACCTTTTACGGCATGAGTTTATTTATAAATATTGTTTTTGTAAACATTATAAATTCGATGGATAACACACATGAATAAAACTCGCTATGTTTATATACCTGGAAAAGTGAAAGTTTTGTATGTTTCTTTACCCAGTAGAACCAAGATGATAAAATTAGATGACATGCTCCATTTTCTAGAAGATACAGGGTATGCATCTTTAAGTCAACAATGTTCCCTACGTTAAACTAAATTCATGGATAATTCGTTACAATTAAAATGAGTACCTTCCGCTTAATCTCTGTAGAAGCTACTGCGAGACATTTTCTTGTGCACATTTCATTCAGTTTGGATCAATACTTCAAACCTATCCTCTTTAGAGGTGAATAATGAAATAAAGTGTTCAATGGATTCAGAAATGATGCACTGACCGTAATAAGGTGAAATATTTATATCATTTAACTGGTTAATTGCTAAATAGAAGATGAACAAGAATTATTGAAAAATTTGACCAATCACGCATCTTGATTATCCGGATAAAATGTGAAAAACTCTCATGTAAACAGACACATAGAGAAAGTTGAGAAAGAAACAGACGATACATAGTATGTGCTAATTAAAATCAACCAATTGTAAGGTAACGTCAACAAAATAAAGGACCAAAATGAGCAAAACAATTAGATGTCGGATTGATAATACATCTGATCTGCTATCTAAATAGACCTTATGGTCTTTCTTATCATTATGGAATTTACTTAAAATCGATCAAACTTGAAACCAAATTATTTGGTAAGGAACCTTGATGGGCGATTTTTCTTTTTATTGTAAGGTTTCATTTTCAGTTTCAAATTTGATAACTGTAGTCTTGTTCAAAATGACAGGGAGTCAATTGTTCAAGTCTTTCAATTGAATTTGAATATGGAAAACGATGAATCTGAAATTTTCATTTGAGCTTATTATTACATTCAAGGCTCGAAGAGCATTTTGTTTGACAATTATTCAGCCTTATTTACCTTTCGTCACTTGATTTTTCATCTGATAAAACAAATTATTATGTATATTTCATGTTGATACCAAAGTGATCTACCTCGTAGGTTACTACTTTATTTGCCTTTTCCTGGTTGTCTTTTTTTCTTTCATCCTAACTTTGTTTGAACATGTTCATTGTAATTATTATTTAGTACAGGTCCATGTAAAGATCAGGCAGTTGAAAAACCTCAAAATTTTTGCAGAACCTTTTTTCTCTTGAAATGAGTTTAGATCAGCTTCCATATGAACGTTCTGAATGAATTTTCCTCATACTTTGATGGTGAAGAAAGTTATAGGGTTGGCAAATTTGGTTAAATAATATAGAGAAAATTTTCCCGCCATTTTATCCGTTCATAATCCTTTATAAATTATGAGGTGAATATCTCGCTTCACCATCGCTTAAGGGTCTCTTTGAGACTGAATAATTGTTAGGTACTTCTTTGATGTTTATTCCTTGAGAAATGAATATCAAATGATTGATTTGTACCACATATATGTCTCAAAACAGAATTAAAAGTTGTGCAAACAATTTTGATGAATCATCCCTGCCTGATTCTTACGTGGACCTATACTTAATCAATCATAAAAAGTCTATAAAGATTGATATAAGCAGTATATATATTTCAAGCTCGTCTCGTTGATGTCTTAATATTGACACAATGAAAATGAAGATGATTAAGTATTTCAAGCAGATATTTATTTGCATTTCAATTAGAAACATTTGTTGTACATATATATGCTACAGACATGTCATCAGCAAAAGTGTGCCAACAGGACAGGAGACCCTAACAGTCAATTACGATCGGCAAGAGGCGTAGACCAGTTCATATCATGTAATGACTGTTGCATGTCTGATATGTGTAATTTGGACCTGTGTAATAGTTAGTATCCTACTGATTTAACTTTTTATTTAGTTATAACTGAAGTTCTATGTCATATATATTTTGAAATTGTTGGAATATATTTAGTATTCTAAGACAGGTGGGGATCTCCAACCAGACTCTGTTGCAGTACCC